>JALIGW010000003.1:180002571-180322571 GCA_023053685.1 Diadophis punctatus similis
CCAGGGTGATATATGGGTTCACAGCGTTGGCCTCACAATTTAAAAATGGAATTGAAACAACCTGGCTTGCCAAAGTCTAAAAGGAACCCCCCCTCTCTCTCCCCTTTCCCTCCCCCCCTCCCCCTCTCCCTCACTCCCCCCCCCTCACTCCCCCCGTCTGTCCCTCCCTCCCTTCAGTTTGGAGGCTTTTGCCTGGGACTGGTGGGAGTTGTAGTCTAACACCTGCTTGAATAAAATAGGGTAAAGGGCTATGGCGAAAGTAACCTCTCAGCTACGAAGCTCCTTCAGAATAGTTGGGCGCAAGAAGATCGCCGGTCGAAGAGGTAACCGAACAGCAGAGGTGGTCTCCAACCTGCCTGAACAGCCCTTTTCCTCCTAACAGAACGGGACGTCATTGCGAATGAAATCCCCGCCTGCAAAGAATCCACCTTCGAGCCCGCTTAAACGGCCCCTTCAACGGGGAGTGACGCTCGAAACTGCGGCCAAAGCCCTGCGTTTCTACGCCCGAGAGCTTGGAAGGAAGCGAACCCAGGAAGTCAAGAGATAGGATCGGGGCTATGAAGGGGCTTCGCCTACAAAGCGCTGCCTTCCCTGGGGACTTGCACAGCCTTCTGAACGGACTTCGTGGGGTGCTGGTCATCGAGGCCCCCCGAACTCTCGGAGGTGAAGGCCAGGCCATGAAATCGAAGTGAGCCTTACCACACCACGATAGTGCGCGTTGCCCAAACAGCTGGGCTTTGGGAAGGAACAGGTGTTTCAGCGCGCGCCCCCTCCGCGTAGAGTACCCCACAAACGAGCCAGCCACATTTTAGCCGATCGCGGTGCAAACCCAAATTTCTGGGCTGATTTTTCTGGCATAGCATGAGGTTCCGAGGCCACAATATTGGTCTGAATGCAACAAGTTTTCCAGGACTGATTCTGGGCCTAGGCAGGCGCATTGCGTCGCGTCACACCAGTGTTTTTCAAAGGTGGCAAATTTAAGATATTTTTTTAACTTAAATGCTGACTGGGGAATTCTGGGAGTTAAAGTCCACACATCTTAAAGTTGCCACGTTTGAAAAAACACCGTCTTAGACCAGTGTTTCTCAACCTTGGCAGTTTGAAGATGTGTGGACTTCAATTCCCAGAATTCCACAGCCAGCAACGCTGGCTGGGGAATTCTGGGAGTTGAAGTCCACACATCTTCAAACTGCCAAGGTTGAGAAACACTGTCTTAGACGTCTGAGCTCAACATTTCGAGACGGCACAGAAAAAGAAAAAAAAGGGGGGGAGCCCAAAGGGAAGTAAAAAAGAAAGAAAAAGGAAGAGATTGGTTGGCACAAATCGGTCCACTCACCCCTCCCAAACCCCACTCTTGGAGACACCACCCGAGAACGAGCCCAGGGCACCCCCAACCCTAATTCCAGGCAAGTCTGAACACGCTGGCCGCATGGCAAATTCTTTTTGCCCTCCTCCCTGCCCAGAAATGTAGGCGGAGTTCACACGCACTTACTCCCAAGGACAATTGCCCGTAGCGCGACCCCGGGAAAGATACGAGGATATCCATGGATGGATAATTTCAATTTCAATTGATTGTTCGCCGTCAGTTACAGATTGATCTCCTAGGGGCGTGCATAAGTCCACCAGCGTGCCACTACCGTCCCTGTCCTAATGTTTCCTTTTATTCGTATTCATTTCATGTATTCAAATCATGTTTATACATATATATATATTATCTCATACGTGCTTGACTAAATAAATAAATAAATAAATAAATAAATAAATAAATAAATAAATAAATAAATAAATAAATAAATAAATAAACAATAAATAAATAAATAAATAAATAAATAATAAATAAATAATATAAATAAATAATATAAATAAATAATATAAATAAATAAATAATGGATGGATGGATGGATGGATAGATGATAGATAGATAGATAGATAGATAGATAGATAGATAGATAGATAGATAGATAGATAGACAGACAGACAGACAGACAGACAGACAGACAGACAGACAGACAGACAGACAGACAGACAGACAAACAAGTCTTATATCAAAGTATAAACAGGATTCGCTTCTTAGGAATAAGTTCTACCGACCTGAAGGAGGCTTACGCTCAAATAAGCGAGCTTAAGTCTGGCTCAGAAATGCCCAACGCTACAGAGCGGTCAGCTACTTGATAAGATTCCCAATCTTGGGTCCAGAAGCGATGCATGGGGGGACAGGGAGGAGGGAGAAGGAGGACTCTTCTATTATGATTTCCTCTCCCCGATTTTCTACTTCCTTGCTCTATTTGGGGATTTTCTGCCCCACTCCGGCCCTCCGATCTCCACTGCATTTTTCACCAAAGGCCCCGTCCAACAGATCTCAAGGTCACCCAAGCACTGCGCGCAACCATCGCGCCGACGAGAGCAGGCGCGGTCAGGATGGGGCTCCCACACAGGCGCCCCACCGGCCAGTCCGAGGATCCGCTTAGAAACCCGCCAAGTTCCAGCATTTCAAACGGAGAGTCGCCTGGCCTCTCCCCGCCAGCCCCAGCGACCATAAGGGTGTCACCCACCCATTCCGCCTCAAGACGTCCCAGAACAGCTGCAGGGAAACGCCTCCCAGCTCGGATCCGTTTAGCTCAGGGTGGATCTGGTCCCGGACGAAGCAGTGTCTGCTCCGCCCTGGTGTCTTCTAGATCAGAGGTGGGTTTCAGCAGGTTCTGACCAGTTCTGGAGAACCGGTAGCGGAAATTTTGAGTAGTTCGGAGAACCGGTAAATACCACCTCTGACTGGCCCCGCCCCCATCTATTCTCTGCCTCCCGAGTCCCAGTTGAGCGGGAGGAAATGGGGATTTTTGCAGTAACCTTCCCCTGCCACGCCCACAAGCCACGCCACGCCCACAGAACCCGTAGCAAAAAATTGAAACCCACCACTGCTCTAGATGCATTCGTCGGGGTGGTGAATAATGGGATTGAAATCCAACCCAGCCGATGGATACGCCGTTGGAAAGGGCTGGTTTATTCTTATCCTAGCAAACGCGTCAACCTGCTTTTGCTCATGAGAACCCCAAGCCAGCCCCGGGTTTCTTCAGACGTCGCCCCATGGACTGCAGAAACTCTGCGGTCACTTCCACGGAGGCGGAGGAGAAAAACCAAGTGCTTTTACTTTCAAATAACCCCGACTCGCGGAGGAAAAGAGGGCGGGGCTGTAGGTTTCTTGCACCAGCCAAGGTGATATCAGGAGAATGGGGGCGTCCCAGAGGATTTTAGGAAGGCAGAGCAAAAAGAGGCCTCTACTTCTGAGACTAGAGCCAGGGGTCTCCAACCTTGGCAACTTTAAGCCTGGCGGACTTCAACTCCCAGAATTCCCTAGCCAGAATTCCCCAGCCAGCAGGGGTCTCCAACCTTGGCAACTTTAAGCCTGGCGGACTTTAACTCCCAGAATTCCCCAGCCAGCAAAGGGAGTTGAAGTCCGCAAGGCTTAAAGTTGCCAAGGTTGGAGACCCCTGGACTAGACGGCTGAAGGCAACCAACTGCCCGGAGGTAAACTGGAAGCTTACAGTTTACAGCCCCCCCTCCCAATTTCTGAAGTTTAGCATCGGTTTTCAAATCGTTCCCCGATTCCACACAGACCTCCCCCCCCCACACACACATACGCTTGTTTTGGTGCAACCTGCTATCTTTAAAGGCACCGCGGAACTCTTCCACCTTAGACTCTTTGAGGTAACGGGTGAGGCGGGTTGAAGACCCTGGCAGCTAAGGCACTTTCAGCCAAGGCATCCTGCCACCCGGCGCCTATTAAGAAGCAGACGATCCCTTTGGACTGAGCGGGATTAGAGGCTCTGGAGAGTGCGGTCCTTCAGGCCGATTTTAGAAGAATAGAATAGAATAGAATAGAATACAATAGACTAGACTAGAATAGAGTAGAATAGAATAGAATAGAATAGAATAGAATAGAATAGAATAGAATAGAATAGAATAGAATAGAATTCTTTATTGGCCAAGTGTGATTGGACACACAAGGAATTTGTCTTTGGTGCATATGCTCTCAGTGTACATAAGGAGAATAAAAATACATTCATCAAGAATAAAAAGATGCAACACTTAGTGATAGCCAAGGTTACTAATAAGTGATCGTCAAGGTTACTAACCAAATCGTACTAGGAAACAAAAACAATATAAATTGAAAGATACAAGCAACGTGGTTATAGTGGGAAGAGATAGATACTAGTAAGGGAGAGAAGAAGAATAATAGTAATACAGTCTTAGTAAACTATTTGACAGTGTTGTGGGAATTAGTTGTTAAGCAGAGTGGTGGCATTCGGGGGGGGGAAACTGTTCTTGTGTCTAGTTGTTCTGGTGTGCAGTGCTCTATAGCGTCGTTTTGAGTAAAGAGCTCGATGAGAATCCCCCCCAATGGCTTCAAGCAAGCCAAGACTAAGACGGGGTGTCGATGAGGAAACGGCAGTGATGAAGGAGGATCCGATCTTCGGGGAACCCCAAAGCTACGCTCTTATTAGTTCCGTTTCTTTGCAGCGATCAAGCCTCCGTCCGGCGCCAAGTAGTGGGGGGGGGGGGGAATCCAAGATTCCTGGGATTTTCTCCAAAGGCCTTTGAGGAGATCTATCCTAGCACAGCTTCCCCCCCCCCGGATCCTGAGCCCCCCTCATTTGAAGCGAACTTTCAACTGACGGCCCTGGGGCCGAGAGACGGGATGTATGACCCAACGCGGCTCCCAATCGCGGCCTGTCCTGCAGAGCCTTTATTGCAGGGGTCCCCAAACTTGGCAACTTTAAGACTTGTGGACTTCAATTCCCAGAATTCTCCAGCCAGCTATGCTGGCTGGAGAATTCTGGGAGTTGAAGTCCACAAGTCTTAAAGTTCCCAAGTTTGAAGACTTCTACTTTATTGGGATGGTTCTTCCTACACTGGAGGGCAACTGGCGAAGTAACCGGCCCACTGACCTGCGGCGCTGCACTTCTGGCCAGTCCTTGGGGGTCCCCGAGCGGAGACGAAGGGCAGGGAGGCAACGGACTGACAAGCCAGGGAGCTTCTGCTGTTTTGCTGAACACAAAGGACCATAAGGAGAAGTGTTGAGAAATAAAAGGCTGATTTGGGTGGAGCTGGCAAATCTGGCTCGTTTTCTTTGCCGAGGTCTTTGTCTGCGCAGGCAGCCTTTCCCACTTTAGCCAGAACCCCGGGATTGCTTAGTGGTCTCCTATCCAACTGCTAACTAAATTCCCCCCCCCCTTAGCTTCCCAACGCAGACAATGCCAGCCAGGTGCTGCCACCTGCTGAGGCAATCAATAAGCACTATGCCTTTCGTCGTGACTTAACCAATATTGTTAATCACAAAGCCACCTCTTACTCTCGAAAACTTTGGGGAAAGGCGGAAAGACGCTTTTGGGGAGAAGAAGAAAAAAATAAGACCGACCCCTCTGGTTGCTGCTTTTGTTGCTGTCTCTCCCGGGAGCGCCTGCCAAAATTCTGGGAGTTGAAGTCCACAAGTCTTAAAGTTGCCAAGGACCCTGCACCGGATTTCGAGTTCGCCTTTTTCTTTGTCTCTTGAAAGTGGCACTTCAGCCATTCTCCGCACTGGTTTTTTCTCCCCCGCAGCCTCAAGGGAGGCATGTTGGAGAATTTGCAGGAAGCCGGGAGACCGGACGGACTGCAAGAAGGGAACTTTTAAGGCCTTAACACACACACACACACACACACACACACACACACACACACACACAGAGAGAGAGAGAGAGAGAGAGAGAGAGAGAGAGAGAGAGAGAGAGAGAGAGAGAGAGAGAGAGAGAGAGAGAGATGATAGATAGAAAGATAGAAAGATAGATGGTAGATGATAGATAGATAGATGATAGATAGATAGATTGATTGATTGATTGATTGATAGATAGATAGAAAGATAGATAGATAGATAGATAGATAGATGATAGATAGATAGATAGAAAGAAAGAAAGAAAGATAGATAGATAGATAGAAAGAAAGAAAGATAGATAGATGATAGATAGATAGATAGAAAGAAAGATAGATAGAAAGATAGAAAGAAAGAAAGAAAGAAAGAAAGAAAGAAAGAAAGATAGATAGATAGATAGATAGATGATAGATAGATAGATAGATAGATAGATAGATAGATAGAAAGAAAGAAAGATAGATAGATAGATAGATAGATAGATGATAGATAGATAGAAAGAAAGAAAGAAAGAAAGAAAGATAGATAGATAGAAAGAAAGAAAGATAGATAGATGATAGATAGATAGATAGATAGATAGATAGATAGAAAGAAAGATAGATAGATAGATAGATAGAAAGATAGAAAGAAAGAAAGAAAGAAAAGAAAGAAAGAAAGAAAGAAAGATAGATAGATAGATAGATAGATAGATAGATAGATAGATAGATAGATAGATAGATAGATAGATAGATAGATAGATAGATAGATAGATAGATAGATAGATAGAAAGAAAGAAAGAAAGAAAGATAGATAGCATGGGCAGTATAAGCAGTCTCAGCAATTAACAGCCGAAGGGGAGAACTAAGACGGCTAGCCTGGAGGGAGATGGGCTTTAAAAACAGACAAGACGAGGAAGCATTGGGGTGGGGGCGTCTTCCCCTTCGGAGGGACACTGGAGTCTTGGTCGGACTGATCCGGAGCTGTCGGCAGCTCCCGCTTCATTAGGAGAGACCAGACACTATTTGATCTGTTATGACAGCGGAGCTCAATTAGATCGCGTTGCTGAACCACTCCAACCAGGGACTTCATGCTCAGAAGTTCCAGCGCCAGGTCACAGCCTTGACACATCACATCAAAATCAGGGGGGCGGGAGGAGGCCTTTCCCTCCGTCCAACCAGGGGGCTTGGGCGCGACGCCTTCCCTCCCTCCCTCCCTCCCTCTCTTTTCCTGCTCAACCTCCCCCACACCTCAAAGTTTCCCAGTCCTGAAGATCCCGGCGTACCTTCTTGTTTTGTTCACCAGAAGCTGCGATGGGAACGGTGCGATTTGTGCAAACAAGAATGAAAACAAGCGTACAAAAATGAAAGACGTTTGTTATCTCCTAGGCCTAGAGGAAGAGGCAAGGAAACTGTTTGGTGGGAGGTTTTTTTTTCCTTTTTCTGAGAAGCTTAACCCTTTGAAATAAAATTATCAGTAATTAAAAGCAAGAGAGCGGGCGAAGTTTTCCCGGGCCAGGCCCCTTGCAGATCTAGAGAAACGGCACGCTTTCTCTCTCGGTTCAATTCCAGCCGAGGGAGGCTATGAGCGCAGCATCTCAGCTTTAAAGGCCTTCCTATGAAGTCCTGCAAAAAATATGTCCATGCTAAATCCATTCTTAAAATGCCACTGATGGGCACCGCCACCAAATTCGAAGTTTGCCAGAAAAAAATGAGAATGTTGGCGGCCCCAGGAGGGGCTTAACTCTTCCCCAGAAGGAGGACAAAAAACCAACTCTTCCAAAGTCCCCATTTTTTCCTCCCCCGAACAAAATTTTTCTTACTGATCGTCAAGGAGATAAAATTCAAATCCGTTACCCAAATCCTTTTGCGGCACACCGGTGGACAAACTAATGTCATTGATTATTCCTCAAAAAATTTCCCGGATTACTGCAGTCGAATATTGGAGCTGCGTGGTAAGCATTATGGGCACCGCGAGGTGGTGTAAAATTAATGCTACGGGGAAGTAGTAGCAACGATTACTGCTTGACACGGAGAAGCAAGCGGCAAATAAGACTATGCATGCCTCGTCTCAAAGGAAGAGGGGTTCATCTCACCCCCCCCCCACGGTTTAGGAGTTATTTCAAAGCCGCCTCCGCCTCTACACACACACACACACACACACACACACACACACACACACACACACACACCAATTATAGGATACCACATTTTTTTAGGCGGAGACCCAACGATTCAAGAAACCTAAAAGAATTGATATTTTGGAACTAGAGCGCTGGGTTTCCTTTTATTTATTCTGAACCTCAGCCTCCGGGACAGCTCATGGATCTCGCTTAGGTCTGGAGGACATAGGTCAGAACGGGGAGATGGGTGAGAGGTAAGAAAAGGTGGAGGTGGGGTGGGGGGAGGATTCCGGAAATCGCAACTCCGTGGGAGAGCCGTTTAATTAATCGATAATTGATAGTTGGCGCAGCTAAGCGAAGCAGGGTGGAGCCCCAAAAGATCGCCGGAGGTTTCTGAGCAGAAATCTCTATTTTCCCTACAAAGGAGATGTCGGACGGCGAAGCACGAAAAAAGTAAGGGAAGACGCAAGTCAAGCGCTCTACACGCGATCCTAAGATTTGGTTTGGTCTGCGCAGACTTCCCGCCCTCACGTCGGAACCTCGGAAACGGCGCCTGATCTCCGCAATTCAGGGACGGGAAGGGACGGGAAGGGAAGGGAGAGGAGAGGAGAGGAGAAAAAGAAGGAAGGAAGGAAGGAAGGAAGGAAGGAAGGAAGGAAGGAAGGAAGGAAGGAAGGAAGGAAGGAAGGAAGGAAATATAAATAAATAAATAAATAAATAAATAAATAAAAAGAAAGAAAGAAAGAAAGAAAGAAAGAAAGAAAGAAAGAAAGAAAGAAAGATAGTTTCCCCATCCATCCCTCCATCCCGAAAAAACCCAGGACGCGCAAAATCATCCAAAAAGAAGCGCTTTTCAACTCCTTCTTCCTGCTTGGGCATAAGCTTCGAAATCGGAAGGGCCGAAGTCGAATTCAGCCCCGGCGGTGCAAAGAGAGGCTTGCCTCTTACCGAAGTGAATAGGGAAGAAAGCGGTGGGCGTCAGGATTGGGGCCAGAGAACGAAGAAAGCAGGTCGGGAACCGGGACCCTTCCGCGGCTAAGCCGAAGAAGCACCTTCTCCGACTCCCGCTCTAGACCAAGCAAGCCAGCCGAAAGAGTTGTATTACTACTACTACTGCTGCTGCTGTTACTAAAGTGAATGAATTTGCCACCAGGCTTAGTGAAAAGAAGGAAGTAGGGCAGGAAAGTGCGCCCTCGAGCCAGATTAAGCTTTCACGTGTAAAAACCCTAACGCTGGTTTTTGGGTTTTTTTGCCCCCATCCTGAACAAGTCAGCCAAGAATTGCTACAGTGTTTATACTGTTTATACTGTTGTTAGCCGCTCAGAGTCCCTGCTGAGTTGAGCGGCATACAAATACTAATAAATAAATAAATAAATAAATAAATAAATAAATAAATAAATAAATAAATAAATAAATAAATAAATAAATAAATAAATACATACATACATACATACATACATACATACATAAATACATAAATACATAAATAAACAAACAAACAAATAAATAAATAAATAAATAAATGCGCTGCTCCTTTTAGGACCAAGCTCCATAATCCACCACCTATGTGCTTATTCCGAAACGAATATGCTGTTACTCAGGGAGCCCCATTTCTGGTGCGCAGTGGCTCCCAAGCAATCCTAAAGCTGACTCCCCAACCAGGAGATCCCGCTAATAGGAACCTTACACACAAACACGCCCCGGACAGAGGCTAACGGAGGCTTTCCCCAATTCACGTTGCGCCATGACTCCCATCGCTCGCAGCCAGCTTAGCCGTCGTCGGCTAAGACGGATGGGTGCTGTTGTACTCCCACCCACCCCATCCCAAAGCGGCCAGAGAGCAGCTGTTGAGCGAGCCAGCCCCGATAAGGAAAAGAACCTGCCGGGTGGTGGCGGGGCATAAGAGCCTGCGGCCGGGCCAGGGACCTGGCTGTTCCTTGCAAGCGCCCTCAAGCGCGCCCAAGTACAGCACAGGAGACCGGCGGGAAAAAGTGGGAGAGATCGCGGATCAAGCGCTTGTTCAGCCGCCTGGGATGGGCAGGGGTGGGGTGGGGTGGGGGGTGCAGAGGCGAGAAAGACCCCCGGCCGCAGGGCTGAGCCGCTTACCTCGCCCCCTGTCCACAAAGCTGGTGACGGTGTTGGCTGCTTTGGAGGACTGGAAGAAGCTGGCGTTGATGCCCAGTTTCTCGGCGATGGAATAGGTCCGGTAGAGGGAGAGCATGTACTCGTGGGGCTCCGCTCGGGGCTGGCTTGCAGCGGCTCCCTTTTTGGCCGCCTCGCCGGCCGATCGGGACGTTCCGCCTTCCCGGCAGCTCCGCTTGCCCTTGCCGGACTCCCGGAGAGACGGCGGCGCGGCGGTGGCGGCGGGGATGGTGGCCTGCTGGCAACAGGGAAGGTCCCCCCAGAAGAAACCCGCGAGGAACACGGCGGAGAGCAGAGCCCGGGCCGCATTCATAGCGAGCGAGCGGCTGCCCCGGAGCAAAGCGCCCGCCCGCTCCGCCCAGCCTCCTCGCTCGACGCCCACGGCCAGCACCAGCGCGTCCAGCCCAGCCCGGCGAAGCTCCCTCCGGCCGTCTGCGGCGCGGCCTCCCCAGCGCGAGAGGCCAGAGCCCGGACGGGACACGCCCCCGCGCCTCGCCGCGCCCCCTCGACACGCCCCTTCCTTGGTTGCGGTCACGCCTCCCGCCCCAGAAGGGGAATAATGTAGTTGGTATGAGGCAGAGCTGGACGCCGGGTCTCCAAAGTCCAAACCCACCCGGAGGCTCTGGCAAGAGTGCCAACGGGTACACTAGACTTGCAGGGGTCTCCAACCTTGGCAACTTTAAGTCTGGAGGACTTCAACTCCCAGAATTCTGAGAGTTGAAGTCCACCAGGCTTAAAGTTGCCAAGGACTAGAGAAAGTCCAACCTACCCTTTACAAACTCTTAACCCACGCATTTTCTTCCAAAAACTACAATTACACCCAGTGGTGGGTTTCAGATTGTTTTTACTACCGGTTCTCTGGGCGTGGCTTGGTGGGCGTGGCATGGCATGGCTTGGTGGGCGTGGCAGAGGAAGGATACTGTAAAATCTCCATCCCCTCCCCACTCCAGGGGAAGGATACTGCAAAATCCCCATTTCCTCCTGATCAGCTGGGACTCGGGAGGCAGAGAGTAGATGGGGGTGGGGCCAGTCAGAGGTGGTATTTACTGGTCCTCCGAACTACTCAAAATTTCCACTACCGGTTCTCCAGAACTGGTCAGAACCTGCTGAATAGGGACACAACGGACGAGTCAGCTCTGGGAATGGACCTGAGTTTTCTTATTTTAAACTGAGAACAAGTGAGGAACCCCTCAGGCCTTCCAAAAAAAATCTGTTTAACTTGTTGTAGCTCTTTACAGGTTGTTGTTGACTTACAACCACAACTGAGTCCAAAATTTCCATTTCTAAGCAAGCCAGTTGTTAACTGAGTTTTGCCCCATTTTATGACCTTTCTTGTCACAGTTGTTAAGTGAATCACTGCAGTTGTTAGTATCATGGGTGTTAAGTGAACCTGGCTTCCCCATTGACTTTGCTTTTTAGAAAGTATCAAAAAGTGATCGCATGATCCAGCACGCTGCAACCGTCACAAATACATGCCAGTTGCCAAGCATCTGAATTTTGATCATGTGATCATGGGGATGCTGCAATGGATCTGAAGTGCCGTGGCTACACCAAACATCTTTCTCAGTTTTGGCAACTTTCAGACGTGCAGACTTCCAACTAGAATTCTGAAATTCTTCAAGTCCACCCATTTTAAAGCTGCCAGAGTTGGAAAAACAGCTGCTCTTAGGATGCCAGATTACTCAAACGAATATTTTTAAACAGTGCTGTGATCTTCAATGGGAAAAGGGCACTAGGCCAAAAGAGAAAACCATTGGTCAAGGTTGGGGTTGGTCTAATAACACCCTCAGGAATGAAGGCGAATATTCGTGTCCCCAGGATAATGTTGCAGGATCCAATCTGGGTCGGTCACCGAGAACAGAGATTTTGTCTTCCGAGCTTTCGGATTCGTACCAGAGCCCATCCTCAGGGAACAAAAGCTCGGAAGACAAAATCTCTGTTCTCGGTGACCGACCCAGATTGGATCTTGTAATAATACCCTAATCAGAGCTACATTTCTTCTTTTCCAATCTATGAAACCAAAGGAAGCTTGGGCATTTAGGTATCGCCACACCGGTAGTGACCAAGTGCTCAAAAGTCACCAAGCAAATTTAGACTCATTCATTTGATGTCCATTCAAAGTGACAAGAGCATTTTAAAAAGTGACTTATGACCAGTTCTCACTCTTATGGCCATTGCAGTATTGCCCACAGTCACATGATCAAACTTCAGAGCCTGGCAACAACCATCATGTATTCATAGTGTTTTCGGTGTCCTGTGGTCTTGGGATTGTCATTTGCAACCTTCCAAGGGAACTTCTGACAAGCAAAGTTAAAGGGAGAAGCCAGATTTGCTTAATGACCACATGTTTCACTTAACAACTGTAGTGAATCAATTAATAGTCATGGCAAAAAAAAAATAAGGTTGCAACTTACTTAACAATTGCCTTGCTTAGCAATGGAAATTCTAGTCCCAATTGTGGTTGAGAACTACTTCTACTTCAAATTTGATATCAATATTGAAATCAAACTGTATCTGATAGGATCATTCTTGTTCTCTAATGCTGAGTTGAAAAGAGGAGCTGATTTTGGTTGTGAATTTTTTTTGACCCCACTTTTTGACAGAAGATCTTATTCCAGGAAAGTGCTGATGAAAATGGTTTTGCTTGCAAGTAGTGATGTCAGATTTGTGTTACTTGTTAGGAGCTGCGGTGGCACAATGGTTAGGGTGCAGTACTGCAGGCTACTTCTGCTGCCTGCCGGCTGCCTGCAATTTGGCAGTTCAAATCTCACCAGTCTCAAGGTTGACTCAGCCTTCCATCCTTCTGAGGTCGGTAAAAATGAGGACCGAAATTGTTGGGGGCAATAGGCTGACTCTGTAAACGGCTTACAGAGGGCTGTAAAGCACTATGAAGCGGTATATAAGTCTAAGCACGATTGCTTTTAATGATGTCAGTCACACACCAGTGATGTCAAATGATCACACATCCCTGTAACCAGTGGGGGGGTTGTAAATATTTTTGCTACGGTTCGCGCTTGTGCTCCTGCGCATGCGCAAAAGCTTCTGCACATGCACAGAAGTGTCCCGGGCGGATGGGCGGAGCCTCCCGTCACCGGTGCTACTGGTTCTAAGAACTGGTCTGAACTGGGAGCAACCCACCGTTGCCTGTAACATCCCGTTTTGATATGATCCCTGATTTATTGCACATTTTGTTATTTCTAAAAAGAAACAACCCAGAATATATCTGTGCACCTGAAATGAAAGCAAAGGAGAATCCTGGAAAGAATGTCAGTAAATGATAGTAAACAAGAAGGATATTTGCATAATTGAACTGGAGATGAAGAAAGGGGCTTAAAGAAAGTAAGGGGCGTGCATAAGTGCACCAGCGTGCCTACCGTCCCTGTCCTAATGTTCCCTCTTATCAGAACCCATCTTATGTATATAAACAATGTTATATCTATGTACAGTATATTACCAATAGGTACTTGACAAAAACAAACAAATAAATTAAATAAATAAATAAATTATTCTGTTGCCTATCACCACCACTTTTTTCGACTTCAACGTCAAAACAAATGAATATTACAGTCCTTTGATTGTAAGAAGGAGAACATTGCAATCTGCTAAAATCAGTCTTTCCTATATAGACGGATCCTAGAACAGCCACTTTTAACAATCGGGGGAACAAAAAAAAATCCCTTTTCCAATTGAAAGAAATAGAACTGAGTTCTGCCTTTGAAAAAAAAATACATTTGTATATCTCTGGAAGAGTTTTATTTTGTTTTACTTTTTAAAGAGAAGGTGGTCTGACCCTAAAAAGATACAAACTACTTTTTGAAGGGGTAAGCTAACTTGGCTACACTTTCTGCACTGCATTGCGTGACTAAGGGGGAAAAAATATTAAAGCAGATTTATAAAATGAATGACATTGGGGGTGGGGGAAGTATGTTGAAATGAGGCCCTTTAATAGTACCAATAGTTTTCTTCCTGGTAAATTGAGAAGGGGACAGTGGTGGGTTCCTACCGGTGCGGTCCACTCTATAGCACCGGTAGCGGCCCGCTGGTGACGTCACAGTACCGGTGTGGTCGGTTGCCAGTTCCTGGGCGCCGCCATTTTTTTAAAAAAAATTCTTCTGTGCATGTCCAGAAGCCAAGCTTCCAGGACTGCGCATGCGCTGCCTTCCTGCCCCACAGTGAGTCCAAGCAGGGGAGGATGGCTGAGGGAGCGCGTGAGATGCTGAAAGAATGGGCGGCAGGAGCTATAGCTCCATTCCCCTCCCTTCAGCAGTCCGAGAAGCCACGAACGCACGGTGATGATCCCAGGCATTTTCACACGTTTGAGGCTTCTCAAGCTGCTGAGGGGAGGGGGAACGGGTGGCAGGAGCCTAGGATCATTGAATGGGGAGAAGCATTCAGGCCGGACGGAGCCTCCTAGAAGAACCGCTGCTGCGGTCTTGCTGCTCCAGCTGCGGGGGGCTGTGTTGCGGGTGGGCAATGGCCCCCCGCTTCTCCGGCCGCTGCCAAGCTCCCGAGGCCCACGCCCACCTGGTCACATGGCTGGCAAGCCACACCCACAAAATAAGCCACGCCCACAGAGTGGTAGTAAAAAAATTAGGAACCCGCCCCTGGAAGGGGAGACATTAAGTCCACCTCTATTAACCAGCCCCACATTATACCTCCCTTTCACTTGAACATGTATGCGTTATTAATGAGGAAGATTCCAAATATTTGTCTTCCGCATATTTCTTTCAGTTAACTCAGAAGTTTGTTATGGAAAGCTCCAGAGATAGCAAAACAGTTACAAGAATTTTCACCAGCAGGGTCCTTTCATCATATGAGCTAATAATGTCCATGGACTCTCCGCCTAGCAAATTAGAGTCAGCTTCTTACCTGATTCTCAGGATTTCATTGTCTGGATTTATCAGCTCTCTATTTCTCAAAGGGCCCCAGCATAGGACAGTAAAAGAGTTGGAACAATTCTTGAAGGCAATTTTTCAACATAGTGGTTAATTCAGCTCATGTTGGTTTAGACAGGGCTAATCTATTGGCTACAGGTTGGTACAGCCCAGTGACTTTGACTGAAAAACAATCCCTATTTATGGATCCTTATTATCTGGATTTACTATGTATTGTTCATTTACTTACTTAGCAATAGCAATAGCACTTAGACTTATATACCACTTCATAGTGCTTTTAAAGCCCTCTCTAAGCGGTATACAGAGTCAGCATATTACCCCCAACAATCTGGGTGCTCATTTTACCCACCTTGGAAGGATGGAAGGCTGAGTCAACCTTGAGCCTGGTGAGATTTGAACTGCCAAACTGCAGCTAGCAGTCAGCTGAAGTAGCCTCCAGTGCTGCACTCTAACCACTGTGCCACCTCGGCTCACTTAAGTAAGTACTTACTTACTTACTTACTTAGTTTTATACATTATAGCTATATCACATATCTGGGGAAGAAGTTTTGGAACTATAATTTTCTAAGAAACCTAAAATAGAAATATCATTTTATTTTAAAAAAAACACCCTCCATCAATTAATCAGTGGAGTTGGAAGGTTATCTACTTTGCAAACTTTAAAGAAGCAATATAAACAGGAAATGTTACATAGTGGATTTACAAACTGGAAAATTATAAGCATGTGGTTACTTTGCACCAGATCTCCTGTATACTCTTATTTATTAGTACTTTGGTGAAAGAGAACTTTTCAGATTCAGAGTTGATTTACAAGAACAGGAAAAAGTCCCCATTAATTTGTCATAATTCATATTTCTGCTTAGAGAAATACATAATAGTTACAAAAATTCAACCCCTGGTTTTACTATCATTTGTGACTTACCCAGCTGTTCAGCTAACTCCATAAGCAGTGTACTTTTTCTGTATTCAATTCCCCAAATAAGGCATTATCTGTAAAATTATGGTGTAATCTCTTCTCTTGAATTTGTTTCTGAGGCCATAACTTCTTAATTCATTGGGGATTCTGGTTTCGGGCTGTTGATTTACAATCACTTACACACTTCTGTGGAAAGAAAGAAAGAAAGAAAGAAAGAAAGAAAGAAAGAAAGAAAGAAAGAAAGAAAGAAAGAAAGAAGAAGGAAGGAAGGAAGGAAGGAAGGAAGGAAGGAAGGAAGGAAGGAAGGAAGGAAGGAAGGAAGGAAGGAAGGAAGGAAGGAAGGAGAAAAAGAAAGAAAGAAAAGAAAGATAGAAAGATAGATAGAAAGAGAAAGAATGAAGGAAGGAAAGAGAAAAAGAAAGAAAGAAAGAGAGAGAGAGAGAAAGAAAGAAAGAAAGAAAGAAAGAAAGAAAGAAAGAAAGAAAGAAAGAAAGAAAGAAAGAAAGAAAGACTATGTCTGAAACTAGAGGCAATTTTGTTACTGTTTTTGTCAATGGTCATCTATTCTAAGTGGTTCCCTAGCTTTGCTGCTGAAGTATGGTTCATCAATTTAGACTTGCATGCCTCTCCCTCCCCTACTTTCTCTCTCTATTGTACTGTCTTATCAAAACGTATAGAATACAGACTTGGAAATTAGCTCCAAAGTAATAAATCTGTAACCCTCTCCTTGCTGCAGAAAATCCAGTATCCCTAGGAAATGATTATACAGGCTCTATTGAGCCACATACCATTAATGATAATAGCATAAACTAGATTCTCACTGTAATTCTAGGAACCAAATATGGCAATCTCTGGTCTTTCAGCTGTGCAAAATGACTACTGTACTGCCAGTAACCATTTTAATGGCTAGACCCTTTGACACCTGTAGTTTAGCAACATTCAGAGAACTACATATTCCTCATCTTTTCTATATGCACTTATGAAGGAGCGGGGTGTCTGGGGTGCTCAGGGAGGGGTAGCACCTCTGGTGTAGAGGCATGTTGTGTCCTTTTATGGCAGCTCATTCTAGGGCAGCTTTTAGGGCAGCTTGTTCACCTTTGGTCCCCACCTGTCACTCAGCTCTCATCTGTGGCTCCTAGCAGCTGTAGCATGCGCAGCGGCCACACCCTGGGCAACAGCTTCGACAGGCTGACCAAACCAGGTTGAGAGTAGCCGTCCGTTGGGTCATCGACCTTCGGTGAGATAGGGACTTGTCTATACCGAGCATGTGAAGTCAGATTCTGGCGGACTGAGCGGATGAAATCTACTGGAATAGGACAACGGTCATGAAGGCGGTCTCTGCAAGTGATGTGGTATGCTTAGAGCACGGCAAGACACGAAAGATGCCCTGGTCAACCACTCTGCCCAGCCCATCTCCAACTGTCTCGACTCTTGTCCTGCTACTGGAGCAAGATGGAATTTGGGAAGAGAGAGTGAGGCTGACTATGCGCACCTCTCCCTCACTTTAATCCAATTCACACGCATCCCCCCCCAATTTGATAGATGTCAAGGTCCTCTTCGAAAACGATGGGTGAACATCATGAAGGAGAAAGAACTTAATATATTTATAGGTAATTGTGGCTATAAGACTAGCATCTACAGTAGAACCTCTGGTCATGAACGCTTCTGACCATGACCAAATTGGGTTCTGACCAAAAAATTCACAATTTTTTTTTCGTGGGCAATTTCCCTTTCCGTGCCATTTTTTTGGTAAGCACCAAATTTCCAAAATTAGGTTCGGGTCCCGACCAAATCGGGTTGCGACCAAAGTTATGGAATGAATTATGGTCGTGACCAGAGGTTCTATTGCATATAGATATACAGTATTCAAACTCTATGCTGAAACAGGGCCTACCTAGCTTCCCATTGCGTCTCTACATACTGGTTCTGCCTCTTTACTTTTTAAGCTTTCTCTGTTGACCAGAAGGCTCACTAATGATGTCTACTTGTGTCTGCAGGAACAAATACTGTTTGCTTGCTACCTGTAGAAAACTTTTTCCATAGAGGATCAGCCTTTTACGATGCATTCCTAGTGGTGATTATCTGCTTAGCCTTACACCACCATGGAGATGAAAAATGATTCTGCATTGCAGCTCTATTTCTATCGGCACAACCACCTCGCTCCCATGAGTGGAGACTGCACTGAAATCCACCACTTGGTAGAAAACCACACTTCCTTTGGTAGCAGGGAATTGGGCTGCACAGGCTGCCTGCCTGACTACTATCTGGAGTAAAGCGCTTATTTGCAGATCAGGCCTTTGACTGTCTGCTTATGGAAACAGCTATCTGTCCAGAACTGTATCAGCATCATGGCTCTAAGACTTCAAAGAAACACAACCCTAGCAACATCAAAGGTCACGGGAGAAGGAATGGTGGGAAGATGCAATCTGGCTGGTGCAGGGAAATGAGGGCAGGATTACCAGTGGCTGGATTACCTTTGTTTAAAGTCTCAGTTTAACAAAGAAAGGTGACAGCTTTGTATGTATGTATCCTGCTGTAAAACATTGTTCAAAACTCTGGAAAGCTTCTCTTAGCAATATAATATAGTTATGAACAGTAAGGGGGAGGATCTCTGCAGAACTCCATAATCAGAGATCTAAATATAATACAATTCTTCACCATCATGTTCTGGTCACAGCCTGAGAAAAATTGCTGGAAGCATGTTAAAGCAATGCTCTTAAGTCACAGGCAAGCTAGAAGAATCATAGGCTTGATGTTTGAAAGCAGCTCAAAAGGATGGCTGCACTTCCTTCATCCAATTTCCAATATAGACTATTCACCAATATGATCAAATCAGTTTCAGTGCAGTTTTTCCCAGGCTGGGTCCAGAACTGAAGTTTTCTTGCAATATCCAAGCCAAAAGTATAATTGAAATAGGTCTAGATAAGCAATGCAATCCAGATGTATCGGGTGTGCTGAGGCTCTACCTATTAGAATTTCTACACAAGAAATAGGGAAAACATAGCTTTTGAAGGACATGAAAGCTCATATAAGTTGCTTTACTATAGGAAACCTAAATACCGGTACGTCGTTATTTAAAAAATCCAATGTTTTCTGTGAATAAAACGCAAGCTCTATTTAAATCAAGGTTATGATTCTTATACTTCTTGTGCAATAGAAAAGGCTAGAAACCAACCTCTTTCTGGCAGGAGTAGCATCTCTGATTAACAGACTGATCTGGTATCAAGCTTGTGACGATCCAAGAATTAGATTCAATCGGTGTATCGAGCAATTGATGAAACTGTGTGAAAAAGATTCTGCCATGACATCATGGTCATTGTTCAGAGAACTTTAACACAAGAAAAAACGCTTTTGGGATAGGTTACAAAACAGGTTCATCATAGATACTTTTGAAATTGATAAAGATTTTGACATTTTCTGCAATGAGACTTAGGCTGTTAGGATTCATTGAGTCAACCTTGATTTTGTGATTGGAGGAACGAGTCCATACCATTTTCTTGGCAACATTTTTCAGAATTGGATTGCCAATATTTTCTTCAAAACTCATGATCTCCAAACATTAAAAAATATCAAGGTATTCAGTACCTTTAATCAGTCTACCAAATTGGCTGACACTGGGATCTATAATGTGGAATAAATTATCCTTGCAGATTAAGGGGGAAGAACTTCATCAAGGCCATTTACAGGTTTTCATTTTTATTTTAGTAGATTTTCTAAATATTATATTTAATATTTTATTGACTACTTAGAGCAGTGGTTCCCAACCTTTTTGTGATCGAGTACCACTTGGAGGTCCCATACAGTCGCCGCGTACCACCTGGTTCCAGAGAAACTAAATTCGATCAGATATCACTTTATTTCCATAATTGTACCGTTCCTTTTTTGGCCCCATGCATCCAGCAACTGGATTCTCGGGCCGCTGGGACCAGGTGGGTGGCGTGTGGCAACAGTTGTGTTAGGCAGTAAACATTTTTGTGAAGTAAAAAATAACTAACTAAAAATCGTTCATGACCCCGAAAGTGTTCGTGTACCACCTGGAAGGCCCTCGCGTACCACTAGTGGTACACGTACCACAGGTTGGGAACCACTGACTTAGAGCCATTAAAATTAGTGGTGTATATCAGAGGTGGGTTCCTCCCGGTTTGCACCGGTTCTATAGAACCGGTAGCAAACCGCTGATGACATCACGGAGCCGGTCCGTGGACGCCACCATCTTTTTTAAAAGATTTTTTTTTGAAAAAATATTTTTTTTGGAATTTTCTGCTGATTTTTTCTTCTGCGCATGTGCAGAAAGTTTCCTCCATCTTGTTTTCAACTCTCTTTTTTTTGCAAATTTTTGGCACTGCACATGCGCGCATGCACAAAGCGCCGTGTGGTGCGGCCATTCTGCGCGGGAGGAAGAGAACCGGGGGCGAGGTAAGTTAGAATCCTCCCTTGGTGTATATATATATGTACTGAATGAATATATCTCCATATATTGCAAATATATTTCTCAACCATGGATGATAAATTGCCCACTGGGTGAATAAGTGATCCAACAAAATAACACACTGACAATTATATTTTTCTGAAAAGTAATCATTTCTAAACAAATGTGTCATGTGACATGCTGGCATGGAATAGTCACTTAAAGTTCCCAAAGTTTGTGACATCATACTTAATTAATTAATCTGGAACAGATTAAGTTATTTACAAAGAACACATTCCAGAAAATGAAAGAAGTGGGAGAAATTTAGATTTGCATGTACTGAATTCTCCACTAATTTATTGACATAAAACTTGTATTACAATGAATCAGAATAAATTATAATTAATGTGCACTTGGACAAAGTGATTCAGTGTTGGTAAAGAAGTGATTCAATCCCAAATAAATGATAAAAATCCAATAAATCCAACATATCATTTAATTTAACATATATCATTTAATGTACAGCTATATTAATTCATAGTAGACTCTTTTCTTTCCAAAACCTTGAAACATCTCAATATTGCCATATTTCTAAAGAGTTTATTCTGAACATTTAATAATTATTTTAACCTACTTATGCCCAAATATTTAATAAAGTTTAGCAGACATTCTGCTTTGATCTCCGAATGTTGTTAAACTTTTCATTTCTGAAGTATCATCTTCGGTTCATTTATACTGACCTGCCTACATTAAAAAAAATCCTGCTTTTCAGATAAACTATCTCCCTCATTTTAAATGCATGTTTAGAGCCAATATTTAACATACTAGGTACCAGGTTAAATGCTGCAGAGATATAATTGTTGGAATTCTAATAATTTTAAAAATTGGTTTTGAAAACATCATTTCCTCTAATAGCAGCTTCAGATAGATAAAACAGCTGGAGCAAAATGAGCCTCCTAAAAATAAAACAAAAATATTTATATGCTTGGGTTAACTTTGAAGTACTTAGCATTGACATTTGCAAAAAAAAGACAAAAAAGACTTCTAAATTACATTTTTATAGATAAATCGGTTTATAGATGCTTATTATGTTTCTATAAAACACTTTATAGATACTTTCATGTTTTTATGAATAAAACATTTTATAAATGTTTATTAGAACATCATGGTAGAGGTGGACTTGGATGACCAACAAGAACCCATAATTGTTTGGGAACAAGCAGAAATTGCAAGATAAGAGCCATTTTCTGTTTTTATAAAGATTCTTGGAATAAATAAACTGAACATTATTCTCCTCTTTTGAATTGGTATGAGACACACAAAGCATAATTCAGTGTATCCTTTCCCAAACTTTGATCTCTATATATTATTGGACTGTAGCTCACATAGTTCCCAACCTGTAATCCAACAACAACTAGAAACTAAGGCTTGGAAACTCAGTTCTAATGGTTGACTGGAAGATTATTGTTCTGTCTGAAATCTGGCAGATTATCATACAAAACTCCAGAAAAATAAACAGATTGTGTTGCCTAGTGAAATATCAATGCAGCCAACCCAACCATTAGGTCAGATCCAAAAATCTACTTCCTCTGATGAATAGCTACAAACAAGCTTCAAATCCAATGTATAAACTATGCCTTCAGTCTAATCTAATCCATGATTTTTAAAAATTATTTTATTTGCAAAACAAAGATGACAATTCTTTTGAATTCATGGATCATTAAGTTTTCTAATGGTTTTTCAAATTAACTCCAATTTTCAAATAAAATCATGTTTTCAAATGTAAGGCCTCTGATGAGCCATTCTCCAAAAACACAATTGAAAGAGGGATAAAAAGACATCTTGATTTGAATATTCAAAATCCAAATGTATGAAGGTCTAGCTCAGTGTTTAAAACTGTAATCTTAAAACTGAAGTTTGCAGCTGAAAATTTCATTTCAAATGATAATACACATATACACACACATACACACACAGAGGGAGAGTGATAATTCAAATATTAAAAGTAATATGAACTAGAGTTTAGTTTCTAGTTTTGCTTTCAAATGCAGGTGGCTTTTCACCTTGTTGTCTAGCTGCCAAAGCCATAAATCCAGAGCTCTTCTTGAGAGAAACGAGCAGTCTAGAAACATGAAATATAAACAAATAAATAAAATCTGGAGTTGGTTCTACTGCTCTAGGGAAACTGCAGGTTAATACAAGGTCAGATGTCTATGGAGATTTTCAGACATCCTGGTCGTGTTGTCCCAAAGGTGCTCTTTCAAAAGGCAATTGGACTTCCTTGGTTTTTCCTTGAAGGAATTTAAATCCTACCATTCCCCACCATTCAGTTGGAACGGAAGGAGCTTCTTGAATGAGAAGCGAAACGTCTTCAAGGAAATACAAAGAAAGTCCAGTTGCCTTTTGAAAAAGCCCCTTTAATACAAGGTCAGATGTTACAAGTACTATGTGCCTACAATTGAAAGGAACAGTTTAATGTTCTTTTCTCTTCTAAAACTGTGTAGTGATGCAAAATACATTGCATGCAGCAGTTAATTAAATGAATAAACAAAGAAGAAAGAAGAAGAGATGTCACTGAACTTTGATTTTCAGTAAGATACAAAATTCTGATCTAATGCTTCAGTGAAATGTCATTGATAGATGAATATAATCCAAGAGTTAAAATAAACGGATGCTTTGTTAATAGGATTTGAGCTCTAGCTTTAATAATTTGTTTGTGCTTGTGTATGTTTGTGAGGCTTTGAGTAAGTGTTGACTCCTAGTCACTGCCTGGACTACTCCATTAAGTTTTCTTGGACAGGTTCTGGCCAAAGTCAATTGGATTGAGATGAGCAGTTATAAAAAACGAATGAATAAATAAAATTAACTAAGGTTTTTTGGAGGTGTTTTGTCATTGCATTCTTCCTAGGGCTGAAAGAGTGATTGGCCAGCTGGGTTCAGACCTAAACCAGTTTTCCAGTTCCTAGCCTGGCACCTTAACCATCACACCTGGCTCTCAGGTTTGATAATAACATTACATTATTTGATAACAGTGACTTCATCATATAGCAAGAATGGCTTCTTGTGTTTTGCACTTTTCAATTTAAAAAAAAGGTTCTGTTAAATTAGCAAAAGAAGTGCAGAGTTTTAAAAACACATTTAATCTCACTTTTCAACTGTTGATTAAATGATCCTTCTGAGATCATAGACTTCTTTAAAAGTCCGTGGTCAGTAAAAATTTTTTATTAGGGCCAGCATTCTTTTTACAGTTCCCAGTGACAGAAATTCTCAGATGATCCAGCAGAAATTGGTTGACAGTCTTTTGCAATATGATGGATTTGTTTTTCTTCCCACCCATAAATAGAACAAGAAGCAATGTTTTAAAGCTATCCATTTGAGATCCTTGGCTTTAATAGAATGTAAGAGGCACGCACAGTCTGGAAAATTCCTGATAGCTTCCTCCAGACTGATGTTATCCAGATGGATTGTAACCATACTGCCCAGAATTCCACCATCGGATGGCCAATGGCTGGGAAATCTGCAAGTTGTAATCATAACACAACTGGAGGATACCAAGTTGGTTTAAGAGTAAGGTTGGTCCATAAATTCAATGACACTGACCTCCACTGAATTCAAGGCAGAGGTGGGTTCCTACCGGTTCCAACTGGTTCTTTAGAAGCGTTAGTAAACCGGTGATGATGTCACAGAGCTGGTACTGTCAGTGCCAGTCTGTAGCCATCTTGTTTTTGGCTTCTGTGTATGCGCAGAAGCTTGGTTTTTGGCACTGAGCTGCATGCTGGTTGCCATTGTTTTTTCTGCAGTCCTTTCTATCTATTGAAGCCTGTGTCTGTCTTGTTTGGTTGCTGTGCCAGACAAGACAGTTATAGAGGTGCAAATGATAGACTCAATGATTCCTTTGTAGAACTTTATCAGCAGCTCCTTGGGCAGTCTGAGCTTTCTGAGTTGGCTCAGGAAGAACGTTTTTTGTTTGTAGGATCTTCTTTTTAATAAAATAAGGAGTTTTACAGTATCAAATGTCATCACCTAAGGTCCTCAATGAAGAATATATTTTAGAAGTCCAACACTGAGGAAAAGGAGCCGGAAAAAATATTCACTGGCTAATCTATGTGGGGAATCATGCAATCAGCTGCTCTTTTTACAGATGGCACAAGCACAGTGATTCATAATTATTTTACAAGTTAGAAATTGTTATATGGGTTTGTTTCATCACTGATTCCCAAAGTTCAGAGGGATTGTGTCAAGTGTGTCTCATCTGGACACATATTTTATTTTTTCAATAGCAACTATGCAACATCTATTGGGTGACAGCTTTGTTTCAATCTGAAGGAATTATTAGAGATTGGTGGAATTATATCTCCATCTTGTGGACAGAAGGTAAATGAAACACTCATGTAAAAATGAAACAAGTTCCTTGATTAAAAAAGGAAGAAGGACCAGCACAATCTGGCCATTAGAGCATAACTCAGAAGGTTACTTATAATTTTGAAAGAAATTTAAAAAAAATTATCAGACTTCTTTCTTTCCTTTGGTGAGCCCATGTTTCCACTTTTTGGATCAGGAGTGTTCAACTTTAGCAATTTGTGGACTTCGGCTCCCCAAATTCCTTAGCCAGCATCCTCGTCTGGAACACTGGGGAATTTCTCTGACAGGCTTTCAAATTCTGTTACAAGGAACTTGCAACAGTCAAGCTCTCCCTTGCACTGAAGAATCCAACTAAATTAAAATCCTGGGGCACCATTATATAGTCTACCTTTAAATTAAAAGTATTAGTAAAACATCCATGTAAAAAAATATCTGCTTGGTTTAGTTCTGCTTGGCCTCTAGTCTGTGAATTGGAAGAAAAGTATTTTGACATGTAACTGCTGTAATGGTTGGGCTGTAATCTCCTTTAGTAAAAGGGTCAATGGGTAGAAGAATCCTTTCAATTTTGATATGGGGAAAATTAAGGAAAACAAATGATGGATATTCTAGTCTTCCAGATTTTTGTGCCAGGAGCAAGAAGGAAGGGTTAACTCTGTTAATTTTCCATCCCGTTTTCACAAGGTGAATTGTTTTGACTAAAATGTCTCCCATGGATCCCCTCTCCTTATTGGTGTTCATGTGAAATACTAAATCCACCTAAACGGTAGTTAAACATGTAAAAGCAGGGTCCATCTGCTTTGCCAACTAGAGATTTAGGTGCTTGGATTATAGCAGAGATTGTGTAATTAGTATAGACATTTGGTCTATTCATTAATTAGCTCTTCTCCCAGTTTTGAAGAGTCTGAGGACGTTTGTCTTGACATGTTTCCACAAGGGAAACATATTTTAAAAGCAGATTAAACGTTTAACAGTTGAGAAATCATGTAGTCTGACTATATGTCCAACAGTCCCTTTTAAACTTGAATATATTCACTTTTATATATTAAAAATAATTATTATTGCTTGATCTTCACTTTTAAGTGGTCACTACTCAAAGCTTTGGGATGAAATCAAGATTTATTATTATTGTGGTTTTAAATTTCTATGAGCACAATATAAATGCAAATAAAGTCTGCTAATGAAAAAATATACTTGCAGTATGTATTTTCAGTAGAAAAGCTATTGTGACATCCACAAGGACTCCCTTCCTTGAAAATATGGAAAATAACTGTGGCCAATAATTAGTGGAATTCATGCCAGTGATAGCAATTGCTTTGGCTGGACTGCACTCATGTCTATGCAGCTCAGGGTGTGTAAATCATTTCCGTTGTAATGCTAATCTTGAGGCCAAATTCTATTCCCTGCCTGGCATGACTGAAAGATGATCTGAATACAGAGTGCATTTTATGTGAGAGAGGAATCGGTTCTGGAACAGATCAGATCAAATTCTGCCTTACCTTTGTAGACCTTGGTTCTATGAATTGTTTCAAGCTACAGCTTCTTTGAGGCAGACTTATTGGCACAAAAATTCAATAAAAAAATCCTAAGGTGATTATTTCCTGCTTGACCTTTAAATAGGAAGGCTCAGTTCTGTTTGGCTGGAATACACTCCCAAACCCATAATTTACTCTGTTGCAGCAAAATTTTGAGGTTGCTCAGCCTTAGGTTAAAAGAAAAAATGGTAAAGGTGTCTCCATGGGTTTTATCCTGCTAGTAGTGCCTGGGTTTAAGGGTTAGGGTTAGGGTTATCTGTTTCTAAGCCAAAGAGCCAACATTTGCCTGCTTTTGAACTGCTAGATTGGCAGGATCTGAGACAAGTGATGGGGGCTCACCCTATCTTGCGGCACTCGGGTTTTGAACTGCCAAACTATAGATCTTTAGTGGTTTAAGACTCAGCATCCTAATCACCGAGTCATCGCATCCCATCAGCCTTACAAAGCCATATATATATAATATAGAACAGTGTATGTGTATGTATGCATGTGGCACAAATATACTGTATATACACCTGCTTTGTGACCAAGTCAGTCTTGATCTATCCAGCTATGTGATTGATAATCTCTTGGCAGAATGTCACTTGCCTCTTCTCCTACTCTGGACCTTTATTGCCTTTTGCATATGAAGGCCCCTTGGCTGTATTTTAGGGGGACGATTACAGTGTCATACGTGATGCTTTCAAGAATAATGCCAGCAATGGTTGATATGGTCTTTCTCATGTTCTTCCAAAATGAAATGCATCCCATGATCATCTTTCACCACAACAATGCAATTGTTCAAATTTACTGTTAGATAGCCCTCATAGATCTTGTGGGCGAGGCAACGTTGGTGATAACATAGTTGTTATAACAGTCAACATTCCCTTAACATACCTCTAAAGCTTAACATATCCCAACCTTTGCCTTGGCTTTCTTCAATAGGCCAGAATCAATAATGATATCCTATTTCAAAGATAAATTAGACATGGCAAACATCTGCATGAAAAATATATATTAAACCAGTCCAGTAGAACCCCCCATTAAGTATTTGTAACTCTTAATACTCAGACAAGACTTATATTCTCATTGGAGAGAATGTGTTATTTATATACTTTAACGTTTACAACTTCACAAATCAGTAACACTATGAGTAATTATATAAAGTATCTAAAATAATACCCATGTCTTAACAGTTCCAGATTTTACTGATTTTAGTGATCTGATTTACTTAAAGACTAAGCAATAAAAGAAAAAGAAAAATAATACAAGTAATTAAAGAAAAAAGGTCCCAAAAGGAACGTATTCCATAATTTATTTTCCATGAGATTTCTTTACATCAATACACAACTTAGTTGTAAATTCACCTGTGGGTCATAAACTCTGAAGGTGCTGTCATCTTATAGAACATGTGTGTCTTTAAACTCACAGTAGCTGATGGACTGCTTTGTTGATTCCAAGTATACTAATCCCAGAATTAAGAATGTGTATATACAGGTAAGAAGCTGCTTGTTATGCATTTAATATGTCATCTCTTATTCATATTAAGTCTCATGATAATAATCATGAAGCCATATCATTCACTTCATTATATTTATTACAAATGTGTTGTTATTGAAAAGTATAGTAGAATTTCTACTTTCTACAATCTTGTTTTTCTTTTTTTAATTGATGTCTCTCTAGCTCAGTGTTTCACAACCTTGGCTATGTTAAGACATGTGGACTTCAACTTCCAGAATTCCCCAGCCAGCATTAAACTCACACATTTAAAAATGGCTAATAGTTAAACATAGCTAATAGCTAAACAAATGTTAAGACTCTGCAATGTTTTGGATTCAAAGATGTTTCTGGGCAGGTGTGAAAATATATATAACACCTATCTGCACTTTCTTTAAAAAGCTGCATTATTTCCTGGGATTGTATGATGGGAGTGTTATGCCAGTTTTTAATATCCTTTTGCTTCTGAATCCAAACTGTTGCATGGCCTTATTCACTAATCAACTCTGAGGCATTTTAAAACAGAACTTTGAACACACATTAAAATACTGTTGGAATCATACCATATCAAATTACACCATCACTTGGGACATCCAAAGGTGTGTTAATAATCTCAATAGCTCCACTCCTTTTTAACAAGGTTTGTCTGTATGCAAAAAGGTTTGTCTGTATGCAAAAAGTGGGATTTTGACCACCTGATCCTCATGGCATTTTGACTTCACTGACATGGACATCTCTGCATCTCTCCAATTAGCTGAATCCTGGTTATATACAGCAGTTTCTTATGGTTTTAAAAACCCCACTCCTCAGATCTATCTGGAAATGTTTGAAAATCAACCCAGAACAAAGTACACATTCAGGATAGTTTACAAAGGTACTTAAAACACCACTTATACGAACTAGAGGCAATTGGTGCAGATATATGTTTAAACATTTCATTTTGTTGCTGTCAACTTTCTTGCTTCAATAGCCAAGAATCCAACCAAATCATTTCTAGGAATTGGGTGTATGAACACCAGAAATGTTTTTTTTTCAGTGTGAAAGAAGCATTTTAAGTATGGGGAGCACAGACGCTATGTGTTTTGAATAAGGGTCTAAGCTTGTCCAAGTTGCTTTGGAGATGGTACAATCCAAAATGATGCAAGATCAGAAAAAAAAATTCTACTCTTGTTTAGTGAGGGGAAAATACAAATAGTTGTTTTTCCAGGAGCCATGGTGGCGCAGTGGTTAGAATGCAGTATTGCTGGCTAACTCTGCCCACAGCCAATTCAATCCTAACCGGCTCATTGACTCAGCCTTCCATCCAAGGTCGGTAAAATGAGGACCTGGATTGCTGATATTGTAAACTGCTCAGAGAGTAAAGCAGGGGTGCCCAACTACTGGGTTGTGGACCATTGCCAGGTCTTGAGCCATTCGGAACTGTGCCGTGGAAGTGGCGGGCAAGCACATGGGCGCATTCCTACTTGCGCATGTGCATGCGCTCCATCTGAATGGTGGGCGTGCTTGCTCCTGCTTATGCAGAACCATCTCCCCCCCCCCCCTGGCTGGTCCGCAAAGCCAGAAAGGATGGAGAACTCTGCCGTACAGCACTATGAAGTAGTGTATTAAGTCTAAGTACTATTGCTATTTACGAATGATACTGCTTTACCTCAGGGCCTGAGCTTCACTGAATTTGAAGCTCATCCTATTAAGTACACATTCTACATTGCTACTCTCCAGTATCTAATGCATCCTTTGGCATCAAGGCAGAAGGAAATACCGATCAAATTTACAGGTAACTTAATTTGGTGGCAGATTTCATATACAAAGAATAGCTTTCCCACTCAAATTGCTCTCTGGATACTTTATTTCCCAATAGAATTCTGGATGGGTAACAACTTAGGCTAAGCTCCTAAAAGACAGAAACAAAGTTTGAAAATGTTCTTGATATCTTACAGAAAACAACTGAAAACAAAAGAAGAAGAAATCTAAATGATAAATACAAAGTTCCTCCCCTGGCAAAAGAAATGCATAGCTATAGAATGGGGGGGATATCTAGATGATATAATCTTAAAATTGTGATTGATCACAAACTATAAGCAGGAAATTGACATGGCTGTAGAAAAGGCAAGTACAATTTTTGATTGCATTAACAGATTTTAATTAGAGGCCATCAAATCAATGTCAATTACCTGGCCATTCAAGTCTTCCAGCAATGCACACATCATGGAAGTATCTTCCAACATACAGATAATTTTGTGATGAATTGTGCTAACTTGGGCATTTGAAAAGAAAAATCTTAGGTGACTTCTTCATACCAGGGCATACCAGGGCATCAGGGTAATTGTGCTTTAAAGGCCATGAAATACAAAAGCTGTTGTGAGGATGATCCTATTTTTGAAGATTTGAGCTGATGTTTTGTTATCTGATTCAATAGAATAAATATACCTTCATGTGTACTCTGGTAACTCTAATCCTGCAATTCCTCTCTTCATAGGATAAAGAGATAGGTGTCAAAAAATAAAGAACCACAAAGTTGATATCCATATTAGCAATATGAAAAACCAGCAGTGTATTTCAGGATGAGGTTATGTTCATGTTTGGTGAATGACCCCTACTAAGGAAATTAGTAACACCTATATTCTCTGGATTTACTTTCCCATTGACATCACTTAACACAATTTTTCCTCCCTTTTCTTGCCAAGAAACTCTGAGTAAGTGATTATAGTGCAGCAAAACCTATACTAAACTAGATGTAACACAACTGAATAAATATTTGAAGCAACAATAACTTTGGAACTTCTGGTGAATAAATCATTACATTCCATAATTATTAAATTCCAGTCAATTATTATTAAAGCTATGTTGAGTTATACTAATACAACACATTAACAAGCAAATCCTTTACTTAGACAAATAAAATCCAATTTATATAAGCTTAAAATAACAATACTTAATTTTTATAGCTAAGTAGTATCATATATTTCTTCAAAAAATAAAGATGATTTCATAACCCAGATAACCCTTGGAAGCATATTGCAATATCTAATTCCCACTTTTAAACAAGCTGTTTTGTAGTTCAGAGATTGATTCTGATGGATTTATGTATAACCCACTGGATGAAAATCTATACCCTGTTTATTATAGAACTAGGCCCTAATTTGACAGAATACTCTATTTTAAAAAATAAAAGGAGCTATCCGAAATGGCTTTTTGCATAATAAATTCATACTTAACCAGGGAGCACATACTTAATTTGCACTTCTACTTTGACAATTTTTATTGAGTCAGTTGAAGGAATGTTCAACAGATATGTAAATGCCAAATTCCATCGGAGTTTGGTAATCATAATGTAGACATTAGAAAAAGTGGGGAAATGCATTCCTGTTTTTCTCCCATTTACAAGGAATCTGAACAGAAAACAAATATTTTCATTCATAATAACTTACTGCCAGTGAGAGACCAATCTTTTATACAGTACAAGTTTCAACTTTAATAAACAAATTTTGAAATTTTTGATTGCCAACATGGACTGAGTGTAATGGGATCTTTCTGCAAAATGAACCCAAGATGGTATGTTTAAGTAATCTGTCAAGACTGGAGTTACATTCAACTATTTAGTAAATTCATCAAATGACTAATTCAGATTATGTGATATGATTGGATTTGAAATTTGGCAGGAACTATAGATTTCAAAAACATATCAATAGAACATTCCATCTTTCTGGGAAGATATGATGGAAAGTATGTGATCCTGATTTTGCATCACTGACATAATTTTTATGCCTCTATTTCCATATCCAGAAGCTAAATATATACAGTCATTATGCACATGAACACCTCCTTTTTAAAAAGAGTTGCAATATAAGAAACAAACAGAAAGGGATAGTTGCTTATCTATTCTCCCAACTGCAGGAAACATCTGTATTATGACAAAAAGAATTACTCAAACAACTGGAATGGAGATTGCAGATCATCATATTAACATGTAATGTGGCTGAAAAGGTTGTAACCAGTTCTTTGCACCTTAGGAAACAGGATTCCAAAAAGATTTGGTAACGTTTATTTGGATTGGATGACCAAGTATTACTAAGCAAAGAATTCTAGCTCAGCATTCGAAATATTCAAAATGTCTGCCCAAACAATTACATTCTAAAGAAAATATTTGCTTAAATAAATGACAGAAAATTATTTATCTCTGAATTCTTTTTTTTCACGTCTTTCACGGATGACTTCCACCACATGTGGCCATAGATAAGGCTTATCCTAAAAAATTAAGACAGAAGATATTTTTATTAAAGTTTTACAAAACACATAAAAATTAATACAAGCGAATGAATAGCAGAAGCAGTAGAGAAAAGAGGAAAAATGCAGAAAGAAAGAATAAAAAAGAAGCTTCTGATTCTGATTTCCTTTGTAGCATATATAAATACATTTACAAAGCTGTCTTACTCTGATTAGAAAAAAATCCTCACTTTTTTCTATTATCCATTTTTTTTCAATTCATAAAATTACAAGTCATAAGTGCATTTTTTACTATTTCATGCAAAAAGTCTATAAGGAGTTTCCAGTCAACCTTAAATGTTAGATACTAGTTTATCTCTAATCAAATCATTCAAGTGTCAAACCTTTCCACTTTTGTGGTTATAATAGTTTTGCTGCAGTTGTCATATATGAAAAAAAATCACTTTTTTTCAAATTGCTTGTCAAATTAGTTCCCAAAGAAAAGTCTAAGTACTTTACCTTTGCACTTTTTCCTTTAAAATCTTCTGAATTAATACATGACTAGGATGGCTTAACAGAGGATATGCAATACATCTATTTGTCTTTTAGGGTATCATAAAATATTAAATCTATTAACCTTATGGTAGATATTTCACTAAGTACTTATCAGCTAGCAAAAGGCTCTTTTTCATGGTTCTCCTCTTGTACTTTATTTACTGACCTGCAGATCTATGCACAGGGCATACTATCTCTCTCTAATCTGAGATGATATGTATTGAAGGTTGGACTGCATTATATTGGTCTCCTATGTCACTTTTTGTTATACAGCTAAGGTGGGCGAAAGATCTCATCACTGGATTTTTGGTATAGGGTGTCGCTGTTTAAGGCCAACTTTGCTTTTCATCTCCAGCAACTCCAGGATATAAAGTAGATCTTTTGTTCCTTCATCTGAGAACAAGATTGTTTAGTTCACAAAATGAAAAGCAAAGTGAACAAATTTTTGCTTTTATCCACACAGCTTTATATCAGCATTCTGTAGTTCCCTTGTTTTAAGCATGATATTGTTATTCCATATATAATATCTAAGTTAATTCTGCACTAGGCGAGCTTATTGAAACTGTCAGTTTCTGATGATGCTAATGGTGGAACCCTTTCCCCCCAACATATTTCTGGGGTCAAACCATTCTGTGACTGGCTTCACACACTGCATTACACCATAGCTTGTCTTGATCTTGATTTATTGATTACTGGCAGAATTCAAACCAGCTAGGTACAGCCATGACTATGGAGAGTAAAGAATGCCTTTACTTCAATGTCTTCCCTAAGAGGATGAAACTTCTTAGAAATGAGGAATGTTAACCAGTAAGTAGAATGGAGAGACCTCATGTACTACAGCAGTGTTTCTCAACCGTGGCAATTTTAAGATATGTGGACTTTATTTTCCAGAATAGCCTAGACCCGTGATGGCGAACCTATGGCATGTGGAGCTCTCTCTGCAGGCACGCGAGCCGTTGACCAGCTCAGCTCCACTGCGCATGTGCCCGTGCCTCCCGCCTGCCAGCTGATTTTCGGGTGCATGCTTTCTCCTCACTTTCTGCGGCCAGTGCCTTCCCAGATCACTGGAGATTCCACCCCAGCGCTGTTTGGGGAAAGGAGGCTTCCCCCCTCCCAGCTCCGTTTGGGGAAAGGAGGCTTCCCCCCCCAGCTCCGTTTGGGGATGGGAGGCTTCCCCCCCTCCCATCGCTATTTTGGGGAGGGTGCGCGCGAATGTGCAGGGGGCGGGACGTGCAGGAGGGGTATTGCATTATGGGTGGGCACTCGCGCACGTGCTACAGTGCACGAGCGCACACTTTCGGCACCTGAGGGAAAAAAGGTTCGCCATCACTGGCCTAGACATCATGGGAGATGGTCCATACAACTTAAAACTGCCAAGATTGAGAAACACTGTACTAGAGTCTGATGCACTGCATTGGATAATTATTAAATTCAGATGCATTTATTTATAATCTCTCACACTCATTCTTTTCAGATTAGCAGAAATTTATTTGGGTGGATTTTTTACTATAAAATGAAGGTTTTAAATATCTTAAACATTTAATTTCTACAAGGCACTGATATTCCTGCCTGCTTTGAAACAATCTTCCCTGTACAATGGATTCCTTTTATTAATATGAATGCAAGAATTCATACCTCTTCATATTTTGTCCACTGATCTTTAGGAAGGATATCATGTGTCAGACTCAACTGGGCTGCTCTCTTGATGCGAAATATTCTCTCATAATATTCATCTTCCGGAAGTCTCTTTATTGCTTCTTTGACAACATCAGTTTCATTTAGTATATCATCACGCCTTAATCCTGCAACAGAAAAATATTTCTCACATTAGCTAAAATACCAGTCAATCAATTAGATGAATTTTTTTTTTTAGCATTTAAAGCATACTAATGTCTTGAAGCTTGCATTTGGCAACTCACTGTGCAATTAACTGATGGATAGGAGATCAAGAAATTAATTTTTGTAGCTTTATTAAAAATGTCTGGACAATGGATCATAGATGAATCACTCCGGCATCCTACCTCCAACTCCAGCATAACCAAAAGACCCTTTAAAATGTTTTCATATTGTTTCAATTCAATAAAGAACTTATACACCAGTAACAAAGCAATTAGCAAATAAAGTTTTAAAATATTGACAGAAAATGCCCACCGTATTTGTTGAATCCTTGTGCATTGTAATACCATTTGCGAAATCTCTCAAACAGACGACTGCCAGCTGAAACTAGAAGTATGAATCAGTTAACTTAAGATGGTACACCTGTTCCATATTCAGATCACAACACTGTCAGAACTACAAATACAGTAAGAAGCAGTTATAGAGCTGCAACACTTTCAATCCTAGAAAATAGGACTGTCAGCCCAGAAAAAATCAACAGTAAAACGAGTACAATATTTCTGAGAAAGAAGAATTTGCATACATGCATATCATATTTGGGTGTAAGTAAAAAGACTTTTCAATATACAAGTTCAGACAGAATACTATTAATAAACTTTGTTACATTGATGACCATTACCTTTAATGTATGCATAGTTTTAACTATATTCAGAAGAATAAAACTGTTGGCTTCATTAGACAACTGCTAGTTAACACATTTTATAGATAAATATATTTTTTTCCACTTTGTGCCATATAATTTCAAATGTATTAGTGATTACATTTGAAGACCAATAATTCAAAGGATTGGAGTGCATTAAAGATGTGCAGAATGATAGTTTAGAAACCTTAAAATAATACAACTGCAAGAATATGAGTAAATATTCCACTTACTGCAATATTTTAAAAAAACCTAGTAACACCTCCTGTAATGCTTTTACTGTATTCCAATCTGAATATTGTTCTTCTACTTCCTTATCCCTTTATGCTGAAATTAAAATATGTGTGAATCCAGATTTACAATGAGCTAAGATCAACACTATTCTAAAAGCTGTGAAGTACACATACTCAAGTACACGTGCTTGATTCTGAACTAAATAAAAGTACTGCATACTTATTTTGAAGTACATATATACCCTAACTAATGTATATTAATTAGTACATAGAATAATGCATATTCTCTTATCAGACTTCTTTTATATAATCCCCCATATAACTTAGTTATTATATTTTTGTGGCCCTCTACACTAATCAAATTGGCAATACTGCAAAATATTTATTTTAAAACTGTACAGGATGAAGTTGGAATTAGAAAAGGGGAAAACTTTGGGAACCAAATAAATCTAGCAGCATTTTTGTATTCTCAAATTTAGAAAAGAGATGAAAAACAGTGATGGAAAAAAAAACCCTTTGATTACACACTGATAAAATTGATGAGTTATCAACTTCTTCCCCTACTAGGAAAACTCCTGTAGCCACTAACACCAGTGTCAAGTTCAAGAGAGCTGAAACAAATATTATATTTCTACCCTCCACCTCTTCCTCTAGGACGGATGTATGACATACCTTTTTTTCAAACTACCCCCCAACTAATCAGCCATATAGCCTTCAGAAACCACTAAAAACTTCATAGATGACTAGCAACACTGGCATATATTCTGACCAGAGAAGATAGAGACTTGAAAGTCAAAAAGGACAGGGCAGAAATATGTGCTATTAGTTGCTGTCCTACAGATCTTTTTAAAGTTCCTTTTCACATCCAAGTATTTCAGGAGAGGAGGATAATCCCAACAAAACCCCAAAATTATCGTTTCATCAAAACCTTTTTTTAAAAAATTGCTTGACGGAAGAATCCTTTGGCTGTCAGAACCTATGTAAGCCCTTGCACCAACAACCTATTTAGAAGCTGCCAGGACAGAGGAGACATAAAAGAACAAACTTCTCCATCAACGGCTAGAAACGACTGCTTTTTGGCTGGCGAAATTGTCTATTTAGCAAATTTATACAGCTTCCCCCACCCCTCCATCTCATAAAGTTGACTCTGGTCGGCGTAGAACAAAATAAACACTTAAAAAAGAAATATAAACTATTGTTAAAAACAATTAGGCATAAATACCGTAAATTTAAAAAAAAAAACCAAGAAAAATAACCAATATGCAGCGGCCTCCTCTAATCCGGCGACAGATATTATCATCGCAGGGGTCTCCAACCTTGGTAACTTTAAGACTTGTGGACTTCAACTCCCAGAATTCCTCAGCCAGAAAAGCTGGCTGAGGAATTCTGGGAGTTGAAGTCCACAAGTCTTAAAGTTGCCAAGGTTGGAGACCCCTGATTATTTTCTGGAGTACCGGGGGAGGCAGCGTGCCTGCTCTTTCCTATATGCTCTCCTTCCAGAACACAGCTAAATTCAAAGGGCTTTTTTCTTCAAAGGAGCCACGTACAAAAGCGATGCTGTACGCGCGCACACACACACACACACACACCCGGAGTGGGTGAGAACCTTCCTTAAGCCCCTTATCCTAAGCCCCTTATCGTGCCTACGTCCTCTTACCATCACTACCGATTAAACCAGGCTTGTCTGGGTCACAAAACGACACAACCTCAAATACGCCGCCTTCTTCGACGGTTAAACCGGCCGGACTAAAATTATCCTTTTACTTACGTACCGGGTGCCCTGCCCGCCATCTTCACCTCTACAAAAACCGCACTGCCTCTTGGGAAAAGGAGCGACGTCTTTAAACCACGTGCTCACAGCCCCGCATTTGGTCACGTGACGCTGACGTCTCCGGCACGTTATTCTGCCTGGTTCAAATGTTAACGCTTGGAGGGTCCCTCAGCGACCTGTCTTTTTCCCTGCCGCGTGCAATCGAAGCGTGAAGGGCAAATTTCCTTTTATACAAGAAATATGAGTGGTTCTTTTTTTTAAGCAATAAGATGTGTTGCAAAAGGAATTGCGCTTTATTGTTTTCTGACAATGAATAGTGAATAAGGCTGCTGCCGACAGTGGAAAATGGGTAGTCAAGACGACTTTTAAAAATTGAGTACTAAATTTGGTGGATGAAGGAACGGAGGTTTCTCCTAGCTTCAAACAACTCTAAAATGAAAGCCAAGATTATTATTCCTTTGTATGATATTTTTCTGGCACAGGGCAGAAAAAGCCTTCATTTAAATATTTTGTCAAAAGTGGTATGCGTTACAGATCTTGAGAATGTTTAAATATTGATAAAATTTCCAGCATTATCTTTTGATGAATCTCCGTTCAATCTCAGGTTGTGAAAGCAGGAAAAGATCCTGTCATGCTGTGAAGACCATGAAAACTGATAAAAGGCTGAATATTTCAGCAAGTCAACTGTCTGAAATTTAACTCCAAAGCAACCACGAAGAATGTTTTACAAGGCAGGATTTAATTCTCCAGGAGCCAACTTTTGTCATTTTAGTTTTATCTTTTTATCAAGAGTAGATATTTCAAATTAATTCAGTGATATACATCTCACACTACATCTTGAATATCATTTGAGATCAAATTCAGGTTGCTTTCTGCTTTTAGATCCTCACTGTTGTTTTATATATACATGCATATACTACCGGTATATGTAAAGAGTTATTTATAAAGTGATAAAGGTGAAATAAAAATCTAATAAATGAATAAAATATCCCACAATCATAGAATAATTACCAAGTAAGTGCTTAGAAATGATCCAGATTATAATCAAGTTGAATGCTGGCAAAGTACTGAATTCCCACAGAGTAAATGAGCAGACTGAACAAAACACACATTCCTTTGTGCCTCTTTGTACTATGAACCAATGCCAATATGAAAAACCAAAAAAAAAATATCCACAACTGTTCATAAAATATTTATTATTTATCAAATATAGAAATTGCCCATCTCCCTCACAGAGGGACCCTGGGTGGTATACAAGTAAATTGTAAATTATGACATCATGCTATATTTTAGAAAGTACCATATCCAAATATTAGGTTTCCCTTTTCCTTCTGAATTAATCTCCATAATTTGTATTACTATTTATTAAATAGTTTAATTGAAAATGTATTTTGGAATTACAAATCAAATCAGATTGCTTGTAAGGCGCAGAACCTCTTTCCGTGGTGTAGCTCACACAATAACAATGCAAGTTCTCTAGTTGAATTTGATTTATTAAACTATATATGGAAATCATTTTTCCATTTTGCATCCACACTTCTTTAGGGAGCAAATCCAATCACCCAGCAAAACAAAGCAGCAAGAACATTGCCACAAGACACCTAACTTTTACTGTCATTTATCCACCAGCAAAAAGGGGTGTACATCAGCGTCAGGAAGTACATTTGCTTGCCTCCTCTCAGACTAATAATAGTGCTGAGAAAATTCTAAGAACTTCAGGAAATTTGATTACTCAATTGGGAAGGAATAGGGGGTATAAGAATTAAGAAAAAAGTTTCTTGAAAGTTCTGCTTTTCCATTTAAAATACAAATGCTGACTTTGTACATCATGGGCATCCCAGGAAGCAACCTCCCTGCAGTTAATAATTTCTGCATTGGACATGCAGACCTATTCTGCACTGGTTCTTTTTATGATCCTAATATCATATTATCAAATAGGACCTAGAATAGAGCTGTCGATACAAAACTCACTTGCATAAAGACCAAGGTCACTAAATCACTACAATTCCTTGCAATGCAAAAGTTGAGAGTGGGATGAAAGTGCATAAAGAAATCCATTGTCTCTAGACCATTGATGACAAACCTATAAGATGCGTGCCACAGGTGACACACCATGTCATTTCTGGTGACATACTCTTATCTCCACATATTTTTAATTTTCATATTGTTAAATGCTTAAATGTTAAGGAGAATATCTCACTTATATTCACTGAATGAAGAACTCTCATTAATCATCAACCCTTTTTTCCCCTTAAAAAAATTTCTGCGGTAGGGGTTGGAATATGCCACAAAATTATGCAATTGTAGAACGCAGTCATGCAAAACATAAGACATGGGATGAATACAGCCTCTAAAATGGATGAAAAACAGACTTTTGGTTTGAGGTGATTTATAATTATTATGGTTACACAGTATATTTAATTTAATAGGGAAATTTTAATTTGTCTCGAATGTAACCTGTACTTGGCATAACAACTCCTTCCTCCACCTCTTCCCAGTTTAAATCTTGTATCGGTCTAATAACTCCGCTGTATCTGATGAAGTGAGCCGTATCTCACATTTATGTTAGTCTAAAAAGATGCTACCAGACTTCTCTATTGTATGTAATATTGATTTATTCACTGTGGAATAAATCTAAAACCAGATATTGTTAGGTAAACATTACATCTAAGACATTGGTGGGAAACACTAGTGGCTGCACTCATGACTATAAATGCTCAATCATCCTTATATTTGGTTTAAGATGTTTGGTTTTCTTATTTAACATTTATCAGCACACTTGGATATAAGTTGCATCTTATTTCTAAATTTGTTTGCCTATTTAGAAGTCATTTTACTTATTGACAAAGTTTTGTCAAAATTTGCAGTTAGAAAGCATACTACCAGATGTGTTTATATTTTTTAAGCAGTTCTTCTTTACAGCGTTTTCAAAAACTTTTCAAAGTCTGTTAATTCTGCTTTAGCAACTTCAGCACAAAACACATCATCGGGCAAGGCTATCAGTTTTTCCAAGGAGATGTAGCTTGGTTGCTCTGGATCATATTGGGCCCTTCCCAGGAACTTAAGAAATAGATGTCTTTCTTTGATTCGTAGTAACTTTGTATTAAAAATCTAAAATAGGAAAAAAAATGAAATGTATCTTATTTGGGAACAAGTCATACTGAAATCAGTGGCATACAGTTCTGAGCAAATATGGTATTGAACAACAGGTCATTAAAACTAGTGACATGTGCAAGTAATTTTCCTAAATATGGACAATTTCACTTATGTTTTAAAATACTGTACATTAATCAATATCTTTACATCTTGTGAATTGGGTGAGCCTGTTTCTTGGTAGTGGTTATTCTAACTGAGTGTTTTTGGCTGCTATGCTATTTTATGTTATTTCTTCTGTTTTTACTGTTTTTAATTGTTAGCCACCCAGAGATACTGTACATATATGAGATGGTGATCATATAAATCTATTATGTTGGTCTGCAATCTGCATGAGTTCCCCTTAAGCTACTTTTCACATATTGTGCTCCAATGAGTCAGGCCTGGAAACCATCTTGGGAGTTGGATCTTCAGGCCTCCCACATTTAGTGCTGTGGGAACCTGGAAGGGGGGATTTTGTGAGTGGGGATATATAGTCAAAATAACATGCTTTTCTCCGAGAGTCAGAGTCACTCTGCCCTGCACCTGGAGGAGTGTGTCTGGGAGGCATCTCCAGTTGGGACGGTGCATTGATTGGACAATGTGAGGGATATGTGGGTGCTGGAGCAGGGACTTGAACTTTCTTTTGGGTGTGGAAAACTGGAAGCTTTCAGATTCGGGTTTTCCCAGATGTGCCAATATGATATCTCTAATAAAATGGAACTTTGAGGAAATCTATGCCTCGGAGTTTTCTTTCGTTGGTGGTGTTACTTAGAACCCTGACACAATGACTAGTAATTACATACATTTCAAGATTCTTACCTGAGGAAAATGTACCATAAGTTTGTGGGGAATGCCCATTACATTATGCACATAATCAAACATCTGTGTTAACTTTTTTTTGCCTGCACTTAAGTTTTTAGGGACTGTGTGTGCAATATGGCGGATTTCATTCTTACTAAATCCAAGTTCTTCCTCATACACCTGAAAAAGAGAGCGATTGCTATGAATCCATTTTGAAATTTGAAAGAAGTCAGAGAAACAGATGATATTGGGACAATATTTTCAGGAAAAATATTATTTCCTCCTCGATTTTTAAAAAATATTACATGTTCAACACAGTTCTGTGGATTGGCCAAAATAAAAAAAGTTACAATATCTTTCCAAAATCCTTGTGTGATTTGTATTCACAGTGTCTTTAGAATACTGAAACAGAAAATAAAGTCCCAGCTTTCAACAGACACACAATGTTAACTACTGTTATTGAGCATTCAAAAATTTTTCTAACATTAATTGATTGCACTTGAATACTGTATAAGGATTACGCTGCTGGAGTTTACACATAATACAATGCCGTGTTAAAGTAAAAAATTTAGCCTATTTCATATAAACCTAACCCATAATGAGATTCACACACCTCATTAAACATACAGACACTCCAACATTTGTGGTTTGTAAGTAACAACACACAAGTTAGTCTACAAAGCACTACCTCACACTAGTTGTCCATCATATTTCTGTATTTATAAAGAACTTAAAGGAACTTATTAGTTTCAAAGTCACAGGGCTTGTGCAAAATGCTTTACATGTACTAAGGTATTATTCCTGTTATATGTTAAGTATAAAGTAGAACTGGAACCTGTGAAATTGGTCCAGTTGCTATCCTGCATGACTCTTAATAACTTTTATGAATTGAAATAATGATTTTACAATAATTGCTAAAAGAAGACGACTTACTGCAAGATTTTCTTCAATTGGTTCAAGTTTGCCAGTCAGCAATCTTGGAAGACGGGTTACCAGATTTCTAGTCTACATTCAAAAACAAATATGTATTAAATAATATACATTTAGATTAAAATAAACATTTGTATTTCGTCTGCAAAATATATTTATATGTAGGCCACATGATTCTAGTTGAAAAAATATGGACATATATAGTATGGTAAAATCACATTGGAAGACAATTTACTTTAATATTTTGGCAGTTTCCATACATATGTAATTTTAAAAGCAAGCAGTGATATATCTTCTATTTTTGCTCATGTTTCTGTTTAGAGTGGCAGCCATATTCATGGGAAGCTATTGTGCCTTAGGTATGGGATTACAGAAACAAATTTTCTTATGTTATGTGTTATGGTTATGTAAGGAAAAATCTACCAGATATACAACCCACAGTGTGAATAATATAGGAATGTATTTTATAACATAGGTAAAATCTTAACAGGATTTCAGGTTCAACAATTTATACACATATGTTGAACATCATGACTCAATTACTTCAATTTCCATGGCAATTGATTTTTTTGGCTAACCTATGACAATACTCTATACATTCTTTTCAGAAAACTGGGTATAATGGCTATTCTCTGTCATCTAGATAAATGTCTATCTAAAAGGAAATTTTAAATTCTTGTAATGAAAAAGATTCTATCTGTTTATGATTTTTGATGATTTTTTTCAATTATATTTTCACATATTATGGGCAAATATATAGTGTAATCAAAATAGAAATTATCAATCTCTCTCAAGTTGTTGCTGAATTCCAAACAAATGGAATGCTACATAGTGCTCATTTCAATCTAAAGTGGTCTTTAAAGAAAAGCAAAAGGTACCTTTCTTGGATTTAGTCCAAGTACATTTTGGAAGAAACCCAATCTATCATCCAGATTTTCCACAGAAAGGAGGAGTAAACATGGATCCCTTAAGACCATTTGTGTAACTGCTTCTTTGGGAAATTTTTTTGATATTAGATAGTCGACCCTGGAAAATAGGGAAATACATTCATTTATAATGAAAGAAAGCAAAGTGGCAACCATTTATCCAAATGACCACGTCCCTGGCATTATCTATCAAAGTAGCAGATATTTCAATAATATTAACAAGCAAAGCAGCTAAAATGAAGTGTGGAAAAGTCTTGACTAAAGCAAAATACCACAATTCCCAATTAATGAGGATAAAACCATAATGTAAAAATGGTAAAGAATTAGTTAATTTCCAGCTGCATTTAAATAAAAATTCTGTCAATACTAGCTGAGTTTTGCGATGTGATCTTAATATTCCATTCCACACTAAAATAAGCATGCAAAAATATATTTTTGCAACTGAATGCAAATACATTTTGATTTTAAGGAAAAACTCTTAATGAACTTAAATGGCATGCTTAATTAAATGAAGAAATGTTATCAAACAGTGGCTCTAAAGATTTACATTCTTTCTCTGTCAAAAAGATATAACCATGGAAAAAGTGCTGGGAATTCATGTTGGACATTCATTGTTCTTCTAGCCTATTTCTTAAAATAGAAGTCTTAATACTATTCAGTTCATGAAAACCTGTTTGTGGGGGAGGCAGGCTTTCTGGACAGAAGGTCAATTGTGAATCTCAAGAATTGAGGGTAAACTGGCCAAACAGACTTGGATAAACATTTCCACTGTAATGTTGTAGTTACAAAAGGACAGTGAAAAAGAATTAACTTGAAAAGGACCCCAAAATTAACATGTTCTTGGCATTGCCAACTGACTCATAAAGATCCAACTGTAATGTTCTCATCTTTTTGTTTTAATTAACCTCCCCCAAATGTAGGTAGCGTATTCTCCAAATATTACACAGAAACAATGTTCAGGCTTTTCATGCTCATCAAAATTTGAAGATTGGGAGAAGGAAGATAATATAAGAGAATTGTTTTTTATTTTATTTTATTTCCTTCCATTCTCCCATTTTTTTTAAACTAACATTATGTTGAAAGAGTCTTATAATTACTTAACTTTTATCCCATTTCTGAATCTACCATACCATTTCACCAAAAACTGCTTTAATAGCATTCACAATCAAACAGAAACCATGTTTTTAGCAATTGCAATGACGTTTAACCTTTCTTCTCTTTTGTGTGCTACAAGGGAAAAAAACAATGTTTCCTTTGATTTTAACATTCCCTTGTGATGCTGAGAAATCTGGGAAATTAGTTTTTTAATTATGCATTCTTTGCACACTAGCAAATAATTCAGGGCTTACAGTCATAATTCAGCAGCATCTGAGGTGACTGTTAATTTCTGGGTGCCTTTTTAAAACACTGCTATATAAAGTTTCTGAGAACTTAAGAGATACTGGTGTTGCACTTGAATCTATTAAAAATCCAGGTCATTTTTACATCTTCCATTAATAAAATGCATAAAGATTGTAGTGTGAAGTTAAGCTTCTAGAAAGTGTTTCAATTTCTCTGCCACCAACAGCCAACCAGCATTGTAGCCCTATTAAGAATTCTCCATCTTCAATGGGCTGTTATGGCACTCCTACTTCAGATTCCATGTTTTTAAAAATATTTTTCATATCTGCTGTTAGAGGTAATCATTTCCCTTGAACAGGTTACCACAAAAAGACTGCATGAGGTTTACAGAATTCCTTAGTTGAACATAAATATGACTTTTAGCAATACTTAAATTTTGATTTTCTTAGATATTTTGAACTTCAAGAGTGTTATTGTATACTAAATCTCTTTTCATGCCATTTTAATTATATTATACTCAAGATGTAACTGCCAAAATATTTCCTCTGTTGATTAAAGGCTAGATTTTCCCTTCAACCAAAATATGTGAATAATAATAAGCCTTTAAGAAAATGGTAAATAAAATGAACGGAATCTCTAATCAACCCTCTATTTTTTTTTCATTTCAATCTATTGACAAGGAATTTTAATTTTGCTCCATGTCTGTGTTTAGTCAACTCTCAACAATCAAATTCTGTCCCTACAATTCAGAATGCATTACCGACCCAAAAGACTATACTCTTGATATGAATCATCTACTGTCCAATACGGACTTAAGAATTCGTGTATTCCTCCCTTTCTCATCAGCTTTTATTCTTCATGCCAGCAGTGCTGTTTAGAACTTCTTAGCTCCTCTTACCATAACCTACCATTTTAAAGTGGTGTCACTGGAGCAAACAAGAAATCCAAGGACTTCCAACCCAATGCAGGTCTAAATATCTGAGGTTTAGTGGATGAGGGAGTTGGAATGCCCAGATGTCCTTACCTTGTTTTTAGATCTTCCACCTCTTCGTTGAGAATATAAGGATTTTTAGTGAGAATTGTCCCAAATTGTGTATCTTCCAAACCAATATCATTAAGAAATAGAAGGATTTTTTTAATATCAGTTTCAAAATCGAGTTTTACAAGAAGCTGGCCTGCATTTGGATGTTTTTCCAACACGGACAAGTTGACTCCTGCAGGAAATTCAAAAACAGAGTACATAGCCATTCAGTGAAAATAAATATTTGTCCTGCAGCGTGCCCAATTTTGTACATGCAACCACTAAACGCTATGTGTTTTACTTTAGATATAAATATGATTATACTCGGAACAACCCCACTGAAATCAATCAGCTTTAAGGTACACATTTACTATCTTAAATCACACTGACATCAACAGGTTTATTCTAAGTCTGATCATGTCTGAATCCACCCTTTATGTTTAACAATTTTGAGTTCCACTGCACAATATTTCATTTATAGTCATTTTTAATGTGATTGAGTAAACATAGATAGCAACTCTAAATCCTTAAGGATTGTGGTCGAAAGAGCTCAAGCTTCATTGATTCCTATCATTCTGGTAAAATCAACAGATCAGCTCCATTCTTTAAAGGCCTCAGAAGAATATTGATTACTGGCACCAAATAATTTAATGTGATACAGAAATTTTAATATGATATTGATTGTATGCATCCTGAAGTACATGTAGATAAATAATAGTTCTACAGAAGTTGTTTTCCAAATTCATCATGAATTTCTTGTATTTAAGAACCCTTCTATCACAAAGAAATTGTGCAAAAGAAAGTGGTTTCTGCCCTCAATTATATTTCTGCAATAGAGTATAGCTTCCATCTACCATTTTACGATAGAAATATATTCTGCAAACATGAATATGTTGTGTATTCAAAAAAACAAGTGGTTATTATATAGTAAAAATGGTTATCACAGAGTTCCAGCCAGGGGTGGGCTTCAAAAATGTTAGCAACGGGTTCTCTGCCTGGTTGCTGGGTGGGCGTGGCCATGGTGGGCATGGCCTAGTCAGCCTCCTGCACCATGGTGGGGGGCCCGTTTTTGCCCTCCCTGGGCTCCGGAGGCTCTCTAGAAGCCGGAAATGGGCTGTTTCCAATCTTCCGGAACTTCCGAGAGGCCTGTTTTTCGCCCTCCCCAGGCTTAGGATGCTTTCCTCGAGCCTCCGGGAGGGCAAAAACGGCCTCCCCCAGGCTCCGGAGGCACTCTGGAAGCCGGAAATGGGCCTGTTTCAGGCCTTCCGGAGTCTCCGGGAGGTCCGTTTTTCGCCCTCCCAGAGCCTCTGCGCAGGCATCCTTACCTGGCATCTAAAACAGGCTGCATGGAGACTCCTGGGAGGGGCAGGGTGGGCAGGGCCACTCAGGAGTGGGATTTGGGGGTTCGCTGAACTCCTGGTTCCAGCATATCACAAAGTGTCTAGCAAGTGGAGCTATACTTACCTAGAAGCACCAATTTGCGCAATGTTTCCGAATGGTCAACATAATCTCTAAGTGAGAAAGATTCTAACGGAGGTGGTGGTGCAGCTTTGATTTGAAGAGACTCGTCTTCTGAAATTTTCTCCAAGGGAGATATAGGCAAGTCATCATCCAAATCTTAAGTTCATTAAAGAGAAAAAAACAACTGAAGTTAAGGAAGTGATAGAATACCAAACACATGGCTTTAATATGGTGAACAGAGCTGAGCTATCTTAGCTACTGATAAATAATCTAATGAGAATTCTTTTATTATTCTGGATTAAATTGATTATTATTCCTTCAATTTCATCACAGTATTTGTTTTCAAAATATAGGGGAAGGGAGATTCTGCCTTTTAAATAGTCTATTGAAGACTATTATTTTTTAAAAATGAGAAACCCAAAAACAATAACAACATATGGAATCTTTGAGGATGACAATGCATGACTGTTTAGGAATCCCCCCCTCCATTTTTATTAGATAGTTCTGTTCTTATGGCATCCAATGAAATCTGAAGTAAATCTGTTGCAATTTAGAGCCTCAATAGTTCTTGCCATTTTGCTATAGATGATTATCAGTATATTTGCTCAACTCAACGATATTTCCCCCCTATCTTTTTAGTTAGGTTGATTTTATAGCATTGTGTTTATACTATTAAGTTTTATACAGTTTTATCTTTCAATATTGTAAGCCACCCACAGTTACCATGTGGCAAGATGGGTAGCTAATAAATTTTATAAATAAATAAATAAATTACCAATTATTTACATAAAAATGGCAGTGGGTATAATAATCTGCACTCAGGCCTAACTTCTAGCAAAATAATTTTTTTATTATTTATAAAAAAATATTGGCCACCCATCTTACCAAAGGGCAATGCTGCATGGCTTACACACACACACACACACACACACACACACACACACACACACACACACACACACACACACACACACACACACACCTTCACCTCCAAATTTGTGGCTCTGAAGAAGAAACTTATAACTCATTTCTGAAAGTTATAACCCTAGAAAATATTCTAAAAATTTGCTTTTACAGTCAGATAGCGTCACAAGTTTCATGCTTGCATATTTGCTCTTACACACAGAGACACACGTTAGATTCCCACACACTGTATTAAACTGTTAACTGTCTGGGATTATATAACACAATAAAATCAAACAAGTCATATTATACATTAGGGTAAAGAGTGAACCCAATTGGAAATTTAGATTTAGATTGGAAATTTAGTATAATTATATTAAAGCCATATTTATAGCTGCACAAGCAATATTATTGCTAATTTAGATAAAATAGTATACTATGGCTTGCTCAAGGCTGAGATCAGACAGTTCAAGTTACACTGCAAAGAGTAAGGGGAAAAAAGGTGTTTTTCGCAAGGAACCTGGATAGCTTTGAAGCTGAGGGTAACTCAAATACTGAATAACATATTTTATTTTTATTTTTTTTTATTTTTTTTTTATTATTTTTCTTCATTAAACATCTGAATATTTTGATACAGATCTACACCCGTTTTTACAACATTTGTTATATCTCAATTATGCACATTAAATCATAAATTTACAATCTTTTCTGTCTTTGTTTTCTTCTCACGTTGTCACACAGTCTTTCCTCTTTTTTTTAGTCCAGTTGTACCATCTAGTCCATGTTTTGTAGTATTCTGAGTCGCATTGTCCTTTGAGTTGAATAGTCAGCATGTCCATTTCGGCACATCTATATATTTTATCCATTAGTATATTTTCTGGTGGTATTTGATTGTCTTTCCAATATTGTGCATATGTTATTCTTGCCGCAGTTGTAATATGTAGTATTAAATATTGTATATTTTTTGGATGTTGTTTTTCCATTATCCCCAGAAGGAAAAATTCTGGGGTAAATTCCATTGTTCTCTCAGTAATTTCTTGTAACCAGGCATGCACTTTTTTCCAGTAGCCCTTTGCTTCGGGACACAACCACCACGCATGAAAGAAGGTACCTACGTCTTTTTTACATTTCCAGCAAACCGAATTCATTTTTGGGTATATTTTGGCCAATCTTGATGGAGCTAAATGCCATCTATAAAACATTTTATAATAATTCTCTTTATATGCTGTTGACTTAGTTATTTTGCAGTTTATATTCCATGTTTTCTCCCAGTCAGCTAAGTGTATGTTGTGGCCTACGTTTTTTGCCCATGCTATCATGGGTTCCTTGACAATTTCCTCCATTTTATCGAATTCCAGCAGATATTTATATAGTTTTGATATTATTTTTTCGTCCGGGCCAATCAAAATTTTATCCAGTTTTTGCATTTCCATTTCTATACCCATACCCTCAGTATCTTTTTTGTGTCGAGTTTTTAATTGTAAGTAGGTCAACCAATCAATATTTATATTTTGTTCCGCCAATTGTTCTCTACTTTTTAATTTCCCTGTCAGATCTAATATATCGCTATATTTTGCTGCTTTGGTTATATCAATTAGGTTGGGGTAGGTCATGGCTTCTATAATTGAAAGCCATTTGGGGATTTTCATGTAGTTCTTCTTTTTGATTTCATACCATGTTTTTAACAAAGATTTTCTAATTAGGTGTTGGTTGAAGCTAAGTTGTGGCTTAGTTCCATCTCTCCATATGTAAGCATGCCATCCCATTTGTAGGTCGTGGCCCTCTAGTGTTAGTATTCTTTTGTTAGTTAAGTTTATCCATTCTTTTATCCACGCCAAGGATGCTGCTTTGTAGTAAAGTTTCCAGTCAGGGAGCCCTAGACCACCTCTGCTCTTATCATCCTGTAAATTTGCTAATTTGATTCTTGGTTTTTTGTTTTGCCATATAAATTTAGATATAATTTTATTCAAATTAGTAAAAAATTTAGTCTCTAATTTGATCGGAACTGTTTGGAATAGGTATAAAAATTTTGGCAGTATACTCATTTTAATTGCAGCTATACGCCCTAATAATGATAACTGTAATTTTTTCCATTTTTCTAATTCTAATCTTGTTTGGTTTACTAATTTGTCATAATTGTCTTTTTTAATAGATGAACATCTATTTGTTAGTATTATCCCTAGATGTTTAATTGTTTTGGTTGTTTGTAAGCCTAATTTCTCTTCTAATTCATCTTTTTGTTTTATTGTCATATTTTTTGTTAATAGTTTAGTTTTTTGTTTATTGATTTTCAATCCTGCCAATTCTCCGTATTCCTCTATCTCTTTAATCAGTTTTTGCCCTGTTTCAATTGGTTCTTCTATAAAAAATACGAGATCATCGGCAAATGCCTGTAATTTATACTCCTGGTTTCTAATCTTTGTTCCCTTAATATCCTTATTATTTCGAATTTTGTTTAGTAATGTTTCCAATGTTAAGATAAAGAGCAGAGGTGACATCGGACATCCCTGACGTACTCCTTTAAAGATCCGGAATGATTGTGTCATATCCCCATTTATCATAATCTTGGCTGACTGGGAGGTGTAGATTGTTTCTATAATTTTTTCAAATTTGTCGCCAAATTTCATCTCTTTGATCAAACCTATCATATACTGCCAATTTACGTTGTCGAACGCTTTTTGCGCATCCAGGAAAGCTAGGGCGACCTGCTTTTCTGGATGCGCTTCGTAATATTCCAATATATTTAAGACGATTCTTGTATTGTTTTTTATCTGCCGAATTGGTAAAAATCCATTTTGATCCGAATAGATAATTTTATTTAGTATTTTTTTGGTTCTTTCTGCCATAATTGTCATAAAAATTTTATAATCTGTGTTCAACAACGAAATTGGTCTGTAGTTTTGTATATGATTTTTCTCGGTACCTTCTTTCATGATCGTGGTGATATATGTTTCCCTCCACGTATTTGGTATCCTAGCTCCTGTTAATGCTTCATTATATAGCTCTAATAGAATATCCTCTAGTATTGTACTCATTTTTTTGTAATATTCCCCTGGAAATCCATCCGGTCCTGGTGTTTTATTGTTGTTTTGTTTTTGAATTGCATTTTGAATTTCTTGTATTGTAATATCCCTGTTTAACATTTCCTTATCAATTTCCTCTATTTGCGGCATACTAATTTCCTTTAAATATTCTTTTATTTTATTTAGTTCCACTGGGTCCTGTCTGTATAAGTCTCTATAGTATTCTGTTGCAATTTCTTTTATTTTTTCGTCTGAGTGTTGTATTTCCCCATTTGTGTCTATCAGTTGATTTATAATTCTATTGCTTTTTTCCTTTTTAATTTTATAAGCTAGCCATCTACCGGGTTTATTTGCTGTTTCAAAGAATGTTTGTTTTGTAAGCCTAATATCCTTCAAATATTCCTGTTGTTCAATTAAATTCAATTTATGTCTCGTTTCCATTAATAATTTATGTGTATTCTCTTCCTTTGGTTCTTTTTGCAGTCTTTTTTCTAACTGCTGAATATCCTTTATTTTTTCATTGTATTCCTGCCATTTTTCTCTATTTTTCTTTGCCGTATAGGCAATTGTAATTCCCCTTATATATGCTTTTAATGTATCCCATAAGTTTTGTATGGTTGTAGGCTGTTTCTTATTCTCTTTCATAAATAATTTTATTTCTTTGGTAATTGTTTGTATGTATTCATCTTCTTGGAGTATTTTTGTGTTCAAAGTCCATCTCCTTATTCCTTTCTTTTTCCCTTTCCATATTACTATTAAGGGGCTATGGTCTGCCCATATGTTTGGGGCTATCTCCACCGACGCTATGTTCTTGCATATTTCTTTATTTGTCCAGACCATGTCTATTCTTGAAAAGGATTGGTGTGGTATTGAATGAAATGTATATTGTTTGTCTTTAGGGTGCAATAATCGCCATGTATCTGTCAAATTCAACTCCTCTATCATGTCCTTGAATGTAGTTGGTAGTGTATTTTTGTTATTTTTTTTGTTTTTCCCTGTTATGTAGTCTCTTTTTGGATCTATTATACCATTAAAATCCCCTATTAAACATATATTTTTATATTTAGTTGTCATTAATTTCTCATGTATCTTTTGATAGAAGTTTTTTTGCTTTTGATTGGGTGCGTATATATTTACTAATAATATTTTTTCTCCCCCTATTTCAATTTCCACCATTATATATCTTCCTTTGGAGTCTACTTTTATTTCTTTAGACTCAATCTCTTTTTGTACATATATTACTACACCTTTCTTTTTTTTCTCCCCTAATGATGCGTATAATTTCCCTAATTTTGGATATTCCAGATATTTTTTATGTACTTGTTTGATATGGACTTCTTGTAAACATATTACTTCTGCTTTTTGTTTAACTAATTTTGAAAATATTTTCCTTCTTTTTTGTGCATTGTTTAATCCATTAATGTTTAATGATATAAGTTTTGTTTCCTTTAACGTTTCCGGTTTTGTTTATAAAGTGTTTTTCTAACTATTTACTTTTCGCTTCTGCTGCTGTTTGTGTCCTTGTTTTAATTCTCTCTACTTTTTTATTTAAATCTTCAGTCTCTTCAATTCCCTCCCTCTGTACCTCTTCTTCAATCTCCTGCTCTTCTTCTTCACTTGCCCCATCCACTTTTCCTTCACTTTCCATCTCTTTCTCCATACCAGCAAGTTGTTCATATACCTCCTGTGCTCTTTCTATGGTATCCACCTTTACTTTTCGTCCTTCCAAGTTTATTATCATCCCCTCCGGAATGAGCCATCTGAATATAATGTTCTTTTTATTTAACAATGTTGCTAGTGGCTTATAGTCTCTTCTACGTTCCCTAACCCTTCTTGGGACTTGTTTCAAGATGTTTATTTCTCTCCCTTTGTATGTTAATGTCCCCCCTCTCGTGGCTAAGTAAACGTTGTCTCTTGTTTTCTTTCTGGCAAACCTTATATGTATTTCTTTCGGCAGGCGGTGGCGTCTAGCGTAGTTGGTTTGTATCCTGTACACTTCATCTATTTCATTTCTGGTATCTGTTTTGTCTTGCTGTAGAATTTCTGCTACCACCCCTGCCATCACATCTCCCAAGTCTTCCTCCTTATTCTCTGGAATATTTTGTATTCTTAAGAAATAAGATGATCTATCCATTTCGAGATGGATTAGTGAGGACTCCAGCTCTCTATTTATTTCTGTCACTCTCTGGTCTACCTTCTCAATTTTATTTTCATTTTGTTCCGTTTTTTTTTCCACACCACTAATACGTTGTTCATTTTTTTGTATCGCCTCCTGTATCATCTCCATTCTATTGTCCAATCTTAAAATATCTGATTTTAGTTCGGTATGATTTTGCGTAATCAATTCCTGTAATTTAAGCATTGTTTCCTGAACCACGTTTAGTGTACTGTTCATATTCTGCATAAGGGATGTGCCCCCTTTTTCTACTGGTAACATGTCATCTATCTGCCTTTGAGTGACTGGTGATGCTGCACTTGCAGCTCCAGCTTGTGCTGGTTTCTTCCCCCCCTTCATGGGCATATTTGTTGTATTACTTGTCATTTCCTTTAAGATTGATTTTTGTTGTTCTAAAATTTTGTAGATCCTCTCCCAGATTACCATATAACAATCTTTTACCCTGTTGTATTATTTAGTTCTCTATCAATCCTGTATGTTTTATCAATTACTGATATAGTTCTCTATGTTCTTAAATGTACCAATTATCCAAAAATTCTATATAAATATATCTATAAATAATCTATGTTACTATAGTACTTATATTAATAACTAATTAAATATTTTAGATACGTTAAAGAGTTATACAGTAGAATATCACAATATATCAATAGTTTTCCTTATAAAATTTTAACCAATCTAATTATAGTTATGATTACAATTTATATATTTCTATTAATGTTCAAAGTATCCTCTATAGACTTTACAATTCAATCAATATATATCCCTATTTATTTTAAATCGATCCTTAAAAATATTATTTCAAAATAAATATATATATTATTTAAGTTACAGTTAAAATTAAAAATATTACATTTATAGACACTAAAGATTTTCCCTTTTTTACAATCTATAAATAGGAAGAGGAGAGGGTAGAGGATTTAATTATAGCAGGATATTTAGTGAAAAGTAAAATAGGTGATAAAAATGAAATAAGTGTTCAAAGGTGAAAAATAGAAAAAAGTTATATAATATAGTTCTTTTTAAGCGGTACCAGTTTCAGTTAGTATTAAGTGGATCTCAGCAATCCTGTAAGTGTTTTAGAGGTCTTGATTTCCTTGGATTCTGCAATCAGATGTTTCCTTCTGGCCTCAGTAATAGAGATCGTTCCGTTCAAAATTGCCAAGTCATCCACCATGTGCTGTTTCTCCGCTCCCGTCTCTGATCTCTCATCTGGTGTTGAATCCCCAGTTTCTCTGGTCTGCTGTCTCTCAGCAGGTAATCCTCCGATAACAAAAAGGTACTATTGCACGTCCTCCACAGGGGCTCAATTTAGCTCTTTTGTTATGTTTATTCACAGTGCTGTTTCCTCCTTAGAGTCCTGTCCTTCTGCTCGTTCTTTGTTTTCGCCGCTGATTTTCTCACAGAGCTCCTTAATTGCCCTGTCCTTGTGGTCAGATCTCCCTCATTTATAAATCCAAAGTTTTCGTGAGAGTTAGGTTTGGTATTCCAGGTGCGATCCGCTATTATTTTTGCTTCCTTTTCTTATGTGGTGCTTTGAGGCTTCGGGTCCGCCATACTTCAAAGAGCAGAGACGGACGCTTTCATTTCGGATAATGAGGATGCCCTCCGCCCCAGCGGGCGAACGCCTTCGCCCCGCTGTTGCCTGGGATGTCCCTCTTGTCAACCAAGTCCTACAAACTTCGATGCCCCGAAGGGTCTCCAAAAACAAAAGAAAAAAGCAGCCTCTGAGGACGGAGATCGTCCCTTTACAGCTGCTTCACCCCACGTCACCACAGGAAGTCCTCATATTTTATTACTCTACAAACAAAGGAGTCTTGCAGGAAGTCCACACACGATTTGGAGAAGAATGCTTGGGCTAGATGGGTATGCCTTAGCATGAAGAGGACAGTGAAGACCAGCTGGGCCGGTGGAGTATAAGGCAGCCAAAAGGGCAGATACGAAAGGAGGTAAGGGGTGGGGTGCATTGGAGTTAGTGAACCGGGGTGAAAAGCTCCCGGTTTGGGCGGGCCATTTGATCGTCGTAGAGCCGATAGAGATCGCAGCGCGAGGTTTCCCCCACCTGCCTGGACACCATCATTTGGGTTCTTTTACCCTCTGCGCATGCGCAAAGCGTTCTGCGCATGCACAGAGGGTAAAAGAACCCAAATGGCGACGTCCAGGCAGGTGGGGGAAGCGGGTGGGGGAAGCCTCGCGCTGCGATCGCTATCGGCTCTATCAGCTCTACGACGACCGAATGGCCCGCCCGAACCGGGAGCATTTCACCCCTGAGTTAGTCCCTTACCTTGCTGAGGTTCAGGGCTGGGAAGGACCAATACAGGAGTAGCTTGGATTGGAGTAGGTCTTTATCTAACAGTTGGTGGGATTCGGTTAACAATGGCAAGGGGGAATCCTGTCACTAAGTAATTTGTCATGTGATTACTTACTTTTCCAGTCTCACTTACTGTTATTACCTGGGAACTACTTGTATAAGATTCACCCTCAACTCTACCAAATAATTTTCTCAGGCTTAGTTAAAAGATGTGATTTAAATACTATAGCAAACAATAAATTCTAAACAATTTTTTAATAGAGAAGGAAGAGGAAATAAAATTGAAAAATTTTAGACATAGTGCTGTGATATATCATGTTCAACATCATATAAATATGTAACTTACCTTGAAGCAATTCTTCGGTATGTAAAGTAGGTACTAGCTCAGGTTTCGGCTTGTCAATGAAAGAAAGTGAAGTCTGATGGGGTTCAGTACTTGAGCTGCAGAACTGCCTGTGATTCTCCAGATGCAAAGTTCTAAAGTTCTTTAACAGCATGTGGCAATAATATCCGTAAGGACAAAGGCACTGCAACTTAGATGGTCCAAGAAAACGTGTCCACATTTTTACTGATTGCTTTCTCAGCTCTGCACTCTTTATAATATTGTATGCATTTAACAAAGAGCAGCATCTGGATAACTGTCGAGTCCACAAAGACATCTTACTGATTAAGATCTGTAAAAAGAGACCAAAGGAACATTTACATTTATTTGTTAGACAGAATAAGGATTTGTAATGCTGGTTTGCAGTGACGATGTAGGAGACGACCAGGCTGAGCTTGAGGGAGGGGTCAAACACATCATCAGTTCTGATCCCTTCACGCTCACAAGAGATCTAAGTTCAGTCAATTCCTTTGACTCTTATCTACCACAAATTTGCTTTGACCCTTAGTTCAGATTCTTGTATAGAGTAGTTCAGATTCTTGTATAGAGCATTAACATACAATAAACCTATATTCATTTGAACTGCCTGGATTTCTCATTTCCTGTGCTTGACAACTGTTATTACGTTAAGGATAGGAAACCTTGAAAGCCCTCAAAACCTGGTTTTGCCATGGAGTATGGAGAGGCCATGGAGCCTGGTGTAAGTTTAGACTGGCACTCTTCCTTGTTTTTTTCCTTATTATAGCTTTTTAACTGTTTTTCATTGGTTTTAATAGTTGAATTGATTGTTTAACTTTTGTTTTAATTTTGTATGCCACTCAGAGTCACATGCGAGTGAGATGGGCAGATATAAAGTTCAGTCAATCAACCAATCAAGCAGGGTGGATTTGATTTAAATCAAGTTGATTTAAATCAGGATTTAAATCACTAGTAAAAAGGCTTGATTTAAATCAAAATTTTTGAGGAGCAACTGTCACCTCTGTCCTGCAGCAGCTTCTCCTCCAACCTGCTGTTGACTTATCGACAGTCCCAATATTGCAGAATATACAGCCTCGTGGTATATAACTACGCTCCATTTCATGCTGAATAAACTAAATTATTAATGTATCTTAAATAGAAAACTATCTTTAGATAGATTTTTACTCCAAAAGCATTTTATTAAAATAAATTTGATAAAAATAAAAAAACTCCGATTTAAATTAAAAAACCCTGAAAATCTGATTTTTTTATTTTAAAAAACCAGATTTTTATCCACCCTGCAATCAAGTGATAAGTAGCTGTACACCAGGATGCATGACCCACTTTTTGGCTTCCTGGGCCGCAAGGAGTGAAGAGAAATTATCTTGGGCTGCATACTGTATAACATATATAATACAGCTGATGTATATACCGATAAATAACAAACTTTATTTCCGGGGGGGGGGGGGGGCGGGGGCAGGGGGTGTCTTATGGGCTACATTACTAGCTGTCCAGGTCCACATGTAGCCCGTAAGCTGTGGGCTGGATATACCTGCTCTAACAGAATCATTTGCTGAAGGTGAAGAAGCAGCAGATAGGGCAGTGAAGAAAAGTACATAAACCTGTTAATTGTTTTTTTCCAACCTTGTGCAGTCATTTTATTTATTTATTTATTTATTTTGGTTTTCTTATATGCCGCCCAACTCTCGAGGGACTCAGGGCGGCGTACAGCAAAAATACAGGAGCACCAACAAATAAACATTGATTAAAAACAAATACAAAAATTAAAAATTCATTATTAAAAAAAACATCCGTCGGCCAGACATACCCGGGGGAGAGCTCAGATGGATTAGTCTCTACCCCCTGCCTGCAGGAAAAGCCATGTCTTGACGACTTTTCGGAAGGCCAGCAGGGTGGGGATGTTTCGGGTCTCTGGGGGAAGTTGGTTCCAGAGCGCGGGGCCCGCCACAGAGAAGGCCCTCCCCCTAGGGCCCGCCAGCCAGCATTGCTTGGCTGACGGGACCTGGAGGAGGCCAACTCTGTGGGCCCTAACCGGTCGAAGGGAAGTATGAGGTAGAGTGCGGTCCCGGTCATGAGTCGATCTGGAGTTGGGCAGTGCCTAAATCAAATTAATTAATAAATGAAACAATGGGAAATTATATATAGATTGGTGACAAAAGAAGTGACCTTGACTGCAAAAGAAAAAGAAGAAAGAAAGAAAGAAAAGGTCTTTGAGGTGAAATAGCTGTCTGCTTCTACATTTAGAGACCTGCTACCTGCCCTGCTGTTATCAAATACAGTAGAAAATGTTATATTACCATCAATATCAAAATAAGAACCAGTCTGCTTTTGTACTGTACATAGTTTGGGGATCATCATCTTGCTTTTGCTTTAGCCCACTTTTGGAGACTCCAAAATTTATTTTATTATTATTTACAAGGTCTAAAATTAATTAATCACATTGAACAAAGAACTAAAAAGCGTTCTATGTTATTTTTTCAATAATTCACCCCATTGCCTTTGTAACAATAATGGGAACATGGGACTTCCTTTAAAAACTGCTGGTGGGACTCATCAGAGTAGCCCATCAAGAGAGTTATGATTAACAACTCCAGTAATCCATCCCCAAAGTAGGGTTGTTGTTTTTTTGCCCCCCAAGAAAACATTGCTATATCCTCAGCCAACATGACTGAAATAGCATTATATATCAGGGATGAGATCCCTGTAGGGTTCTAGCTGCTGTATGGAGAAAATTTCCTCCTTATAGTTAATATACTGGCAGAACCAAAATTAGATAAAATTTGCAACACAGTATGGTAGCTATACAGCCATCCCTTTTCTCTGTTGTCTCATTTTTATAGACAACATGAAGTAACCGGAGGGCAGGAGGGTACACAATCTGTGGCCCTTCAGAGTTCCTGGACTGAAATTCTCACCATCCATCACAAGAACGCAGGATCCCAAATTAGAGAAAATGCAATGGGTGTCCACAGAGGTGGGTTCCTCCTGGTTCGCCCGAACCAGTAGCAAACTGCTGGTGATGTCAAGGAACCGGTTCAGTCGATGCCGGTTCGTGGGGGCCACCATCTTTTTTTAAAAAAAATTGAATTTTTTTTGGCATTTTTTCCCAGGTTTTTTTTTCTTTTGTACGTGCACAGAAGCCGAGTTTCCGGTACTGCGCATGCGTCACCATCTTGCTTTCAGGGGGGGGAGTTGAATTTATTTTTATTTTTTTGGCACTGTGCATGCGCATCAGGCACGCCCACGCGGCGCGGGGGGAAGCGAACTGGCAGCGAGGTAAGTTAGAATTCACCCCTGGGTGTCCAATTAAAATGCTTGTCCCCTGATCATTACAATACAAGAACAGTAGTCCTTGATATATGACAATTGAGCCGAAAATTTCTGTTGCTAAGCAAGACATTTGTTAAGTGAATTTTGCCCCATTTTATTACCTTTCTTGCCACAGTTGTTAAGTGAACCACCACAGTTGTTAAGTTAGTAACACCGTTGTAAAGTGAATCTGGCTTTCCCATTGACTGTGCTTGTCAGAAGGTTGCAAACACATGACCCCCCACAACACTGTGACCGTCATAAAACATGAGTCAGTTGTCAAGCATCTGAATTTTAATCACGTGACCATGGGGATGCTACAGCGGTCGTAAGCGTGAAAAGCGGTCATAAGTCACATTTTTCAGTGCCGTTATAACTTTGAAAGGTCACTTTGGAGGTGGAGACCCTTTGAAGAGTTGTATGCAACGAAATTTCATTTTAATGTATGCTGATAGTGTACATTCAAAGTGACAATGAAGTTATTCCAAGTCCAAGTTCTACTCTAGTCTCAGTCACTAAATGAATTGTTGTAAGTTGAGGACAACCTGTACTATATTTACTCCAACCTCGGTCACCTTAAGGTGATGCCCACATTAGAGTGCCCTCGACGGGATACTCCAGAAAACGGCGAGGGAATCCTCCCCTTCATTCTTCCCTTACGAGCCTCCCCAAAACGACTTGGAGGAAATTCCACCGAGCACAGAAACCCGGGGGCGCTGGCTTACTTCCGAGGAAGGACCTACCAGAAATGACCAACTCACCCGGCTGCACCCCGGACCAGGGACCGCTGCAGCTCTCGTCCTCGGGAGAAGATCCCGGCAGGTTTTTTTTTCCTTCGAGAATCCGCTGGACCAGCAGCTCGGAGCTGCGCCTGAAGAAGGGGGGGGGGGGGGGAAGGAGGGAAAACCAACGCCTGGCCGGCAGCAGCGAAGCCCTCCCCGCCTTCACGAGGGTCGCCTTCCCCGGCACGCAAGGCGCTCCTCTTGACGCAAAGAGCAGGAGGCGAGGCCCCGAGCAGCTCTTCCTCGTGGCGACGGCGGCGGCCGGCTACGTCTAAAGCGACGCGCCGCCCCTTCTCCTATCCCGGCTACGTCTCCTCGCTGCCCGCTGGCGCGCCTCCTTCTGCTTTCCCTTCCCTTTCGCTGAGCCGCGAGGGTTGGGAGCGGCGGGAGTGGGCCCGCTATCCCCGCCGAGGAAGAGGAGGAGGAGGGAAGGCGCTGCAACCATGGCGTCGTATGTGGGGAGTCGCACTTTGAGCAAGGACGATGTGAACTACCGGCTGCACTTCCGCATGATCAACGAGCAGCAAGTGGAGGACATCACCCTGGAGTTCTTCTACCGGCCCCACACCATCACCCTGCTCAGCTTCACCATCCTCAGCCTCATGGCCTTCGCCTTCACCAGGTATCGGCGGGACCGGAGCGATCCGTTCACGGGCAGGGCGCGGTGGCAGCCCGGCTGTCGTGCGAGGACCAGCCGCCGCAGAGACCATCTGCTGGTCTGTTCGGCACAGGATGGGCGACCCTAAACCTGCCCAGCTTTGTGGCAGGGTATTTTTTTCCCCCCAGCCCGGTTTGGATGCTGGTGATGGACCGCATGTGTGCAAGTGCTCTGCACCGGTCCGCTACTGTGGGGAGCATCGTCCTGTAACATTACGGGGTTGCAGCTTTCCGAATATATGCTTTAATGCAGGGTTTCCTAATGTGTGGTTCCGGGAACCCTGGGGAATCTCCCTAATACCCTCTCAGGGGTCTGAAAAATCAAAATTATTTGCCATCTCCTGAAGAAATTTGTAAAAAAATTAAAATAATGACTCTTCATTTCTTTTAAATTTGTTGAAAAATACAGATATTTTTCATGAAAAAATATTAATTCATATTTAATAAGTTTATATTGTTGCTTTTACATGATTCATTAAATAAATATTCCATAAATGTGTCAGTTTTAATTTTGAATATGGTAAATATTGATAAAGATAACCTATATAAACAAAAGCTCTTTGAGGGTCCTTCATAATTTTTAAAAGAGGGAAGGTGAGAGCAAAAGTTTAAAGAAACGCCATGTTTCAGCCTTTGCAGAAGTGATGCACTTTAGATCTGGCTAATGCAACTTAGGAGACTGGCCACACTGTATTAATTGTCTTGAGATTCCTCAGAGAAGAAGGGTGCAACAGTAGTAAAAACGGAAGTGCTTTCTCTAAAACCACCCTCCCGAGTAAGTAGCATCTTTGTTAATGTTTATAGGCCTTAAATTCCTTAGGTGCAGGAACAGTACATCAAACAATATTTGGATATTCATTTACTTCACAGTAGAGAGTCACAGACTTATGCTTTACTTTTTTTGTGTGCGGGAAGTCAAGATGTGTATATTTAATTTTTGTGACTCATTCTGCTGTCAAACAAAAAGAATGAGAAGTTCTGTTCTCTCTAGTGGACTAGATAGGGTGGAGCTATCAAGATGTTTTAGAAATGATAACAGCTAAAATCAATGGGGAGAGATAATAAAGGGAGGTTGGAAGAGAAATGAAAAGGAGAATGAGTTAATGCGATCAGACATCGTGGTTAATATATATATCACTGAGATAATACTGTAGGATAACAAAAAATAATAACGAAAGGGCTGCCTGGAATTTTTCTTCCTACTCTTTTCTTATTAGCAATTTCTGTTAACAATTAGTTTTTCCTGGGTTCATAATGACATTTTTGTTTTAAAAGTCTTGACAACACCAGTTTCCAGATGTTGTCGAACAGTTCTTGTGGGAAAATGAACCTGTTAGGAGCTCTTGTTCCTATTTTGGTTGGAAGTAATGTTAAAATCTCATCTTCCAAAAGTTTTGTCTGCTGCAGATGTAATCATTTGGTGCAATATCCTTGTTGTGATGACATACATTTATAGAGGTAACTGTCAACTATTGATCAATAACCTTAATCCATTTGGAGGGGGAAAGTATGAGGCAGCTAAAATAAAGATAACCTCACTATTGGTGGGAAAAAAGGAACAAGATAGCTGATGGCATCCAGTAAAATATATTGGTCAGTTTTCCTATAATTATGCACACAAGTAGATCTCTTGTAATTCAATGCACTTGCTGAATTAATTCTTATTCTTTGTTGTTTTAATTTTCCTGCCAACCTAGCAGTTTCATAGCATGCAAATGCAAGTAGATAAATAGGTACCACTGGTGGGAAGGTAACAGTGTTCCATGTGCCTTCAGCTGTATAGTTATGCCGGCCACATGATCGGACAACACTGGCTCCCTCAACTAGGAAACTGAGATGAGCACTGCCTCCTAGAGTTGAACATGACTGAACAGGGGAAATCTTTGCCTTAATTTTTTTTTTAACTTATGAATATTGTCATTGCCCTTACAATTTTATAAATTCTTATGTAAACATACCTTCTATACTAGCATGAATTGTATTTAATTGATAATTTACACAATTATGCATGTATGTTTACAGATGTGCATGTATTGTAAATTGTTACAGTCTTGTACAAATTTTCACTAATGCATTATGATGTACATATCCATAAATGCACATCATCTATGCATTTCATTTATGCTAATTCCTTTAGTGTTTCATTGTTGTACTGAAGTGACTACAAGTGGTAAAATTTTATAGGCGAATTGGAAGAAACTAAATCACAGTGATCTGCTTTATTTCTATAGAAAATAGAAATGCTAACTATACAAAATAGAACAGTTAAATAATAATACAAACAAATATCCAAAAATAATTAGCAGAAGATGCAAAGTCAAATTCCATGTGCTGAAGTGCTGATTCTTACAATAATGTGATCAATCTTTTGGATAAGTAAATACATATAATCCAATATGTAAAAAAGAGTTACTTTTAAATGTACAGAATTGTACATATGAAGGCTCTTGTGTGTACAGAAAGATTCATCTAGTATACAGGAGCTGGATTTTTGGATTTTTCTGCCATTAGCCTTAAGGAATATAAGTTCCATTTGTCTCAACCATAATGCATCAACTCAAGGACGCTCTACTCTTAATTCTAGCTTGTGTATCATAATTATTACATTGGATTTTCCTCATTTAAATATTGTTGCTTGCTCTTATACATACTCTGGCATAGAATTACTTAAATTAATTATTCCAGCTTTCACTCATGTCTACTAGCACAATGATTTAAGGTACCAGAATGCAGTCATTGCATCCATGATAATTGCATGGTACAAATCTTTCATACCTTTGAACTGAGGCAGAAAGAGCATCCTTTTATCTACAATGAAATCATTAAAAAAGCTGATCCATCCTTTGTCACAGATATCTATATTAAACCTAACTTTTTATTTAGCAGAAAGCCTCAGTTTTCATTTGTCTGAAATAAGAGAAGGGCAATATAGAGAACTTTTTTTAACACGGTTAGCGGATCATGGTGTACCTAAGGTGGTTCTCTGTTTTCAGATTGGATACTACAGTCAATATATATTTTTGGTCAGCAATTTTTTACTTCTCTACATATTAATTAAGTAACAAGTATTGTCGTCCCAAAGGTGCTTTTCAAAAGGCAACTGGACTTCGTTGGTTTGCCTTTTCACTTGAACTTTTGTAGGAAAAACAAAAGGGATTTAACAGGTATGAGTTTAAATGTCTGAACAGAGCTTCCAAAGAAACAAGGTTGGGAAATATACCTCTATTAAACTATTCTCCAAACTCAATCTAAGTAGTTCCCAAGTTCCAGTGTAATCCTTAAAAGTAAGCCAGTTACTTTTTCAAAAGCACCTGTAGGACAACTGTGAACTGGATGATTGAGAATTTCTATAGAGATAAATTTTGAGGAACTAGAAAAATATGTGTATATTGATTGTATGGATTAGCTTTTGTTTCTTATACAAAAAGGCAAAACAAGTTACTGGGCTTGAAAATAATTTAAACAAACAACAGTGTTTTAATTGTATGTTTTACTTTATCTTTTTTATTTTATTTTAAAAGAGATGATTCCACCCCTGAAGATAATATTTGGAAAGGCATGCTCTGTGTGATATTTTTCTTTCTAATCATCAGTGTTCTAGCTTTTCCCAATGGTAAGTACCATCACTGTACGTGACTTTCATGAATATTGATTTACTGTATTTTTATAATGATATTATGTGTACTGTGTTTAACATTGTTCTTTTAAGAATTACACTGAACTGAAGCATTATATAAGGTTTTCATTTCCAGACTCCCCATCCCCCCAAAATCGAATAGACACAGACATGCACACACATTATTAACACAGTTGAAAAAGAGAGTTAAGTCCCTTTATCAAAGGAAATTAAATGTTGAATTCAGCATGTATATTTAATCTATGGCAACTACTGCAAGAAAAGATTTTTAGGATTCCAGTTATTTATTCTTCGGTGTTTGTGCATGACAAAAACACTTTCTGCATGTGCTAAATTATTAAAATATGTAGCAGAGTTCTTGCCTATATCAAAAATGCTAAGGATTAAGCAATTGTCACTTTACATTCAAGTATATGTAGTGCTTTTGAACTAGCAGGTTTTTTTTATTATAATTGAGACTTAGGCTAAGTTCCTGATACTGTAATCTTGGAAAAACAGATTGATTTTACAAATATTTACTTGGGCATGACTCTTACTATTTCAAATTAATTAAATTTAAAATGTTTTTTATATTTTATTTTCCTTTTTTAATTATACAGTAATTCAGTTGATCAATTAGTACTTCTGTATCTTCCAAAGAAAATGCTTTTGTTTAAAGCTGTTTTCTTCTTGGGAGGTTTAATATTTTTTGGCTTTTACTTATTATCACTAAATAAAAATCCTGTTCATGTGTTCTCCTGAATGAATTGTGCTAAAACACAGGATGGAGGCATGCATACCAACTGCCTTCCACCCTGGGTGGAAGCACTGTTTGTCCACATATGCTTGAATGCCCATATGACTTTATGTGATTGGAGACGTGAACCTAATTGTAGCCCTTACATGTTTGGGACAGTGCCTGAAAAATAATTTAGAATATGTAGAGAGTGTTTTGGGGTCATGAGCTCAGATTTGGAAGGAACATACAATCAATAAATCAGCAAGTCTTGCTCAACTTGCTGTTCAGTATTTTAAAATTCCAGTCCTTCTTTGACTCATAAATATGATCTCATTGTGTTTAGTATAGGAATGGGTAGATTTTCAGCCATTATTATCTATGGTGGATGATTATTGCTCTTTTCCAAAAAAAGCAGTTTATATTGTTTTTTCTGACTAAAAGCTATAGCTGTTGTTCTTAGGAAGGGACTGAATTTCAGATGATGTTTCCCATGGAAGATGTGGTTGCTGTTAAGTGCCATTGTTCCAATTCCTCTGAAATTGGCTGGTTTCCCTTGCTATGATAGTTGGTACTTTACTGATTCCTGGCTTTGGTAATTAAGTTGCAGCATAAGCACTTTGCAATACTTCCTCAGGATAGAGCTGTGGTTTATAGAAGCATTAGCTGTTGTTCAAATTATTGGTCATTAAATCATGTCTAGTTGGAATTGTACGCTATCTCTTTTTACAGAAGACCTCTGAAGTATATGTTGCAAAACCAGATGCCTGATTATGGCAGACATAAATAAAACTAAAGGAAAGACTATAAAGTTAAGTAGATGTGTTCTTTCAGCAGTTCAGGGTATTTGTAGGTCAGGAACTCTTTCAAAATTTAAATTAATCTACTTTGAGCCATATAATCTAGATTTATGTCTGATCTTGGTGGTATGTCTAAAAGGTATTGATTTCAGTTCTGTAGCCAAGAGGAATTGTTTTCCATATAAATTCAGCCTATGTGCCCGCTATTTGATAGCCTGTTGGATATCTGATGTCCAGTTTATTGAGAGTTTACCTGGTCCATTTGACTCTCTTGCCCTTCAGTCAATAGCACCAATCTCTTGGTTCTTTTCCTATCACTGGAACAAAGCAAATTAAGGAGAAATAAAAATGGCTTGAAAATAGACATCTAAACCCAAGGGAACAAGTAATAATGAAACTAGCTTGGCATGAAATTGCTGTTTCCTTTACTACGCAATCGTATGTTTTCTCACAGTTTAGCCCCAATGTGTCTAAGAGGTTTGTTTGTTCATTAAGTAAATTATGTTCAGGATTTCAATCTTCAGCTAGTATATAATGCTATGATCACTTCAAAAGGCTCTCTGGGTTCTGCTGAGGGTCATAGCTGAGTAATTTACAAAGAACTGCCCTCATTGTTTTTGCTTTGTAGTGGTTTGTTCCTTCTCCCTAGTTCTTAGCAGGTTCTAATCTGCTTAGAAAGTGCAGTTTTAGAGCTTGGGTAGAGCTCTAACTTTGTAACTAGCATCGGGAAAACTCAGAATCACATCCACCCTCAGTTATAGAAGCTCGCTGGGTGACTTTGGGCCAATTTCACTCAGCCCAACCTATGTCTATATTATTAATGTGGAAAAAAAAGGGAGTGGTTGCTATGTATGTTGTTTGGTATTCTTGAAGGTATGGCAAGATGTAAATCATATTTATCCAAAGGATTCGCAAACTGATAAGAACCACTGTAGTATACAGTAGAAGTAACCTACCGTATTTTTCGGAGTATAAGACGCACCGAAGTATAAGACGCACCTTAGTTTTGGGGGAGGAAAACAAGGAAAAAAGGCCTCTGCCTCCAAGCAATTTGCCAAACAGCAAACAGCACAGATGATATACACTGTTTGCTGTGTATTTCTGTGCATGTGTGCCTGACCCATAGAAATAGCAAAGAATTGGAGAAATGTACATTATGCCAGAAAGTTTTCTTAAATGTAGGCACACTAACTTTTCCCAATTATTTAAATAGATCTACTCCAAGGTAACTAAACTCTAATAATAAACAGGACACTGTTACATTTCATACTATACTTGTACAGAGCTGTTAAAATTAATTAAAATTTCTGGAAGTATACATTATTCTCTAATATTTAAAAGAAGATACAATAGCATTGGGCCTCTTCAGAGCAAGCATTTATTTTAAAAAGCTTCTTTATTTTGTTAAGTTGTCTAGATTTACAGGGATCTCCAACCTTGGCAACTTTAAGATTTGTGGACTTCAACTCCCAGAATTTCACAGCCAGCAAAGCTAACAAAGCTGGCTGTTGAATTCTGGGAGTTGAAGTCCACAAGTCTTAAAGTTGCCAAGGTTGGAGACCCCTGGCTCTAGAACAATAATAAAGCAGTCTTTAAAAAATAAGTCTAATAATTTGAACATTCTACAGACATTTATAGTTATTCACTTACCCCTTTGCAGCCAGTTCAGCAAAAATAAAAACCTGCGTCTCTCCCAGCTATTTGCCTCTTTGCAGTTAGTTTCACTTTCATTTTCCCACATGGCAAACCTAATCAGCTGTTTGTCGGGAAACTGCTACTGACTTGCTTGGCTTTACAGGCTCTTCCCTCTTTCCTGCAAGCAGGTAAATTGCTGGAAGACAGAGGCCAAAGGGTGGGGGTGGCTGGGTGGGTGGGGCTACATTCAGTGTATAAGACGCACCCAAGTTTTCACCCTCTTTTGGGGGGTAAAAAGGTGCGTCTTATACTCTGAAAAATACGGTATCTTCATACAAAGAAAGGGAATGTTTGGAGTAGGAGTAGAGAATCTATGTCCTACAGATGTCACAGAAATTTTATTTCTGACATTCCTTAGCTTTGATCATGCTGACTAAATCTACAAGGGATAGCTGAGTTTTAAAGAAGTTCCCTAGGACAAAATTAGTAGACTAGTCAAGTTATAGCCTTGATACAGCAAGGTCAAAATCTGACCAGTGTTTTAAAAAAATATCACTTTGACAAGCATGTGAGTGAATGACTGTGGCAAAAGTAAAATATGGCACAGCTTTTTTATCCTAGCATTCTCCAAATGGATTGGGATTGCAATTCTTAAAAATTTTATATAAGTAGAATTCCAAACGTATATGGAAAGTAACAGGTTGTAAAAGGTTAATGTGCCATTCATAGAGACAAGTATAAGATTGATAAACTTGACCATATCTCTTTAACAACGGAAATCTTGGCTAGGGATTATATATAGATTCGTAAATGTATTTTTTGTATGAAAAATACAGAGATGCATAGTAGATATATATTTAGGTGCTGGCATATATATGCAGAATTCTTTTAGTATATGTCTTACCTCAACCAATGCATATGGACCTCAGTACAGTTATGGATGCTTCATTAGTAAGGTTTTTTTTAATGGTTTAGCCCAGGGGCTGGTTGCTCTCTTACCTCACTACCGGAGCTCTGCGCACGCATTGCCACATTTGGTGCGCGCGCTCGCTACGCGCACGTGTCCCCTCACGCGATTTTGCTTCCGTGCATGCATGGAAGCAAAATCTCCCCGGAATCTCAAGAGGGGACACGTGCGCGCACACCAAATGTGGCGATTCGTGCGCAGAGCTCCAGTAGCGAGGTAAGAGAGCAATCCACCCTGAGATTTCGGCGAGATGTTGCTTATGCACAGAAGCAAAAAAGCCCAAAAATTTGGCACCGGTGCTGCCGCGCTCAAATAGCGCCATCTGCTGGCCGCTACCGGTACTGTAGAGTGGGCCGCACCGGTAGGAACCCACCACTGGTTTATCCTGATCAAACATTAAATGTATTACTATAATTATCTCTTCTGCATTCCAATCTTCTCCAATGAATATTCACTTCTTTGCAGATTATTGCCTCATTTGTGGAAGCGAATGAGATCTTAACTTGTTGATGATTATTCCGAAGATCCAAAAGTCTTGGATTTAGTTCCCATAGTAATTCTGAGAGGTCTTTGACATATTTTAAGAACATGCTAGCAACCATAGAATTTTTTAAATGACTTTAGTGAGAATCTTATATGCTATTAAGGTTTGCCCTAGTTTTAAACTAAGGGCTTGTCCAGGCAGCTGCTTTAATATGCTTTAATAATAATTTCTTCCCATCCTTGAGTCATGAGGAAGGAGTATCACCATAAAGTGTGTTGCTGCCACTGTCTTTATTAATTCTCAGGAATAGGCTGGGCACTATTGTTATCCATAAAGTTTTAGTGCATGACACTGAAAACAATTGGTGGTAAGTGGTCTATTCCCAGTGTTAACTTTTTGCAGAATCCCCCTCCCCCCACCAATTTCTCATCTATGAAATGCAGTGAGCTGATGCTGGGAAACTACCCATTTGTTTACTTTCTTCCTATTGAAATATCAAATTCCCAGTCTTCTGGAAGATATGAAAGTTTGGGTGATAAAGAGTTATCGGAGATGAAGATCAAGGTCAAATATTAAGTCATTCAAAATCAGCATGGGTTTCTGCCAGGAGTCTATAGAAACACTTTCAAGGGGAATGTACCACATTTAGGTATAAGGCAGATATACCAATTTCTCATCCCATAATTGGAACCATCTGTGTATTTGTCTAGATGTTTGAAAATCCAGAAAGATTTGGAGACCAGACCTGAGCTTCCTAACTTCAGTTTTGAGGTTTTCTCCCTATAAAACTATTCCTGATTATCTCGGCTGCTGTTTCCCAACTCCTGTGCTTGATATATTTGCTCCTGTCCCTACATCAAAAGAAAGAAAAAAAGGGGAGGGGTGAGAAATGACAGCTGATTGGAAACACTAAATATGGTGGGATTTTACTGTCCAACATCTGTGCAACCAAGACAAAATGGCAATAGGAATACAGTGACCAGAAATTGAGTAAGATAGGAAAGCAGTGATCCCACAGCAATTGTTTGGCCAGATGTAAGTGAACAGATTATTGTTCATGGCTCTATCATCTGTAGATTCCTCTCCTGGGCATCTTAGTTTGTTGCCATGGAATCTTGGAGACAATTAGAGATTTGTCTGGGTATCTCCATTATCTATTGTGCATCATCAAGAGTCACCTTTGGTGAGATGGGCAGCTATATAAATACGATCAATAACCTTAGGGTACCTCAGCAATGGGCTGAAAATGAGACTGAAGTGATGTCATGAGCATACATCTCCTAAAATGGTTAGTAAGGTGTCTTTGCACCAAGACAATCAAGCTGTGAGGATAAACCTTAATGTTACATATATTATTTCAATGCTTTACCATCAGATCATTTTCAGTAATCACACTTTTCTTTTTATAGGCCCTTTCACCCGCCCACACCCTGCAATATGGCGCATGGTATTTGGTAAGTCATTTTCAAGGTATAACTTTCAATTGTTACAGATCTCTGGGTATCTTCTTACAACAATCCATTTTGTAGTAGAATATATTTTATCCTCCATGTTACTGCAGAGGTATTTTATAATGTATGTTATAATACTTTATTTAGCTCTCCATATTACTGCAGAGGTATGTTATAATATTCAGATATTGTGAGAAACTTTTTTCTTTTTAAAATCTTAATGTTCTTAAGAAAAGAAGTCACCAATGTGTGAGTTGGGTGGCTATATACATTTGTTTAATAAATAAATAAAACCAATTAGAATGTTCGGAATAAGCTTTAGAATAATTCATCATATAATACAATATGCAGGCTCAAACTGTGATGGTACTTACCATATTTTTCGGAGTATAAGATGCACCGGAGTATAAGACACACCTTAGTTTTGGGGGACGAAAACAAGGGGGGAAAATTCTGCCTCTGCCTCCCAGCAATTTGCCTCCCAGTAAACAGCACAGATTATATACACTGTTTGCTGTGTGTTTCTGTGCATGTGTGCATGACCCATAGAAATAGCAAAGAATTTGAAAAATGTACATTATGGCAGTATATTAATGCCAGAAAGTTTTCTTAAATGTAGTCACACTAACTCCTCCCAATTATTTAAATAGATCTACTCCAAACATGACTAAGTCAGGGTCTAACTCAGCTGCTTTATCTTAATACTACAACAGGACACTGTTACATTTCAGACTATACTTGTACAGATGCTGTTAAAATAGATGTGGCTTTCTGGAAGTATAGTTAGTCTCTGCTATTTAAAAGAAGATACAATAGCACTGGGCCTCTTCAGATCAAGCATTTATTTTAAAAAGCTTCTTCATTTTGTTAAGTTGTCTAGAACAATAATAAAGCAGTCTTTAAAAAATAAGTCTAATACTTTGAACATTCTATAGGCATTTATAGTTATTGACTTACCTCCTTGCAGCAAACAACAAACAGCCAGTTTCAGCACCGCCTGATTAGCACAAGAAAATAAAAAATTGCCTCTGCCTCTACCTCCGAGCAATTTGCCTCCTTGCAGTTTTAGTTTCACTTTCAGTTTTAGCACAAGCAGCTAATAGTTTCAGGCTGCAGGGATTGCTATAGCCTATTGCCACCTGCCTGCAGCCTGAATCAGCTGATGGTCGGGAGGCCGATAATCAGTTGCTTGTGCTAATCAGGCTCTGCGCTGTTTGCTGCAAGGAGGCAAATTGCTGGGAGGCAGAAGCCAAAGGGTGGGGGGCGGGGGGGCCTACATTCGGTGTATAAGACGCACCCAAGTTTTCACCCTCTTTTAGGGGGGGAAAGGTGCGTCTTATACTCCGAAAAATACGGTACATACTGTATTCACACCTTAATTTCTATTGAATATTTTTATAGATTACAATAATAATTTACTTATACTCGGTTCTTCTAAAAGTTCACTGAATGGCATGCAATATAATCATTGAAACGTAACATAATTTCTTAAACTCTTAAGTGTACAAAATGTGTAAAAGTGGTTCACAATATAGCCAATATTTAAAATAAAAACTCAGCTCCAAGAGTAGAAAGGGTTTAAAAAAATGGAGATTAATTTATACATTGATTTTTTTTAATTATAATTGGTCTTTTTAAAATTAAGATTCTTCTTAAACATTATTGGCTTTTAGTTCTTTCAATTTTGTCAAATTGAAATTCAGAAGGAGTCACAAACTTTTAAGCATCACTGTACGTGAGCATGTTGGATTTCTTAAAAAAGGAACATTGGACACGAAATAATAAAAGAATGGACATGATACCGGATTAGTGTTAGACGGAGAGATGGCAGAGGAAGGCTTTTATTTATTGTCACTTCAGTGAGAATTTTGCAAAGGACATTGGAAAATAGGACTTGACCTGCTGAGTGTCAAGTTCCTTTTGAAGGAACATAATCTTCAGGCAAATGAAACAGCTACAGCTGGATTATAGCTCTTGACTTCTTTCTTTCCAAATGTTTGCCTTTCTATTCTTATCTGATCCTTCTCACTTTCTCCAGTTTCTCCTTGGCAATTGGTTGGGTAGCAACCTAGCAGAATTGTCATGTGATTGAGGACTATGAGTAAACTATACAAATAATCAGAGTTGTGCTCATACTTCTTTTCCTTATTTAACTCTTATTGTTTTATCAATGTATAAAATACAGATAAAAATAAAAATAGGAGTAATGGTTAAATTGATCGTTCTATTCAAAGAGAAGAATATATTTTTGTTTTTTATTTGGATATCACTTCTGGATTTTATGCTTGTGATGAAAAAAAATGAAACTTTGATTTTGCCGATTAGGTAGATCTGTTGTTATAGAAATGGCTAGTTATTTACTAATGTGTAAAACTAAAAAGTTGAGGTTGTAATGTTGTTATCTTATACTGTGCTAAAAAGTCGGAAGTCAATGCCTTTTTCTTTCTTCCCTTGCACCTCATATTTTCTTTCCCCTTTCTTTTTTCTTCTCTTAGTACTCACACTTCTGTATGTTTGCTAAGCTCCCCTTTCTTTCTTATTTTCTTTTCACATTGCATATAGATTGAAAAGAAAATCTGTGACCTTGAGAGTTGGTATAAAAATACAGAAGCTTAATTTAGGAGCCTTGAGACAGTAAAATATTTTTATTTTTATTTTCCTGATGAACTTTGCTTGTGTATGCTTGGATATTACTTTTGCATTTGGTACATTAAATAGCCATTCACGAAAAGTATTATTGTCTTTTAGGTTTGAGTGTACTTTATTTTCTGTTTCTGGTATTCCTGCTCTTCCTTAACTTTGAACAAGTGAAATCAGTGATGTACTGGTTGGATCCCAATCTACGATATGCGACAAGAGAAGCAGACATTATGGTGTGTACACTGATAGTGTGTAATGAAGATTTTGGTGTCTTTTTTTTTGGTATAAATTTTATTTGTTTTTGGTTTTTTAACATCTCATGTCGTGAGCATTTGCTTTAATGCATCCATATAATATTCTTAACAATATTTTTGTTTTTAAAATAATTGCAATCCATTATCATTTCATTTTCAATATATCTCTCACATTTCTTTTCTTCTTAATATCTGTCTTTAATCATTTCCCCCTTTTATTTTATCCCTATTTTAATTCCAGCAATCAAATATGTGGTCATTTCCCAATTTATATATTTCTAATATTGTTATATTTTACTTCACTTATTTCCTACACATTAATCAAAGATCATCTTATAATTTCTTTATCCTTTTTTCCACATCATTACTTTTCCCATACAAAATATATTTCAAAATAACATATTTCAATCTTCATCTTTTCTTATATTATTCTATAACTTCTTTTCTACACATTATTCATACATTTATTTTATCCTTATCACAATAGTTTAGTTTTGTTTTTAATTTGTTTTGATAGCCCTCTGCCAACGAAAACGGAGCCCGGATGTCGTGCATGCCCCCCCCTCCCCCGAGCTCCATTTTCGCTGGCAGAGGCACTATGGGCCGATCCTTTGCTGTTTCCAGGCCAGCCCTACGGGCCAGATCTAAGCACCCCACAGGCCGAATCCAGTCTGCGGGCCTTGAGTTTGACACCCCTGCTCTAAACATTTAGTGGTATTGTTTTCATGCAAAGAGATACCCAAAGGAATAACTAAAATCAGAGGAAAGACAAAAAATAGTAGCTGAGGAGCATATTCAGTGGGATAAGCCAAATATTTCCTCTGTCTTCAAAACTAAAATGTGGTTGGCATTTTTTTGATGGATGGATTGTAGACTTGAAGGCATGCTGTGTCTAATAAAAGTAACAACTAAGTCTACAGGGGCTGAGTGAAGCATCCTTCTGACTCTACTTCTGCAAGTGTTTAAGTGTTGCATCTTCTCATAGTTCCACTGTGGCTTTCTACAGCAGTTCTCACGTGTTCCTTGCATGTATAGTGGTGCACAGATGTTTGGGATGGCCTTTGAAGCAGCTGTGCCCACTCTTCAAGAGAACCAAGCATCTTAGTGCTTCAAGCAGCACATTTGGAAGGTATCTGTTGCATATCTTTGCTAAGCCTTAGTAACAGTATCCCACTGGATGCCAGATTTCTGATACCTGCAGCTTTAGTGCCTTTCTCTGTTTAAAGACTGCCAACCTGGACACAGAAAAAAAGACATTTATATGTAGCCGGTTTGGTGGTTTTTTAAATTTGATTTGATTTATAGGGCTGCCCAACAATGTTACTCTGAACAGTGTACTATAAACAAACAGAAAAAACCAACCAAACCATACAACTGGGAACCCCACTGAATTGGACCCAAACACCTGGGGAAAAGCCAGATCTTAACAGCTTTTCTAAAGATGAACATAGCTGGGGCCTGTCATATCTCAAGGGGGAGATATAATTTCAGAGCAGAAGCGCAGCCACGGAGACGGCCCATTTCATAGGTCCCATTAAACAGCAATGCTCACATGAGAAACATGCCCTCCCTATGGGAGCATAAGGCTGGGCAGATGTTCTTGGGAGCAGGTGATCCTGCTGGTAATTTGGTCCTGTGCCATATAGCATGGGTGTCAAACTCACGTTGTCACGGCGGCGTCATGTGACACATCAGGACTTTTCCCCCCTTCGCTAAACCGGGCATGGCCAGTGCGTGACACATCCGGCCCGCGGGATGGGAGTTTGACAGCTCTGCCATATAGGACTGAAAAGGTGATCAGCACCTTAAATTTCACTCTGAAGTCTTTTGGGAGCCAGTGGAGCTCATGGAGTATCAGTGCCACATGAGTGCAGAGAACTGTGCCCATTACTACCTTACCTGTGCCGATGCCTTCAGGACTAGCTGAAGCTTCTGGATGATCCTTAAGACCAGATCCACATGGAGTGCATTGTAATGGTCCAATCAGGAGATGACTTAGGCAAGAGTGATCATAAGCAAGGCCTTGCAGGCCATGACTAGGTACAACTGGTGCATGTGATGCAGTTGTGCAAAGCCCCCCGCCCCCAAAGAGCTTTGAGCAGGAGCTGTGAGTCCAGGAGGACCCTCAGATTGCATACTGAGTCTGAACAGGGCAGTATTATCCATCCAGGACCAAAGATGGAAAGTCTCCCAGCCTTGTCAGGATTGACTTGCAACCTAATCTAATCTGAGAATAAGAATTATTTTTGGGCGAGACTCTAATTCAGTGTTTCCCAACCTTGGCAACTTGAAGATGTCTGGACTTCAACTCCCAGAATTCCCCAGCCAGCAAATGCCAGCAAATGCTGGCTGGGGAATTCTGGGAGTTGAAGTCCAGACATTTTCAAGTTGCCAAGGTTGGGAAACACTGCTCTAGTTTATCTTGGGGTGAATTTTATTAGTCATAGCCAGAATTATTTAGATTAATCCTCACACTTTTTCTTTTAAAGTCATGTTTCCATTTTGCGAGCAAATGTGTCAGTTAATATTATATAAAGAGGCATCTTAGTCAGTTTTGTCTAATTGTTTGTGATGTTATCCTAATACATAGCTGAGCTTCTGAACAAGGCTGAGCTACAGAAAAGAATATATTTTAATAGTGTATTCTATTTCATCTAAAATTATTCTTTTAAAAAATGTTGGTGTCTGTTGCCTCATTTGTCTCTCTTCTCTACATCCTTTCTCTGTAATCATCAACAGGAATATGCTGTGAATTGCCATGTTATTACCTGGGAACGAATCCTAAGTCATTTTGACATATTTGCTTTTGGACATTTCTGGGGCTGGGCAATGAAGGCTTTGTTGATTCGCAGCTATGGATTGTGTTGGACTATTAGCATCACCTGGGAGCTGACAGAGGTAGGTTGGGTAATAGGCACTGAAAAAAGATGAATGCACAGGACAGCTGCCATGGCTTGATATTTGGATGTGCCAAAGAATCCTGAGTGTCAGTTCAGTGAAGCAGTTGATGTAATGTGCTGCTGCCTGGACGATGTGAGGGTCTGGATGGGAGTGAACAGACTCAAGCTCAACCCTGACAAGACTGAGTGGCTCTGGATATTGCCCCCCAGGGACTATGTCGACTGTCCCTCTTTGGTTCTTGGGGGAGAAAAATTGACTCCCTCAGAACGGGTTCGCAATTTGGGTGTTCTCCTAGACCCACAGCTAAAATTGGAGCAACATCTTTCAGCTGTGGTTAGGGGGACCTTTGCACAGGTCCGTCTTGTGCACCAATTGCGACCTACTTGGAGAGGGAGGCTTTGCTCACAGTCACTCATGCCCTTGTCACCGCACGGCTGGACTACTGTAACGCGCTCTACATGGGGCTACCTTCAAAGAGCATCCGGAGACTCCAATTGGTACAGAATGCAGCTGCGCGAGCTGTGGTGGGTGTGCGAGATACACCCACGTAACACCCATTCTCCGCCAGCTGCATTGGTTGCCTATTAGTCTCCGGTTGCAATTTAAGGTGTTGGTTTTGACCTTTAAAGCCCTACATGGCTCAGGGCCAGGTTACCTTCGGGACCGCATCCTACCACATACCTCCCTATGACCAGTTAGGTCCCACAGAGTGAGCCTCCTCCGGGTCCCATCAGCCAAACAATGTCGGTTGGTGGGCCCACGGGGGAGGGCCTTCTCTGTGGGAGCCCCATCCCTCTGAAACCAACTCCCACCAGAGATCCGGACTATCCCCACCCTACCTGCCTTCCGTAAAGCCGTAAAAAACATGGCTCTTCTGGCAGGGTGTGTGTGTGAAAAAGAAGATCAGATTCCCCCATGAATGAATGTTTTTTAAAATAATGTTTTTATTTTTTAAATTGTTTTTACTGTTTTTATTGTACGTTTCTTATCTATGCTGTACGCCGCCCTGAGTCCTACGGGATTGGGCGGCCTATAAGAACGTTTATTAAATTAAATTAAATTAAACTGCATTGCAACTAAGACTGTAGACCAGAGGTCTTCAAACTTGGCAACTTTAAGACTTGTGGACTTCAACTCCCAGAATTCCTCAGCCAGCTTTGCTGGCTGAGGAACTCTGGGAGTTGAAGTCCACAAGTCTTAAAGTTGCCAAGTTTGGGGACCCCTGCTGTAGACTAGTGTTTTCCAGTGGTGTTGTTGCAGAAATATAAGGTATATGAAAAAGCACCTTTGGGATAAAAGGGATATCCTTGGAGTGAAATCTCTATTATCTATCCTGTCTTTTAGTAGGAACAGATATTTGGCAGCCTGAGTCAGATGTGGCAAAATGTGTCCACCTTTTCATTTATGAAGGAAAGACATTCATATATACCTGCGCATGTATGTGATGTAAATGTGAAGTCCCTGTAGCTAGTTTATGTGGCAAATAAATAATTCTTTTCTGTAGAATTGGCTCAGCTGCAGATCTTGAGTATTCTTCAAGGGCAGCCCTATGCTAAAGTGCCTTAGTGTAGTCCAATAGATCACACTAAAGCCAACTCAGCAGGTTCATTCCTGAACTCAACAGTATAGCTCCAAGTGATTTTATCCAACAGAGGTCTCAGTGGTTCTTTAGATTATAAGGATTTCTGACATATCCTTCCCAAGTGCCCAATATTTTCTTCTGAATACTTGTTAAAATCTTATTTTCTAGAGCATATTGAGACTTAAAACTACTACTACTGTAGTAGTTAACAGCAATGTTAACTACTACAGTATTATATTCTATGTTATCCATCTGCATATTAAATTAATTGATATTACATTAATTGATAATTTATCTGTATAAATTAATACAGATGCTAGCCTTCAAACCTTTTCCATGATAATCAGTGAATTACTGGCATGCCATGGATAAAAGGATAGAACACTGTTGAAAATAAAAAAAAGTTTGTCTCTAGGGCATTAAATAAATAAACTCTGGGAGTTGAAGTCCACAAGTCTTAAAGTTGCCAAGTTTGGGGACCCCTGCTGTAGACTAGTGTTTTCCAGTGGTTTTCCACACTACCACATAATAATTTATGGCAAGACTAAACATGTGTGTTTATATACATGCATTAGTGTGTGTGTGTGTATGTGTGAGTGTGTGTGTGTGTAAATCTTTAACTTTATTTTGTACCCGTTGACTCTACCAGAAAATCAATGCATCACTCAATATATTATTGTTGTCTTCTTTTTTGAACGTAGTGGGTCTTTAAAATTCAAATATAATAAAGTTTCCTTTATTTCTGAAATCATAGGCTGGCCCTTAGTCACATTCATTTATTGTGACTTAGTCACATTCATTTATGGGGGAGGGCCTTCTCTGTGGGGGGCCCCGCGCTCTGGAACCAACTTCCCCCAGAGACCCGAACCATCCCCACCCTGCTGGCCTTCCAGAAAGCCGTCAAGACATGACTCTGCCTGCAGGCAGGGGGGAAAGACTAAATTCATCTGAATTCCCCCCCTTGGTATGACTGATTGTGAATATTTTTTAACTTTTGTATATTTTCTTAATTGTTGTTTTTAAATCATTGTTTATTATTGATGTTCTTATAAAATTGTTGTACGCCGCCCTGAGTCCCTCGGGAGTAGGGCGGCATAGAAGAACAAACAAACAATAAATAAATAAATAAATAAATTGTATTAAACTCTTTCCCATATTTTCAAAATCTATTTTTTTTAATGTTGAAAGGAATCAGAATGAATTTCTTATCAAAATTTCTGTTGTATTCTGTAGCTGTTCTTCATGCATCTGCTGCCGAATTTTGCTGAATGCTGGTGGGATCAAGTTATTTTGGACATCCTATTATGTAACGGAGGTGGCATCTGGTTGGGCATGGTGGTTTGCCGTTGGTTGGAGATGAGGACTTATCACTGGGCAAGCTTCAAGTAGGTCTCAAGTACTATCTAATAAACATTGTTTTAATGAGATATTATATTGCAGAGTTTCATAGGAATACCAGTAGTCCTCGACTTATGACCACAATTGAATCCAAAATTTCTGTTGCTAAATGAGACATTTCTTATGTGAGTTTGCCCCATTTTACAACTTTTCTTCCCACAGTTGTTAAGTGAAGCACTGCAGTTGTTAAGTTAGCAACATAATTGTTAAGTGACTCTGGCTTCCCCATTGATTTTGCTTGTCAGAAGGTCGCAAAAAGTGTTCATATGACCCCAGGACACTGCAACTGTCATAAATATGAGCCAGTTGCCAAGTGTCTAAATTTTGATCACGTGACCATGGGGATGCTGCAATGGTCATAAGTGTGAAAAACAGTCATAAGTCACTTTTTTCAATGCTGCTGTAACTTCGAACGGTCACTGAACTGTTGTAAATCGAGGACTACCTGTATAGTGAAAGTTGCCAATTACAGGGATAATTTAATTATAGGCTACTTAAATAGATTTGTTCAAGCTCATATTTATGTTCTTTGTCTTATTGAAAATACTACATGTACTTGCGCTAGGAATTGTAATCTATATATTGTATATAAAAGCCATATACCATTCATTCATCACGAAATCTCCAGAACTGTAAAGCCTACAAACTTGAAACTTGGCACATATGTTCCTCTTGGCTTCTAGGTGCTCGCTAAGAAAGGATTTTTCGAAATGACCATCAGATCATTAGTATTTCTTATACAGTATTATATTAACACACTCTGATGCTAAGGAGTGAGACGTTCTACTACCCCTCCCCACCTGAAAAGAACTCTGTTCCAACTGTCAGTTGCCTTATATTAACACGCTCTGATGCTAAGGAGTTACACATTCTACATAAATTTTCAAGCTTTAGGTGCCAATGTATCAAGCCCGATCGTAACTACTCATTAATTTTCAAGTTTTAACCGTCAATTTATCAAGCCCAATCACATAGTTTCGTAGCGAAGCATGGGTATCCAGCTACTAGTTTGGAATAGTTTTCCAGTTATATCTACCAGTGGGTGTTGAGATATGGACTCACCTACAGATTCATTTGCATGAGTAATCTAAGAAATTTTGAAAAAAAGAACCTTGGTTATTAGTTTTAAATTTATTAGAAGTTAGCTGATTGGTGCTGGTCCTGGTAAAAGATAAATAGACATGAAACCTGAATAGAACTTGGATGAGAGACAACCAGAACATCTTAGAAATATAGGCTACATTGAGAAATTAAAAATTATTGCAGGAGATGGTAATGGCAAACAATAACTGGACTCAAGGAAGTCCTTTCTAACTGTGGGATTAATTCTGTAGGATTGGACTTGGAGCATGAAAATGAATTGTTTCATATTGCTTGTTGTTAAACCATTGAACCATTAAACCATTGAAGGGTGAAATTAGGAAATGGTTTCCCATGTTTCCTGTTTCTTTCCATGTTGAATTTGGTGTAAGAGCATTTTTAAAAAACGAGATAGTGTTATCTTCTGAGAGCTGTGCCTGAAAAAAATGGTTTCCATATATATGATCCTTTGTTTTATCTATTTTCCTTTCTGGTTACAATCTTTGTATTTTATCCTGGCAATAGAATTAGAAGAACAGATTTGTCTTTCTTGATATACTTCTCAACTATGTACACAATCATTTATCCATGTAACAGTAAATCCATAGAGCTTGAAGTAAAATTGATTTCATGTTGTAGTTGCTAGAATGCAGAAAGATGATTTTCAAATTAGTGTTTGAAGTTTTATTATTGATTGTGTCCTGCTAGAAAGTAAGAGGGAGAAATTTCCCTGAATGCCATTGTGACAAGTACAAAAATAATAGTGGATATCCTTAGTTATTTTTGTGCCCCAGGTATAGTGAAAGACATTAAGAAGGAATGTTTTTAAGTTTCTTATCCTGATAATTTAGAGGAAATTCCACTCCCTTCAGCCACACTGTTGTTGTTCCAGAGGATGTCAGATCTTCAAGATCAGGAATACGGTATGAATGCAGGACTGGAAAGTCTTATAGAATTGGAAGAGGCTAGAATGGAAGTCGCTGTTGTAGAATAGAAATGGAACATCACATATGGCTCTTTAAAATGTACTTGAAAACTGTTTGTGTACATAAAAAGCAAATAGCAATTTTTGCAAATGCTAACATTTGCATATTTGATACAATCACTGAACTTTTTATTCACTTATCCTTAATTCTAATTCTTAATTCTAAGAACATCTGTCAAATGATTGTGTGGGAAAGCCTAGAATTTTCAAATCCTTTTCTTCGAAAGCAATTTTTAAAAAGTGGTATTGTTTAGTAAAAGTATCTGTTTGAATAACATAGGGAATTGTTATTTCAGCTTTGATACATTTAGGGAGGAAAGCCTTTGTGTGAATGAACATTTTATTGCAAATTTCTATTGAGAAAACTGCTTGCTTGCTTAATGGATTAAAGCAGGGGTCTCCAACCTTGGCAACTTTAAGCCTGGTGAACTTCAACTCCTAGAATTCCCCAGACAGCTTTGCTGGCTGGGGAATTCTGGGAGTTGAAGTCCACCAAGCTTAAAGTTGCCAAGTTTGGAGACCCCTTGATTAAAGGACCCAAGTCTGCAACAATATCACAATATATAACACCATTTTGAATTATGATTGTTAAGCAAAAATACAACATTGCTCTCCTTCTTATCTGCTTTTAGGGACATTCACACCACCACAGGTAAAATCAAGAGAGCTGTTTTACAGTTCACTCCAGCAAGCTGGACCTACGTTCGCTGGTTTGATCCCAAGTCCTCCTTTCAACGAGTAGCTGGGGTATACCTTTTCATGATCATATGGCAGGTAAAATACAACTGAAGACTTAGGGCATCTTAGCTGATGTTTTGTGGGGGAGCAGATTATATTTGTTTTGTTAATGCATAACCAAATGAAATAATATCATTTACTGGTTTGAATTCCAGGGAAATGCTAGATATACATATATTTGTTAAAAAGCAGGAATGTCATAGTTGTGTTCTGACCTAGACTTCCCCAAACCACAAAGCAGACTCCTTGCTCCGATAAAACCTCTTTTATTTAGGTTAAAGGGAATTCCTCTCCAGCAAGTCCCGGCAAACAGTCTTTAATGAGCTTTCACAACTACAGACCTTTATCAGGCTTGGAGAGTTGCCAGGCTGATATCTTCCACACCCCACGCTGTAGCAACGATTACTTGGCAAGAAGTCAGGAACAGATCTTCACCCTCATGAATTGAACTAATTGTCTCCTGCAAACTCCCCTCCCCTTTGCTCCTCTTTATTCCCTATGGGAGGGGCCATTCACCGTCCACCTGTGGCCTTACTCCTAAGTCGACCCTTGTTCCTCAGCTGTTCTTTTCTTCTGGAAGCTCTGCGCATGCGCACACTGGGAACAGGCTCCAGCTGTTCCTCTGCCTCACTACTGTCTAGCTCCGGAGGCAGCTGATAACTGCCAGACTGCCCTGGCCCCATCTCTGCCTCCAACGCAGAGCACTTGTCAGAGCTTTCCTCAGACTCCAGGACTGGCCCATGTTCCTCCCCAACCTCCTTACTGTCCGAATCTGCTGCCAGCTCTGCTGGCTGCTGGTGGGCCACAACAAGTTGTGCATATAAGGAATGATTCAAGCCTGAGAATTCTCTTCAGATAAACATAAAGGGAAATGTATTTACAAAAGAAATAATAAGATTATGAGCTCCTTGTGAGATAACTTGCTAACTTGGTCAGCTAAGTACCCAAATTATTCATACAGGAAGCAATGCTACCTGTACTTAAATACTGTACTTATGTAATACATTCAACTACTTAGTATTTTCCTTAAATGATTTAATGTTTATTATTTTTTCCACAAGCGTGTATTTATCCCTACTTTTATTATGCAAAAATTGAAGATTTATATTCTTAATCTTAATTTTTCCGTGTACTGGAGGGGTCGTGGTTTCATGTGCTGTCTCCATCCCACCTGGATGGGGCTTCCAGTCTCTGGCACCACCCCCTCCCCATATCAGCCAATTTTTGTATTGTTTCAGAACATCTATAATTTCACAATTCCTTAGTAATAAAACAGAAAAATGAATGTGTTTTCTTTTATCAGTAAAACGGGACTATTTAAAATCTCATTCTTCTAATGGAGAGAAATACAATGCAAATTCTTCATTCGCTGCTACATAAATACTGTATATATTGATTTCATATATACCATATATTAGCTAACTAAGTCACTATATAACTAAATTGCTATGCATTTATTATCTAAGGATATATTATTGTTCTGGAACAAATCAAACTTGTTCTATGGCTCCATTTTTGTCTTATTTGTCCAGATGAATAAATTGATTTTTCTCTCTTTCTTTTTAGTTGACAGAGTTGAACACCTTTTTCTTGAAACATATATTTGTTTTTCAAGCAAGTCACGCTTTAAGCTGGTGTAGGATTCTCTTCATTGGAATTATTACAGCACCAACTGTGAGGTAATTTTTGGCTGTTTTACGTTCATCATTGTAAATCTTTACCTAGTTCCTTCATATGTACAGATGGAAGCCTGCTACAGAAAAAAACATTAATGATGGTTTAGCATACATATCCAGAATGCCAAGAAGATCTACTGCAATGTAAATAAAGAGACAGGTATTATACAATTGAAAATTTGCCGTATGTATGGCGTATACCAGATTATAGTCTACTGCTATTGAGATAAATCATAAAAAACATCCAAGATTGATATAATTGTGGTTCTTACCTCTAATGTCTGATTAATTTGTCTAACTTTTTCCTAATGTAGCAATTGAAGATATCTTATTAATGCACAACTCAATTGTTATGTTACCTAGACATTTTCAGGGTTGCACAATTATTAATTTGGCAGATAACATTAATAGTTCCTTATTTTTAAGCTTTTGATTTGGTCCTATAAATAAATGCGGCCTAGCATTCCACATAGCACATCCCATTCTTGTGATGCTTCAGAAGACTTCAGATACATTCCAAAGACTCTCTGAAGTGAGAGAATGGGGCATGCTGTTTGGAGAACAACACAAGTTGTTGTTGGAGGAAGTAAAAAGGCCTGGCCTGGCCAGCAATGGCCTCACATATGATCAAGCTAGATGCTTCTCATAAGCAGAGGTAGAAAGATGGCTAAGGTCAGTTGGGCATAGCAGGGCCTGTGGAGTACAGATCGGCAAAGACTTAGTACTGTCATAGCTGGCTGCAGTACAAGGCAAAAGGGCAGAGATGGGAGGAGATGTGTGGGAGAGTTGAAATGTCCCTGCAGGGCACCACCAAGCCCCCAAATTTTGATCATGTGACCACAGGGGCACTGTAAAAGCCATACCTTCAGGACTAGGCATAAGTGCCATTTGTTCAACCCGGCTGTAATTTCAAACAGTCGCTGAAAAAATAGTTGTAATTTTACCTGTAAAATGGATTTATAGGCAACCAGTTAAATAATTTTCAGCTAATATGACATTGTCTATTTCCCTAAAACATTATTGTTTTTGTTGTTACAGGCAGTACTACGCTTATCTCACAGACACACAGTGCAAAAGAGTAGGAACTCAGTGCTGGGTATTTGGGTAAGTTATTGAATATAGAATTGTTTTAAGCCACCAGATGATTTTGGCTTAGCATATTTTGTAAGATTGGTCATTCCAGATTGGAGAACTATAGTTTATAAACTACCAATGCAGGGGTGGGTTCCTCCCGGTTCAGACCGGATTGCCCAAACCGGTAGCGACCCACTGTTGACGTCACGATGACGTCGTGGATCCAGTTCGGTCAATGCCGGTCCGTGGGCGCCGCCATCTTTTTAAAAAAAAAAATTCTGAATTTTTTACTGTTTGGAAGTTTGTTCCTCTGCTGCTGCTTGAAAAAGGGCCTTCCTGCCCGCCCCCGGGTTTATACTTACCTTTATTCCTTCGCCCGAAGCACAACTGATCAGCTCCTCAGCTGTGTTTCGGGCTGATTATAGCTACTGAGCATGCGCGGAAGCAGAATTGCACGAGGGGACGTGCATGAGTGTAGCTAGCGCGCGCGTGCGTGCGCGAAACGTTGCGATGCGAACCGGTGGTGAAGGTAAGTGGAACCCACCCCTGTACTAATGGTAGTTTATTTAATATACCATAATTAAAAATAATTCATGATCTGTGAATCGTATTTAATTAAGAAGAGGAAAAAATTCCCCTCAAATCATGTGGTTAGAAAATTTCTTGTGAATAAGATATTTTACCACACTATACTTCACTTTACTTCTTGTATGTATTTTGTAGTGTCCGTATGACCTACGATGGCATAAAGAAGAATTCTAAGGCCTGTGGAGAGATAGGATAACACTCACATTGTGTTTCCGCATACGTTTATAGCTTGAGAAATTTCCTTTTTCCATGCCACTATTCCCCATTGGACACCATGCTGAGGAGTCATTTGACTCTCCAGATATGGTTTCCCATGGCTGTAGGAGGCTGTAGGAAGAAGGAAAGGATGATCCAACCCCCTTGTCAAACTTCTGCTTGTGATTCTTAAGCTTGTAGGTTTTCTGTTGTTAACTTTTATGTACTGTACTCATTTGTAAGGAGGACTGTAACGGGGTTCTGATTTCAGCAAAAATATAAAAACCCACCCTTTGAGCATTGAGGAAGAGTTAGTTTCCCAAATATCCTTCAAGAGGATGTGATTTGGCTCTCTCTTTGGAACCACCTTGATTGCTAAAAATAGAGCAGCCAAGTAACCTGGATAGGTTTCTATTGCTTGTTGGGCTCTCCAATTCTACTCTCATTTGTTGGAGAAAGATGTGAAAGCTTGGGCTGAATTGTGTAATATCTAGACCTATTTCAGGCTATTGTTTGAAACCATTATTCTCTTTCTTGCATGCAAATACAAGAGAGGAAAGCAAACAATACCCATCTAAAATACGTTAGCCTTTCAAAAGATTTTCATATTATGAAGTTACAGAAATACCAAGGTTCAAATCAGCATGCTCTGGCCTTTTGGAAAAGCTTATTTTACACTAGATGTGGTAGAAACATGCTGATTTATTCAGCTGGCTTGGAGGTAGTTGGGAACATTTTTCTGTCATCACTTGCTTTGTTCTGATCTACCCTCAGGGCCCCTTGTCAGTATATTCAGAATAGCTATTACTCATTCTTCTGACAAAAAAAGATAGAGAGAAAGAGACTCACCTTCAAAGAATATTCTTGCTTTCTGGAGTGAATCTTTGTTAGATAGTATCAATGATTTTAAAATGATGTAGAATGGAGAGGTGCTAGACCAAATTACCGTATTTTTTGGACTATAAGATGCACCGGACTATAAGACACACCTAAATTTACAGGAGGAAAACAAGAAAAAAATAGTTTTTGGCTTCCGCATGTCTCGTTTTCGCCCTCCCCGGCCCCCAGAAGCACTCTGCAGTGCTCGGCACTTCCAGTTTTTTGCCAAAAATGTGCCTGTTTTTGGCCTGCAGAGTGCTTCTGGGTGCTGGGGAGAGCGAAAACGAGATACACGGAGGGCTTGGGAGCCCCAAAACTGCCCCGTTTTTGGTGAAAATGGGACATGCGGAACATTGCAGTGTGCTTCTTGGGGCTGGGGAGGACAAAAATGCTACGCGCGGAGGGATCGGGAGGCCAAAACCGCCCGTATTCGGTCTATAAAACGCATCTAAATTTTCACCCACTTTTAGGTGGAAAAAATATGAAAAAATCCAAAAAATACGGTAATATGTTTTGACAGCTGACGCAGTCTAATTAGCAGGCTCTTGGCAGCTCACAGTATATGATAAAACAGTCAATAATAATAACAACAGTAATCTGCCAATGAGGTAGTATCTTGACATGGTTATTTGCTGTAAAGTAGATACGAGTTATGCCAGAGGTTCAAACATCCTGGACAGATCTCATCAGAGGAATCAGGTAAAGAGTGTCTCTTCCATAAACAATGCGGTGAGATACAGTATAATTTACAGAAACCCATACTGGATGGGGTCCTCGCCATCAACAACAAGACTGCACTAGGCATTGGAATTCCTGGACAAATGGTGACAGATGGCCTACAGAACTCAAGACTGTTTTTTTAAAAAATTGCCTTTTATTTTATTGTCATGACAGACTTCATCATCAGAAGGAAAGCAGATTCTTTATATTGGCATCTGTTGAAAATCAAGAAGAGAGGTTTTAAAAATGGGTATGAATATTCTGGTCAGTATAGATAGTTTAGCTTCATTACATAGCGAGAAAATATTACATTGTTAAAACACTGAAAGAATCCAACATAAACTTATGAGAAAGTATGTTGTGGAAGGAAAAGGCAAGAAAAAAAGCAGTGCCAGCTCAGTATGATCCAATTCGTTTTGTGAGGTATTTTTTGGGATGATCCCTACATCTTGCTTTCTGATTCATAACATGACAGTGATGAGAAAATGTTTCTCAAAATATGCCAAAAACAAGTTGAGATTGTTGGGGTAAACAGAGTCTCAAACAGAAATTATATATATATATATATATATATATATATATATATATATATATATATATATATATATATATATATATATATATATATATATATATATATATATATATATATATATATACTATTTATTTATTAATTTTTATTTTGTCATCCCTCTAGAGTTATTGGTTTCCTTGAAGCTATTGTGTGCATCAAATTTGGTCAAGATCTCTTCTCCAAAACACAAATATTGTATGTTATATTTTGGCTTCTTTGTGTGGTAAGTACATCTTTTTTTCATTTAGGTTGCACACATTTATATTTTAACCCAATTTCTTAACTTGGCATCTTGCAGAGTTACTAGGATAACACGTCCCAGAAATCTCATTCCTATTTAAGACAAGTTGTTTTTACCTCCTTGGTTGTTATAACCAGGAAAAATGCTATGTTCATTCCCTTGCTATAGGTAAATGTTATATCAAATTTTGCTAGGATAGCAATAACCTATTTTAGATAGGTATGTTGTTCCACTGAAACACTTTTTTTCCTAAATAGCACCTCAGTTGCCTTCGTTAATTGGCTAAATAGCAAAATAACTAGATTTTTTTTACCTAAATACATGCTGACAAATTCATAATAAGATTGTAATGTTTAATACAGACCAACAATTACAATGGCACATTCTGTCACCAAATATTCATTCCCTCATATAACACGGAAAGACCGGTGTGACAGGATGAAAGACAATAAATCCTGCAGATATTTTATACTTCAACTTTGTTCAGCTCCAGGCAGGATAGAAATTGTGGGAGTTCAAAACAACCAGAATGCAACAACCTGCTTATATCTGCTCTAGAAATTTATGTATACAAAGATTTTCTTCATTTCTTCAAAATGCATTTATATGTTTACATCCTAACACAAAGCAGATTCTGAGTGGCTTACTACTTAAAAAAACAATAAATAAGTATAAAAATTAAAAATTGCAACAGTCTTTTACAATGAAAGGGTTGATCAATTATTTGGATCAAAGTCATGATCAACACAATTTATAAAATGTAATCATAGTCCTATTCGTAATTTTTTCCCCAGGTAATAGCATAAGCAGGAGTAAAATAAATTGGTACTAGTGAAGTCTGGTAAATCTGTGCTTTGTAAAGATTGTTTCCTCACGGTAAACTACTTCCATCCTGGTAGCCATTTTATGAGAGCATTCACAGCATCATTTCAAAATTTGGCACCGAAAGCTAGCAGGAGGTCAGAAGGAGATTTCTTTCACTGGAAATAAGATCTTTCCTTCTAGTTTCCAGTACAGATCTCACAATCTGCCGCTTTCCTTCTTGAATATCTGCATAGTGGTGCAGTTGTATAGAAAGCTTCTGTCATATTGTTGCCCTTGTGAAGGCTCTCTGTCGCATTCTTTATTTTAGCAGTTGAGCATTCAAAGCACAGAATTGCCAGCATTGTGAAAGCAGATAGTCCTCTGTTAATGACTGCCCTGTGCTGAAAAAGTAGATTTGCAACCAGTCTTCAAAGCTCTAGTCTGTGATAGTCTCTTGAATCTGTTCTAATCATTGATTTTGACTAACTTATTTAGAAAGCTAGCTGCCCAAATATATTTGCATGGCACAGAGAACAAAAATGCTCATAAATAATCTGACAATATTGAAGTTAGTATAAAGGGTTGCAATACAGTGTACTGTATTTGTTTCAGTGTTTTAAGTGACCTTAAATTCAAACATAGGTCTGCACATACATAAGAAGCCTTATTACCTAGTAAAAGCAAGGTCAGACAAGTAAAAGTGCGCATAAGTGCACATTACTTTAAAAAAAACTGTTGCAATATTAGCAGCTTTTCCGACTGTTGTAGAAAAAGACCTCCATTTTTAATACCGTCATTGTCTCCTTTAGCAAGCCATGTCATACCATCAGAGGTTGGGCATAAATTCCTCTTAAAAATAAGTTATTAAAAGAGCAACTCAAGGCCATCTTTTTCTTCTGTTATAGGCGGTTACTACTTTTCTGTGTTTGTATGGGATGGTGTGGTATGCAGACCATTATGGACGAGAAAAGGTAATGTTTATGGAAATGCTAAACTTGGCTCAAGAGATTTCTTGCATTATAGACTGTTGCCCTCTGGGTAAACATGTTAAATATGTTAGCCATAACTTGTCGACATTTAGGTGAACTTTTGTATAGATACATAATTTGTGACTAAATTTAATTTATTTTTGTTACTATTTTGAGGAAGGGAGACTACATTATACATGCATTAAATAAAAATGTTCAGCGACAATATGCAACAGAGGAGCAATAGTCAGAGGGCTATTGCTCTCATTCTCTGCTTTTAACTTCCTGAAGGCTTACGGTTCCAAGCACTACAAAAATGGAGGAAAATGGTTATTTGGTTGATGTGCAAACATGCAAATTCACCATTTCTGAGCTGCCTTCTGTGATTGAGGCAGAATTCTTAAGTCTAAATCTGTCCTTGGTTGTCTTTTTCTGCATTCCACATACTTTTTCTTGCAGAGTAGAGTTGGAGAGGAAATGATCAGTGATTTGTGTTTGAACAGAAGGGCAAAAGGTGATGTCAAACAGGATTGTGGTCAAGAGGAGATTCAGGCAGTTCAAATTATAAAGATTTATTGCAAGCTTAAGCTCTCTACATGAATCTGAGCTACTAATGGTCAAGGGAAATGAGCAGGAATTAAGACATTCAAGTTGGGCTGGACTTAGATCTTTTGTGAGCGTGCAGGGACTCATGACTTATAATGTGCTTGTCCCCCTCCCTCGGGCGCAACCTGGTCATCTGCATACAGTTACAGATGAGAGCAAGGGTTTCTTTCTCACTTGTTGATTAAATTTATATAATTGAAGAAGAAATAAAAAAGTGAATTCCAAATATTAACTTAGTTAACTCAATTATTAAACTGATAGTGTTTCTTTGCTACAAGTATTATCAAACATATCTTATTATATTTATCTCAACAGACATTGTCGGAAAGTGAAGATAGTTTGTGCATCCCGGATCCTTCCTGGTATAACCCTAAAATCACTAGAGGTACTGTCACTTTTTCTGATATATTTATTTGTCATATCAATAACACCAAAATTCCATTTAGTTCAAGCTTTATGAATCACTTGTGAATTCACACAATCTGCTTTCATACCCTTTGCTGCCTGATGATCTCTATATTATTCTTAGGGTCTATTGTAATTATCTCAAGAATTAAAGGGATTTAACAAGAGCTGTATCTATCTATGCATTATTTTATCTATTGAGTAATGCTAGAGGACTATCCTGATCAGTCTGTTCCAGAAGATTTTGAGGAATTGTAAAGGCTAGTATATTATTATGTAAACATTTGTGGCTCCTGGTCAGTCAGACCTATCATCTGCATGGAAGCCTTATTCCATGGCCTTTGGAGTTATTGTGACTCCCAGACTTTTTATGCAATAATAAACGAAGGTGCTAGAAATATACTTAATAATTTAAATAGTTGCTGTAGCCCCATGTTCAACAGGTGGAAGGATCTGTGTTCAGCAGTAGGTTTTTGCACCAAAACAATGTGAAAAACTCTTGAGAAAAAGGAATTTTCTTTGAATGATTAAAGTAGTTTCTCAACATCATAGCATTCAAGCATTTTCCATACCTACATTAACAGGAGCAGGGAAGGGAGCACCAAAATTCACCTTTTGTTTCAGTCTTTCTGGATAGTTGAAGGATGCTAGTGGTGTCTTTCCAAAGATGCTCTCCTGTACATGTGATAGAACTGATGTATTCTTAACATGATATTTAAAATACATCTATAAAAAAACTTGTCTAGAACTGTGGGTTATGTCCAAAAGCAGAAAAATATATCTAGGTGGCGCAGCGGTTAGAGGCAGTACTGCAAGCCACTTTAGCTGACTGTGATCCACAGGTCAGCGGTTCAAATCTCACCGGCTCAAGGTTGACTCAGCCTTCCATCCTTCCGAGGTAGGTAAAATGAAGACCCAGATTGTTGGGGGCAATATAAATATACATTGCTTACTGGTGTAAACCGCTTATAGAGTGCTTGCACTGTGAGGCGGTATATAAATCTCACAAATAAATATATTATTTCATACACATTAACAAAAATGTGATGATAATTAAAATGTATGTAGATTACCATGATATTTAAAATTATATAAAATTTGGTAATATATAAAATTACACCAAGTACATCTGTCCATCAAGAGCTTGGCCTTTCAAGGTTCAGCAGATCTTTCTTGGAGTTGCTTAAAAGGTAGCCACATGAGTATTCCACAATAATCAGCTCACTTAATGCCTTGTAAAATTAGTTAGAAGGCAACTTAACCACTAGATGGCATGTTGGTTTCAACTAAACTTTCAATATGCATTCATAATCCAGAATTTCCCTTGACTGAAAAACCAAACAGTAAATTAAGTGATTATCTCTTATGTGCTTTTGTGTATGTGCCCAATTGCTTGTTAGGAATGGAAGACAGTCCACCCAAACACTCAAGCAACAATGACAGCCATTCATCCAGGAGGAGAAATCGTCATTCAAAAACAAAAGTAACGAATGGGGTTGGCAAGAGATAAAGAAAGAGACAGAGAAAGAAAGAGAGAGAGAGAGAGACTGTCAGTTTCTACATTTCTCCCAGACTCGTGCCTGAGAGCAAAGAAGGAAGACTGGGCCTGGATCTGAATTCCCTACTTGAAGGTCAACAAGATAGGAGGAGGAGATTGAAGGGAACAAACTCTTCAGTCATCGGAGGCCTTGGACTTTGTTAAGAGGGAATTCATTTGTGTATTGCAAATCATTAGCTGCCTGTCCCTTGTCATTAATTGGCTTGACTCTCTGCATTTGACACTCAAGACAGTTGAAAAGGTTTCAAAGGCAAAGCAGTTGCTTGCTCTGGAGCAGCCCCGTGGTAGGGTGAGAAGGCCTTATGAAGATCTTGGTTTAGTTGAGAAGTATGATCCAAAGTTAACTGTCAGCCAGTTGGTTTATATGCCTGTGGCTGTGTGTTTTTACCTTTGTTTTGCATTTTTGTGTTCTTCAGCATAGCTTTTTGATTGCTATACTGCTTTTGCTTTTTTTTTTGGTAACTAAGCCCTTCTGTGCTATATTCAGTTTTAGGAATCAGCACTTCCATTTTTGAGTCAGACTGCTGAGTATTACAAAGCGTATTCCAAATTTTTTGTAGTATTTTTAAAATAATATTTAATTCTGTTGAATGCCTTGAATTCACAATCCTAGTATGTATGGATTGTGTCCATACAGTACTCATTAACACAGGAACAGGTATTTATGTAAGCGTATAGCCCTTTGTTTTCCTGGTGGCTACAGTATTTTACATAAGACTGTTCCTTCTTTGAAGTATGTCATGTAGGCCTTCTGACCAATAATAGTAAAACTTGACCTTAGATTTAAAGCCAAATACATGCTGGCGCTTTTACAACAATCTCCTTGGCCTGATAAAGTGCTTGTTCCAGGAAAACACCATTCAGCATTGCTATTTAAAAAGAAAACAAGGAACACTATACAAATTCACACAGAGTCTTTCTGGATCCCCCCCTTTTGTTTCCTAGGAAATAATCATAGAATAAACCTTTAATGTCAATTCTTAGACTTTCCCTGAAAAGGAAATGAAGTATTAAACGTTAAGGCATCAGAAGTGAAATAATTCTGCATTTTCTTTGCCTTGGCTTCCTTTGTGTGTCCCATGTGGGGCAGGTGATCAATTAAACAAGAACCCACACTCTTGCCATTGTCTGGGAGGTATTGCTAGCTTTGAGAGTGGCACAGGCTATGCACCCAAGGTCTGATCTGTTGTAAAGGCTTCAGCATACAAATCAAAGGACTGTACATAGAAAAAGGCCACCACAATCCGCACCACCTTAGGTGCTACAGAAGATCTGCTTTTTTGAATAGTGACGCCGCAGCTGCTAAGCTGTGGAAAGCTCCCTTTACCCCCCCCCCCCAAACTCATAAATGTGTGAACCTTGCATTAAAAACTGCTTTAACCTATTTGCTGCAACTCTGCTAAATCTGTGCATGTTGGGGCGGGGCAGGGGGATCCAAGTGAAGTTGGTTTCTCATTCATATTTTGAAAATTGTGAACTGATCATTCCGTACACATATTTACATAATTCTCAAATATCGGTTCCCTCACTAAGTTCCATTTCTTTATTGGTTGTCAGTTGCAGAAAGACAGACCAGTTGTCTTCCTCCTTTTATATTCAAGTCCAAAGCTGGTTAATTTTACTGTCCTTAGGAACTTTTCCAAACACATATTTTGAGGTTAATAATGTTCACTTTTTCAAAGAGCCTTTCTTGTTCTACAGATACTGGAACATGCAGGATCATGGCTCTGCTAAAGTCAATAATAAGATTCCTATTCACCTTACTAGAGTTAGGCATTAGGTTTACAATACAGTTTAATACACAGACACACCTCTTATAAATGACGTATGTGGGTATCTTGCAAAACTAGAGTTTGTGTTAATAACATTGAGATGGAGAGGTGCATGAATGGGGATAGGTTTTTCAATCTTTTGGTAATTGCTGAAATGTTGGATCTGGGGATATGTTTTTGGAAGTCCACCAGCAGCGATTGCATCTCCACATTCTTGTAATGCTTCAGCGCGCAGCTTGGATTCTGGCCTAAATATTTTTAATATATATAAATATAGCATGTTAAAAGATGCATGACTAAGGTGAGTAGATGAGCACTCCTTAATTAACTTTTTTCAAGGACAGGAAAGACATCTGTGATCTGATACTTTCATGTTAGTTTTGTTCCACTTTTCAGAAATCGAAGAAAGTTTTCATTCCTGTCCTTTTCTGTATTGGTTAGCTTTTATGAAATGCATTGCCTCAAAGCATCATTAGCCTGCAGGGATGATGTACTAACTAAAGGAAGCTGTGTACTCTGGATCAAATCTGTCAGATCCAAGTGTTTTCTTCACTACTGCTGAATTGAAGAGATACACTGCTATTTATCTTTATACTGAGAATTCTGGAAGAATTGCTCCCCTTTGTAGATTTTTAGACTTGCCTTCTGACTTCCTTGTTGCCTCATTCCATTTTAAAAGCTTTTAGATTAGTATACGATCCAGTTTGTTGTGATTGTTTTTGAATTACTTTTTAAATGTGGAATTGTTTGTTTTTAAAAAGTGTTATTCCTGTGGACATTGCTATACTGCTCTACCTGTCATTTTGGAGGGGAAACCTTTTTTGGGTGGGGGGCAAAGAAAGATCTGGTGCGAAGAGATTTCTACAAAGAGAATGAAGGCTAAGAAGGATTTAGACTAAGAATGAGCAAACCTTGCTGCCAATATTCAACCCGAATTGAAGGCAATACTACATACAAATATTACATACAATCTATACCATACATGCAGTTTGGTTTCCATTATACTTTTGTTTCTCACCTATGAGAAATAAACTTTGGACTGCCTGGGATTACTTTTCTGGTTTCTTTTATTAACATTACATTTTAGATCAAAGACATTAGCATGGAATAAGTTACGATGCTGTGAAAATTGCTGTTGTCCCTGGTTTTTAGTCTATGTTTCTTATCGGTGTGAATGATACTTGAATAACATTTCGTTTCTTATAAACTAGAATATCAATTTCCATGCCCAAATAATTTTACCTAAAACTGATTTTCTGCTCATTAAGGTAAATAGATCATTGCAAAAACAATCTTCTCCTATAAATTCCAGTAACAAATGATTTGTACCTCTGAAAAATGTTTATTTTTAAAGTAAGTGAAATTCAATTAGTCTACTTCTTTTCTTCCGCTGATTTTTATTTATTTGTTTTATGCATACACAACAATCTAAAGCTAATTTTAAAAATTAGAAAAGAGAATCCCCAAACAAGCTAAAAATACAAACTAAAAAAGGAAATTAAAAAAACTACCTCATACCTTATCTATATAATACTAAAACTCTTATTTCTGTAACCATTAACTGGGCAAAGTGGTGCATCATAAGGCAATAACGTTTGAATCAAAGTACCTCAAATGAGGTAACTTACACAATGGATCCAAAATTGGGGACCCATGACACAGTGGAATTTAAATTTTATAAAATACAATATTTTATGACAGAACAATGTTCATAAAATAGTTTATGACATAATATAAAATGTCATGAAACATATGTTTTGTGGATGTTTGACTATTCTCCAATTCAGCATGGGCTATTTTCCAAAAGGGTGCATCTCTGACTCTATCTCGGTTTTTCCAGTAAAGTCAGTACATTAGAATTTTTGTCATTTTTGAAGGTATTGAGGAATCTGGTAAGAAAATATCTCTGAAAGAATAACCTTTCAGACTATTGGTCATTATTGCTTTATTAATGACTGTAGTGTAATAAAATATGATTGTATAATATCAATATGTCTGCCACAGTATCACATTGCTGTATTGTTTTGATTTATAGAACATACTACCTTTTCCAAAAGAGATAGATCACCCATTTTGACAACCATTCCTTGACAGTTTGGAACAGTACCACATTCCAATTCCTCAACATATTTCCTTCAGCTGCCTCCACCCTGGATAGAGAACCATAATTCCTGATAAACAAATTCCAAAGCTTTGATACATAGTTCACCATTGACTTTTTAACATTTGAGAAATTCAACCATTCACTGTTGCAGCTCAATTCTGTTTTTTCTAGCATTGTATTCTCAAGTGCTGTCTTTCTGTTGTTCTCTAGCATGACTTAGTTCACCTTTCCTTCTCTAGATGGCACTCAACCACTGCTAGAGCCAAACTTGCCAAAGCATAAGAAGAGTTTATTTTGTGGTGCTATCTGAAACATTGAGTAGCATGAGCTAGCTATGAACTATTAGATATAATTGCCTGACACGAAGTTGCCTTTTAAGACAAAATGAACATGATGAGGCTTAGTGCGCAGTATGATGGACACACATCCTTGGATGAGTCTGATTTTAAATGTGCATGCTTTGAAAAACCAAATGTGTTTGTTTCCTAGTGTAGTCCTGCAACATAAAAAGGGAATTTTTTTTTATTGAAATGCCATGACTACCAGGGAACCACAGAAATGCAATAGAACTTAGACAGTGGTTTGTTCCAAACTGCTTTCTTGGTGTATTTATAATGGCACCTATCAAATAATAGTAATAGACAAATGCTTAAAAATTAAGCGTTCTACTAAATCTTACTGCAAATCATCTGGCATTGAGAAGAGTGGTAGAAGATTCTGGCTTGCCTATGATTTGGCTTACATTTTTGTAGGATTAATTGGAGACATCAAATTGACCCTACCAGATGATCCTAATCCTGACAGTTTCAAGAGATGATGGGAGTTGACAGCTGGCATTTTGTCCATGTTAAATTGAAATGATGGTGAATTGCTTTTCTGACATAACTGGAGGATTCCAGTTAGAGAAGCTTGCTCTTAAGTAACAAAAATTTAATTAGTCGACCACAACATTCTTTGCTTTAAAGCTGTTTTTCTTAACATTCACATCTTTTCTTATATATTGATATACATAATGAAAGTCAAAGCACTATTTTTGGGGGGGAGAGCGGAGTCTTCCATGGCATGATTTATGAATATTACCTTCATTTAATCAAAGATTTAAAATGCACTTTAAATCGCACCTAGGGCAATTAGCACATATAAAACTGAACCTTAATTAGCAAGAAAGCTAATTTGCCGTGTGGTGCGAAATAAAATGAACTTCTAGGTAGGTTCAGTCCCTTTATGAGAAGCTCAGTCCTTACTGGCAGCTGGGCAGTCTGCCTGAAGACATTTTGTAGAGGAAGAACACTAGAAAAAAAAAGCCAAACAAAAAATTGAACTGGAATTTCTTTTGTTATTTTTAAAACATTTTAAAAAAGCAAAAAAACAACAATTGTTAAGTCTGGATGGTTATATGGCAGGTGCTTGTCTGAATTTTAAACGTCAGAAGCGCTTTTTCTTTTTCTATTACTTTGGCTATTTTGTGGTCCCACTACTACTTGCTTGCAGGCAAATGCTATTTTCTTGCAGATCTTCCAATGCACCATTGTTGTTACTTTGTCATACCATTGTTTGTACACTGTCTGTGTGATCTTCTTGCACCAGCTGACCAGGTGATCCACTATTTCTTCAGCTTCCATGTCAGGTAGGAATTTTCCTACCAGAGGCGATTTTAGGATCTTGCTTCTTTGAAGTCATTCGTACTTAGAAAATAAAACCGAGATTCAAATCTAATTAACAAAATATTTATTTCAATACAAAAGTAACAAAAACAAACCCTTAATAAGCTACATCTTCTCAGCTAATGAATTCACGTCTGCCTTCGGGCAGGCATCGAAGAAGAAGGGAAGTGGGAGTAGACAAAACTCCTGGAATGCACGCATGAGTAGTAAAACATCACATGTCTGCTTGATTAGAAATACAATAAACTTTAGAAAACAGTAGAGTTGCACAACTGGCAATTATTCACATTGTGACATTCCATTTTGAGTGGTCCAAATTTTTGCAGCCCAATCCATGGCCCGCCTTTAACCTGATTTAGAATGGAGGACATAACATATAGTCCCCATCCCTTTCTTAATGCTCTTGTTGACAATGTAAGTTAACGAATCTGTTACATCTCAGTAAGAATGAGACTCGAGGCGAGGCTAGTGACTTCAGCTCTTCAGCAAAGCTGGGAGCCTGGCAGGGGTTTAAATAGAGCGCTAGACTGGCAGAGAGCCAATCAGATTTTACCTGCTCAAAGTTCCTGGTCGGACTGGAGTGAAGACTCACCCCAGTTCTTCAGAACATAGCAGAATCTCTTGCTGCTGCAGGATAATTTGTATTTAACATCATGAATGTGAGGTGGGAGGATCTATGATAACACAAGAGATGCCAACAAACAATTTGAGAGGAGGAACTAAATCTCTTTTGTGGACACTGAAGCGAATTACACAGGCGTCTACATAAATGGTAAACTATGGTTTCAAATCCCAGAACACCAATGCAATAATTGACAATAGATTTTAATCACTCGTTCAAACAAAACATTGTCCAAAAATGTAAGCGTGCAGTCGCCTTCCAATTATCTGCCCCAGGGATAGCTGATGCTTTAGGACTGAATGTGGCATTTTGCCCAGCTGGTTTGAAAAGAAACCTTACCCTCCTTGGCAGTTCTGCCTAAGTAAAAATCAAGTTTTAGAAAAATAGGGAGAGGCAGGGACTTTGTAGGAAGTAATGAGGCTAAAAGAAGCTAAGTGAAAATTTGCCTGGGAAGGCACGTCTACCTCTGCTGGACTAAAGAGTAAAAACAGCAGATGAATTTACAGAATGTGCAAAATACTGACCTCCACAACAAAATACCACTATTATGTTCATATAGCCTGCCATGTCTCAGCAAAGGAACCACATTGTAGCTTCATATGTTGGTTGAGTGCACACAAGATCCTAAACTACTATGTTTTATATCATAGTAAGTTGATCATCAAAATGTTCATCACAAAATAGGATATGAGAGCAATAATTAATGCACACTCATTGTTCCGAATCACTGTGGATTTGAGTGGCATAGCTTTGGATCATCAAATATCTGTGGAGGTGTACAATGTTCAGCTTAGTTGCGAGTTGTAATTCTATGCACACCTAACTTTATTCTGATTCAACCCTTCCACATTTATGAAGTAGAAACCAGAACCTCTTGGTTTTGCTTCTATATGAATGTGCTAATTGTTTTGTGAAGCCTATTTTTGTTAGTTGGAAACCTATTTTACAGTACCAAAATAATGTTAGCCAACCTGAATAATGTTCACATGTTGTGTTTCTTGCATATCCGGTTATTAACTCCCTCATTTAATTTAGCTTGCCTTTTTTCCAACACATTCCTACACATTTACCCACACGCACCACTCCTATTCACAATGTTGTACTACCTCCACAACAGCCATGTGAAACAGACAAGGTTGAATAACAGCAAGCTGAGATTTGCACCTGGATGTCAGGGTTCCGACCAGTGCCCTAACACAATTAAGAGTCTCAAGCCATCCGGCAATAAAAATCCAGTCCTTTATTAGAAGCACCATGTCAGCATTACCTAGGTCAGTGATGGCGAACCTTTTTTTGCTTGGGTGCCAAAAGGGCGCGCACGTATGCAATAGCATGTGCGTGCCCACCCCCATAATGCATTGCCCTCCCCCCTGTGCATGCGCGCACACACACCACGCTGCCCTCCTGCGCATGCGCGCAGGCCTCACTGAAACCTCCAAACTTCCAGTAGTCCCATTGTGTTTTGCCATCCACAGGCTCTCGAGGCTTTCCTGAAGCCTGGGGAGGGCGAAAACAACCTCCCCCCCTGCTCTCCAGAAGGCCGAAAATCAGCTGGCCAGCACGCACATGTGCGCTGGAGCTGACATAGGGCAACGCCTCACGTGGCCTCAGATATGGCTCCACGTGCCACCTGTGGCACGCGTGCCATAGGTTCGCCGTCACGGACCTAGGTGAACTCTGACTTCACCCCCTTCATGCCTTATCTCTGACCCTGTTTCCCCCTCCCACAAAGTGTGTCACCTGGTCACATTCCCCAACGAGGTAATTTCGCGGGTTGCAGAAGTCACTCCCTTCCAGGCATTGCTAGTATCCACGGAGATGGCCTTGACTTGCTCAGCCAAAAAGCATCTTGTTATGACTGAGGAGTAAATTCCTTGGTGCAGCTGCGAGACGCCGTTTCCCCTCCCCCTGCTTATGGCAACTCAGGAGCAGGTCAGGGAAGCTTCATGAGTTGACACTGGGCTTCATACAAGTCTCTACATCGCCACAAATGTGACACTCAGATTTAGTTTTCTTCCGTCACCCCATGCTCACTAGCATGGCACAAGAATGGGGTATGAATTAGAACAGTTCCTACATTTTGGTGGATACAATGTCGAAGTCTTAGCGCTGTGAGCATCTGCTGTAGCCTTGATGAATATGTCCCCTCACATCATGAAACAAGTTGTATCCTTTCATCACACATACTGTATGTGCATAAGAGGTAGAATTTGCATTGTGTCACATGTTGTAATACTTGTTCCCTTGCCTCCCAATCCCAGTAGGTTCTTATGCTTGGGGGTACAGACAGAAATTTGTGGAATCAGGATCTGCTTTATAACAGGAATTTCTTCAAGTGACGTACTACTACTGGAAGGAAAGCAGTGAGATCTGCTTGAAATAGTTCTGTATTAACTGTGTGTTCTGGTTTGGATGTTTGTTTTCCTCCCCCCCCAACCGTGTGTGCCAAAAAAGCTACAGATGTCACCAACACAAATAATCCCAAGGAGGGAAATGCGGTAGGTTCATACCAATTTTTGTGTATCTAGTATGTTTCACCACCTTCGGAACGTGCTGGGATCAGCAGATTTCCCTTGACCACAAGCGGAATAATTTCTCTCTTCCCTCGTCTAAAAGCTTTCAGGGAAATAAGGGTATGGCAATGGAGGCGAACCTGAGAAGCAATAAAATACCTAAATTCCAGGTAACGTTGGACTGAATTAACAGTTGTAGCTTTTGAAATGGATTTTTTCCCTCACAAACATAACCCCTTTTCCTGCTTTTGTGCCTCTGGAAAACGTGGGCTGTTGAATCTCCGGTAGATTTTTTCCAGAATGGGACAATTCATTGCCGCTACCTCCGCGGTGGCGAGTTGTCCCAGATGCTATTTCTTCAGTTCTCTAGAGTTTCATCGGTGTGCCCAAGTCAAGAAAACTTGACAATGAAGCTCTGTTTTCTGCTAATGTGTTGTGGCTTTGCTCAGTTGTTCTCTTCTGGATAATGAAATCACCTTGAAAGCCACTTCACTGGCTACTTTGAGGAAGATCTTAAACTACTCCCATAAAGGGCAGCTTCTGTTGCAGAGGACGTGATGAGAAGCCTTTGAAGGGTGACCCAAATGAAGATGATTGAACTCTGGCTAATGTGAAGTCATGCAGAGGAGAAAGCAAAAGAGAAGTGGATTGGTTTTTTTTTACCAGTGCTTGCTGCCCATGAAGGATCTCTTCTGACTTGCCTTGCTGCATTGGGGAGAGTCCTCAGTGGTGCCATTAAGCTGGATTTTGGGGCTGAATGCCAGGACCCTGCAACGCAAGGGGGGGGGGTCAAGGAGTCAGAGAGAGTTGCCAGTAATCGACGCATTGGGATCAGCCTGGCTAACCAGTTCAACCCTGACACACTTCCACACAGCCATTTTCCTTCTGATTTTGAAACAGGATTATATGCAGGAGACAGGCAAACAGGCATGTTTATGATATCTGAGGCTCATTTTATTTTTTTGACTTCTCAAGTACCCTTCATCCTTTTCTATAACAAAATGCATTCCCCATTAGGACTGCACCTGCTTTCTTTTTCTGCAGTCGTAACAGCGAGTGAGGTTTTGGAGAGTTGGGGATAGAAAACTCCTGAGTGCTCGGATATTATTTGAAAACTAATTTTATCAAAGGATCTAGCCCTCTGCTCTCAACAGATCAGGAAAGGAAAGACAATTATAAAGCGTGGAATGGGATGGAGGAATTGGGGCATGGAGAGAAGAGAGCTAGTTGCATGCTTTACCACTGAAGAAACGCCCAGGAAACTGGAGAAGACATATGTGAATACATAGTTGCCTGTGGATCATGAAAACTACAGAGAAGACTATATGTGAATATAGTTCTCTTTGGGTCATGAAAACTACAAGGAAGCTTTTCAAGGAGCATAGATGGATTGTAAGTTTATGTGTGGGAGGGGGGACGTAATGGCAAAGGGATGTGCAAAGGAGGAGTAGCAGGGCCCGCCACTGAATGCCAGGACAACTGAGGACCTTTCTTTGGTACAACAAGAGAATGAAGTAATTTGCATATATTAATAGCAATAGCAATGTCACTTAGACTTATATACCACTTCATAGTGCTTTACAGCCCTCTCTAAGCAGTTTACAGAGTCAGCATATTGCCCCCAACAATCTGGGTCCTCATTTTACCGACCTCGGAAGGATGGAAGGCTGAGTCAACCTTGAGCCTGGTGAGATTCAAACAGGCAGCCGGCAGTCATCAGAAGTAGCCTGCAGTACTGCACTCTAACCACTGCGCCACCACGGTCTTCCTCCTCTCACTTTTCATTTCTGGTGATTTCATAATCGTGTCTATATAGTTTTCTTGGTGGCAGTATAGAAAACATGGTTTGCAGTTATTGATCTCCTATCCAAATAATAGGCAAGCCTAGCTTCCAAACCCAGAGAAAGTCAGACAGATGCTGCCACCTTCTAAGATTTTCAAGTTCAGTATCACTGTTATTTAATGACATTTGCTAGTAGAATTCAGAGACTAAGGAAAACAAACAGTGGTTCTCCTTTTCTTTGATGGTGTTTTCTGCAGGCAGTCAGTTTAAAACAGAATCATTGTGGGAGATCATTTGCATTTCTGATTAGCCTAGAAGGTGAAGATTGAAGATGGCATTTCCTTAGCTGTATAACTTTTTCTGAAAGCTCAGTGTATGAAGCGCACTAAATAATTGGATGCCAGCAATATTAGTGGAGCCCTATGATGTATGGTGAGTATAAATGGGCACTTTGTTTACCTTTCATGCTCATGTACTGTATATGAAAACCCTCAGAAGTTAATTTTGTTATAACAGTCCTTTGGCCCCAGGACTGGGAGGAGAGCATCATCCATACCCTTGCTTTCCTCAGCCACCTCCCTTGTTTGGTCTATCTGGCCAGTTCATGTGTGTGACATTGAGCGATAAGATTCCATGTAGTCAATCTAGGCTATGATAAGTAGATAGGTGGAGAGATGGAGAGGTGAAGAGATAGATAGATAGATAGATAGATAGATAGATAGATAGATAGATAGATAGATAGATAGATAGATAGATAGATAGATAGATAGATAGATAGAAAGGTAGGTAGGTAGGTAGGTAGGTAGGTAGGTAGGTAGGTGGGTAGATAGGTAGATAGGTGGAGAGATGGAGAGATGGAGAGATGGAGAGATGGAGAGGTGAAGAGATAGATATAGATAGATAGATAGATAGATAGATAGATAGATAGATAGATAGATAGATAGATAGATAGATAGATAATAGATAAATAGATAGATAGATAGATAGATAGATAGATAGATAGATAGATAGATAGATAGATAATAGATAAATAGATAGATAGATAGATAGATAGATAGATAGATAGATAGATAGATAGATAGATAGATAGATAGATGATAGGCAGGCAGGTAGGCAGGCAGACAGACAGACATGATAGATAAAATTAAATACAGAAAACAGCAGGAAGAATAATAGATAACTATATAAAAGAAGAAAAAGATTGAGGAAAATAACCCCATACAAACTTACAAATTGTGTATTTACAAGCCTTCTTCTTGATTCCTTCAACTGGTATGTGTTCCATCACTTCCAAAGTGTGGTTATTCTAACTGTGGAAGAGAATGCAAAATTTCAAGTCATTAATTCTAAATCAGTTCAATGTCAAGAATGCTTAAGTGTTTCATGCCTCTAAATGGCAGGAAATCAGTGCCACTGATTTTTACCAATGTGGCAAGAAGAAGAAGGAGAAGGAGGAGAAGGAGAAGGAGAAGGAGAAGGAGGAGAAGAAGAAGAAGAAGAAGAAGAAGAAGAAGAAGAAGAAGAAGAAGAAGAAGAAGAAGAAGAAGAAGAAGAAGAAGAAGAAGAAGAAGAAGAAGAAGAAGAAGAAGAAGAAGAAGAAGAAGAAGAAGAAAGTGGGACAACACAAAAGGACTTCGAGACTCAGGATATCACATTGGTCAAACAGCCAGAATCCTAGACCTGTATAGGACAAGCCATAAGCATGTTAGGTGCTGGCTATCTAAAAGGCTTCCTTCAAGCATGTCTCTTTCTGTGCAACATTAATATACCAAAACAATCACAAGGCTTGGGAAATGATGTTGTCCTGTTATGGCTACGTTCATGCATCATGCCAAGCATTATTTAGAAAGCCATTATGACTGGGTTCACATAACATCCTAAGCTAATGTCAGATAAATCCTATGATCCCCCAATACAGCACTTGAATCCTGACAACTTATAGTTCTTCTGAGAAGGTTTACACACTGTATTATTGAACTCCAAGTTTCCTACTTGGTTACAGTAATTGAAATAGGCTTTGGTAACCAAAAGGCTTGTAGAAGTCTTCAGCTCATCAAAAGTTTTGCAAAGTACAACTGATTAAGTGTGTATTTTCCCCATATTTCTGAACTGTCTGCAGTGTGACCCATTGATAACAATATCATAGAGAGATTCCTTCAAAGATTGCCCCAAAGTGCCTGTGCAGATGGATTAGAGCAGTGTTTCTCAACCTTAGTCACTTTAGGATGTGTGGGCCTTAACTCCCAGAATTTGCTAGCCAGCATGCCCAGCAAGACCACACATCTTAAATTGGCTACAGTTGAGAAACGCTGTTCTAAAGCAGTGATCTTCAAACTCGAGATACCCAAGGAATGGTAATCTGAACAAATATTCCATGGAATCAATTTTCAATTTTGTTCAAATAGATTTTATTTGAACAAAACGTTACCAATTAATATTTGGTGTATTGCAACCCGGCAATAATAGATTTCATATTATGTATACAGAAATGGTTGTGTTCCACTCCTCGTGGAATCCTGGGGTTATGAGGAACCCATTTTGAACATTGCAGCTCTGGAGTGATTTCCTCCAATCTAAAGATCTCCAGAACAGTTAGACTTCGACTCTCGGAATCCCTAGCCGCAAATCTTCTTAGAATCTAGTTGGAAGTGAATCTACCAGGTCTGGAAACCCTTAAATTTCAGTTTAATCTGGATTTAAATAAATCTCAATTTAATAAATAGCCAATGTATGAAAAGTCAATACATAATAAGTGTTTATACAAAATTCCATAGTTTATATGCTGCCCATGTTGAAGTAATTATTGCTTATAGGAGTTTTTAACCAGTTGTATTATGCCCACAGAAGGGTTCTGTAATTGGTGGTGTCTCTTTAGATTTATTTCTCTTTGGGTTTTCCCTTGCATAAGCAAAATGCTGTTGCAAAAAAAGAGAAATGGATTTGGAATGCCTATATGTCAACATACCGATGCCCAGACAGTGTCTCTGTAATCATAACAGATTATTCGGGCTGTTCTTGAAGTGACATTTATGTACTGCATTGAGAAAGCAAGGCATGTCTGACTTTGTGACAAGGGAATATGTTTGAAAAGGTGAGCATGAAAATTTTACTTCATCTAACTTCTCTTTTTAGAAATTACCTCCCTGCCATTCAGTTAACTACCTTTGAGCTCTCTCACGTGCATATTTCAACCCAGAATTAGAGATTGCAATTCACAAATGTGTTGGCCTGTGTCCATGGCACTTTAGAAATTGCATGAATGATCCCCTTTTTGCAATTAATTCTGTGGCTTATAAGTGGTTCTCACAAACAGATTCTGTTTGCTGTTTGCATGCATGGCATGCATTTCCTCCTGGCATTTGCTCACAGCAAACTTTTACATCTGTCTGCAAGATTTGGGTGGGATCCCAACTTGCCATACATACAATTTAAGCCCATGTGTACACACACACACACACACACACACACACACACACACACACACACACACACACACACACACAGTACAGCTGATCTTTGCTTCTTTCAACTGAATTTACAAATAGACTGAATTCCAGGCAAACAAGGACTAAGTAATTTCCCCCCAAGGTCAATATGTTTACTGGAATACAGAGCAAGATTCAGACTCCCTCCCCCTTTGTATATTTCATGAGAGTATTACTACAATGCATCAGTTTCCTTAGCTCAAAGTGATAGTTTCTGTAGGCTGACCTTCAATTCTCATAATTGTCAACTCTCATAAGTGTTGATGTCCACCATATCTGGATGGCATAAAAAAAAGGAAAAACTGTTTTAGACCTTATCAAGACAATCTTAATCCCAATCAATGTATTTATTATTAGAATAGTCATAGTTTTCTCTTGCACTAGGTTCAAAGGAAGCACTTCTTTTTTTCTTTTGTGGAAACTTTTAACACAGCGGTGGGCAACTTGTATATTATTGGCAGCCCAATTTGATTTATCCCTAAGGGGGATTAATTAGGGTAATCCCTAAGAACTATGCCACTGAACTGTGATTTGCGCCAGAATCTATCTCAGTAATGCTCCACATTATCCCTACATGTCCTCAAAGCACAAAAATGAGGTTGGAAGGAGCAAGTGTGCCTCCCAATCAGAGTAGTTCAACTCTATTCTAACATTTGGAGACAAAGTGGTAGAGCACAAAGATGGCCCATTTATTTTTGTGTAAGCCAGCGGTTCTCAACCTGTGGGTCACGACCCCTTGGGGGTCAAACGACCCTTTCACAGGTTTCGCCTAAGACCATAGGAAAACAGATATTTCCAATGGTCTTAAGAACTGAGACACTGCTCCTCTATCCATCTCCAGGCGGGTCCACCCACATGCAAATAGACTACTGCAAAAAAAAAAATCTGTACCATGGGAACTTCTGAGCATGCGCAGAAGCTGAATTTCCAGCATGGGAACTTCTGTGCATGTGTCACCATCTTGTTTTTGGCTTTTTTTTTTTTGCATTTTTTTAAAAAAAAATCGGCACTGCGCATGCATGGGCGCGCAAAGCGCCCACGCACCCACGAGGTGCAGCCACGCAGCGCAGGAGGAAGCGAACCGGCAGCGAGGTAAGTTAGAACCCACCCCTGAGTTTCCTAATTATTATTTTATGGTTGGGGGTCACCACAACATGAGAAACTATATTAAAGGGTCGCGGCATTAGGAAGGTTGAGAACCACTGATGTAAGCCATTATTTTCCCCAATAACACATCTCCAAAATGATTGTGCATTTGTATTCGTGGGAGGCTCAAGAAGCCAGCGGAAGAAACTGAAAACCCATGTGTGCTTATTGTATCTGCATTAGACTCACCATCTTTGCAACTTGCAAATTATATTTTGTGCTACTGATCATGAATAACTCAGACATACTGTATATGAGGAGTGTTGAATGGGAAAATCATGGGAAAGATGCATGGATCTCTCATTTGCTGTGATGCTTCTTTTTATTGCATTTTGGTGGGTGCAGCAAAGAAAGCATGTCGTACGATACATGGGACTGCTTTTGTGCAAAGGCATTGAGCTTATGTTCAACTGAATTGGATGATTATCTCAATGATAACTTGGCAATTGCAGAACAGGAAGAAGCTCGGGGGTCTATGAAAATGAAAGAGTGAGTGTTGTTGCTATAGCTTGGAATGCCTGTAAATTGGATTCAGGGCACACAGAAGCAGTGAAATGATGACCAGCAGTAACACCAATATTCTGATTGGAAAGTGTGGTCAGAAAAAAGCATGGATGGTGCATTTTGACCAGGAGGAAATAAGGAGTTGGTGCAGTTATTAATCTTAGGATGATTGATTGTGTACCATCAAGTCATTTACGATTTCTAATGACTACACCAGGAGTTCCCAAACTTGGCAACTTTAAGACTTGTGGACTTCAACTCCCATAATTCTCCAGCCAGCAAGTTTGAAGACCTCTGGACTATACAGTTGGATAGAACCTTAGAATATTTTTTGTTAGCCTACATAGTCATGTATATGGACGCCCTTCAGATATGTGGACTTCAGATTCCAGAATTTCCCATTTTACATAGCCACAGTAGAATATTCTAGGAGTTGTAATCTACACATATGGACGAATACGCACTCTGACAAATGTTGCTTGAGTGAAACAATTAGAGCATGTTAGACTCTAAATGTATAGGTTTTATGAACCACAAATTCTTCAAAATGTGATTTGCCACTTGGCGAGCCTTCTGTTCCCCCCTACGTGTTTGCCCTACAGTCTTAGACTGAGATTAGAACTTTTAGTCTGGGTGGAGTTGCAGCTGGGCATCTGTTTTTCTAGCAAGGATCCTGTTGTGGCCCGCCAGCTGCCAGCAGAGCTGGCGGCAAACTCAGATGATGATGAGATTGGTGAGGAACTTGGGCCAGTTCTGTAGCCTGGGGAAGGCTCTATGGATGTTCTGCGTTGGACGCAGATATAGAGCCAGGGCTGTCTGACATTTCCCAGCCACCAGAGAGGCAGCTGCCTTTGGAGGCTGATATGAGTGAGGAGGAAGAACAGCTGGGGCCTGTTCCAGATGCATGTATGCGCAGAGCAGTTAGGAGGGGTGAACAACGGAGGACAAGGAGTCGACTCAGGAAAGAAAGCACACATGGACGCTGAATGGCCCCTCCCTGGCTGGGAAATAAATAGAAGGAAAGGGGAGTTGTTATCATAGGAGACAACAGTTCGTATTTCTGAAGATTTTGCTCATTGTGTTTCGTGCCACAAAGACTGCTTGCCTGAACTTACTTTGCAGCCTTTCGGCTGGGAGCTCATGGCCTTGCAATTATTGCAAGGAACTGATAAGGTCTGTTACTGCAGTTAACTCCTTGAAGGACTATTGCCTGGACTTTTCAGTGGGTGAATGTAATTAATTCACAAGAGGTAAATAAAGGGGGTGGGGTGTTTCATGATAAGGAGTCTGTTTCTTGCTTCTGCTAAGGCTGGGTCAGAACAGATCCTTCCTTTTCCTGGGCATAAGTGAGTCCTCCTGGAATGTTATACTGATCATGAATAACTCAGACATATATGAGGAGTGTTGAATGGGAAAACCATCTGAACTGGAGATAATGGTGGTCTGTATTTTATTGAGCTTCAGATTGATAGTTCTAGAAGAACCAATAAATAATGTTTAATGTGCACATTTACCCAAGAAATAATTTTAAGTTTTTTTCCTCATTTAACTTTTGCTTTTTATTGAAAAAACAAATACAAAACCAAATGCATTACAGAGTTAAAAGAAAAATAAATAGGAGATGAAAAGGAAAGGGAAAAAAATAAAAAATGTGCACATAAATGTACTTTTGAGAACATTTGAATAGAGTTGTGCTGTAAGATTATTAATTTCCTGAAGTCAAAGGTGGAAACAATTTGCTTTCATTAGGCTTTTGACAATTTTATACCGAAAAGAGTATTAAACCCTCATGCTAGAAAGCATAGACGTTTATCAATGTGGAACAGGATTAATAATGACATAACGGTCTTCAATAGAAAATCTATTCATCATGTAAAAGCTACAGTGCCTATAAAGAAAAAAAAATCTGCATGTCATTCTACTTAATTTTAATTTTGGAGTAGCTGGATTTAATTCATTAAAATATCAATGTTAAAGAGGCTTAGAACAGTAATAGATTGATCAATAACTAATTTTAACTGTGTAATTGCTCACTTTTCCCTTTTTTGGTAAATTTGTTTTGTTTTTTCAAGGACAAAAGACAAACAGAGACACCAGCAGGGTACAATAATTATAGCACCTTAGAAGCACAAATGACTGAATTCTTGAAAACAATGGCCAGAACCTATTAAGATGAAAAGTCACCGTTTTACATGCCTTTGATCTTTCAGGAAATATTCAGTTCAAATCTGGATTTAGCAATGGACTTGTTGCAACAGCTTTCCTTGGCCAGTTGTCCACTTAGTCAGCCATATTTGAACTCTTATAATGTCCATGCTTAGTTTGATTATGGAGTTGAAATCCAAAATATTAATTTTTATTTATTTATTTATTTTTGTCAAGCATATATAAGATGACAGTAAAATTATAAACATGTATACATGAGATGGTTATGAGTAAATGGGGACATTAGGACAGGGACAGTAGGCACATTGGTGCACTTATGCACGCCCCTTACAGACCTCTTAGGAATGGGGTGAGGTCAACAGTAGACAGTCTAAGGTTAAAGTTTTGGAGATTTGGGGAAGAAACCACAGTCAGGTAGTGTATTCCAGGCATTGACCACTCTGTTGCTGAAGTCGTATTTTCTGCAATCGAGTTTGGAGCGGTTTACCTTAAGTATGTATCTATTATATGCTCGTGTATTGTTGCGGTTGAAGCTGAAGTAGTCATTGACGGGTAAGACATTGTAGCAGATAATTTTATGTGCTACACTTAGGTCAGACCTAAGGCGGTGTAATTCTAAATTGTCTAAGCCTGGTGGCATAAGGTATTTTGTTGCGAACAGAGGAGTGGAGGACTCGTCTCGTGAAATATCTCTGGACATTCTCAGTTGTATTAATGTCCGATATGTAGTGCAGGTTCCAGACAGATGAGCTGTATTCGAGAATTGGTCTAGAAAATGTTTTGTATGCTCTAGTTAAAAGTACAATATTACCAGAGAAGAAGCTACGCAAGATTAGGTTAACAACTCTTAATGCTTTTTTGGCAATGTTGTTACAGTGGGCGCTGGCACTTAGATAATTAGAGATGATTACTCCAAGGTCCTTAACAGAGTGAGGGTTGTCTACAAGGTCATGTCCATCCAACTTGTATTTTGTGTTCTGATTTTTTTTGCCAATGTGTAAGACAGAACATTTGTTGATTGAGATTTGAAGTTGCCACTTGTTTGACCATTCTAACACATAGTCAAGGTCTTTTTGAAGGGTAGCAGCATTGTCGGTGGTGTTGAATAGTTTTACATCATCAGCGAAGAGAACACAGTTGCTTTTAATATGATTGCAAAAGTCATTTATGTAAAGTATAAAAAGTGTTGGCCCTAAAACATTGCCTTGGGGGACACCACTGTTAACAGGTACAGGATTTGATATAGCGTTTGATATTTTGATCACTTGTTGCCTGTTTCACAGGAATGTAGTTATCCATTTATGCAGGGGGCCAGAAATGCCATAGGATTGCAGTTTTAGAAGTAGTTTGTCGTGCACCACTGAATCAAAGGCTTTACAGAAGTCTATGTAAATTGCATCTATTGCTTTGCCTTGATCGAGTTGTGTAGTCCATATGTTTTTGCAGTGTAGTAGTTGCAGATTACAGGATAAATTTTTCCTGAAACCAAATTGTTTGTTAGAGAGTAGGTTGTTTGTTTCTAAGTGGAGGTTAATGGATTGGTTTATGATTGATTCCATAACTTTGCAGGTGACGCAACATAAAGAGATTTATGTAAACAAACAACATAAAGAGATTTATGTAAATAAAAATAGCTTGGAAATGATCTCGGGTTAATCAACTGTAACTTGTGAAAGGACTAATTGAGAGAAAATGGGGAACTTGATTTGCCAAAGAAAAGAACATTTACCTTATTTCCCATTTACTTCAACACCATTCTGTCTGCTCCTAAAGCTGGCTATGTGAAGCTGTTTTCTTGTTTTTGGCTCTCTTGGTTGTGTTCAGCTGTGTTTTTTTAAATAAACTTAAAGCTTCTAATTAACAAGTATAACAGGTGCATTTGTGTTTGTAGAACGAGACAGGCAGGAGTTGAATGACCAAGCAAACTATTTGAGTTGTTCTCCTGAATAAATAAAAAAAAATGGTTTCTTATCAGAGAAAGAATATCAGTTGAAGTCTTTACCTCCACTTCTTAAGCACAATGATCCCCTGCCCATAGCTAATAATACACTAATTGTCTTTGGCAATTAATTGTCACTCAGATGTGAAGATTGAAGCCATAACAGGAAAAGAGTTACAGTAAGTGAGAGCATACTACTAATCCCCCAAGTGGTGTGTTCTTTCCAAGTAAAATAACATAAAATTGTTTAAAGTCACCCAAACCTCACAAAACTGCAAAACTGACACAAAAATCTCATATTAATTTAATGGCTGCATGGAGATTGTGTGAGATATTGACAGTCTTGCATATAGTTTCACCATACTATCATTTAATAATTTGGGGGAGGAAAGAACTGTCATGTTGCTTGAGATCATGGAATTATTCGAGCGAGGTTCCTGCCCTGTAGTAATCGTGCATTAATGATGCAATCAGTAAACTTCATAATTGACTGAGGATTAGCTCCTAGATCTGAGGCCATATCTGGGGTTTCTCCAACCTACCACCTCCAGATGTGTGGGATAATAATTCTCATCAGCATCCCTCAAGATATCACAGTTCAGATATTCTAAAGCAAGGGTCTCCAACCTTGGCAACTTTAAGACTTGTGGACTTCAACTCCCAGAATTTGCTGGCTGAGGAATTCTGGGAGTTGAAGTCCACAAGTCTTAAAGTTGCCAAGGTTGGAGACCCCTGTTCTAAAGTTCTAAACCCACATATTTTGAGATAGTGGCGTTCTGGATTGGGAAAAGCTCTTTTATGAGCTACTTTGCCACACATGTGGTGACTTCTCATTCCTCATCAGATCTATCTCCTTAGCCTAAAGTGACCAGATATTTTTTTTAAGCAGGACGGGGGGGCCCGCCTGCCCCCCCCGTCCCGCTTAAAAAAATGTTTTGCCCTCTGCGCATGCGCAGAACGCTGCGCATGCGCAGAGGGCAAAACAGCAAATGTCGGCATCCAGGTGGGGCGGGGGGGGGAGGAGGGAGGGCGCTTGGATGCCTGGAGCAGGTAAGCTGCCGGCTGCCTCCTTTCCCCGTCTCCCGCCTCCCATTCGTTGCTTGCCAGCCCGGCCGAAGGGGAGGCGGGAGGCGAGGAAAGGCCTCCCGAAGGAGGAGCCGGCAGCCTTTCGGGAGCCGGCAGCCTTTCGGGAGCCCACCTCCCCTTCGGGAGGCCTTTCCTCGCCTCCCGCCTCCCCTTCGGCCGGGCTGGCAAGCAACGAACGGGAGGCGGGAGACGGGGAAAGGAGGCAGCCGGCAGCTTACCTGCTCCAAGCATCCAAGCGCCGCGGTCTCCCGGTTGCCCGCCCGGCCCCAGGGCAACGGCGGCAGCGAGGCGACGGGGGGAAGAAAGGGGAGGGGGACGAGGAAGGGCTGTTTGCGCCGCTCGTAAGCTCAAAGCGGCGACGGCTCCTCGTCCCTCACCCCTCCCAACAGCAGCGGCGCCTCCGAGGGCGGGGCTAGGGATGGGGCGGGGGAAGGAGAGGAGGAGCAGCCTCCCTTCCCCCTCCCCCCAGCTTCCAGCCGCCGCCGGAGGAGTCAACAACGCGGGACGCCCGCCCGCCGCCAACGCCGCCCACGGCCGGCCCGAGCTGAGAGGCCTGCTGCCTTTCAGGCCGATTTTTTGAAAGAATGCCCTAGTCGTGCATTCTTTCAAAAAATCGGGACTTTTTAGAGGACGGGCGGGACGCGGGACAAATCATGAAAAAGCGGGTCTGTCCCGCCAAAATCGGGACGTCTGGTCACTTTACCTTAGCCCAACTTAGAATATGGTCCCTATTATGATAATTTCAGTTATTTATTTAATTCAATCCAATCAGATACCGATGCCTCTTTTGACTTACTTCTTCAAAGCCTTCCCATTAAAACTTCCCAATGCAAATACATTCCCTCATTGTTATTTATTAATTTAGGGGTAATTTGGCTTAGTCATTAGTTTTTCTATCACACTAGATTCTAAGGGCATATTTCCATTTTTGCACTTTCCTGGGCTCAAAATTATGAACCAATTTTTTCAAGAGTTTACGCTGGCTCTTGTTTTAACCTATACATATTAAATTTATCATAATTATCGGACTTGCAGTGTATAAGTCTTGCTTCCTGACCTTTTGTTTAAACTCTTTCTCAAATGAGAACGGAATGTTTGTACTACTATTTGAATATTAATTCCACTTAGTGGTTGTGCAACAAAAGACTAGAAACATAGGACTTGCAAGGGAGTATCTAGAGAAATGTAAGGAAAGATGTTGAAAGAGCTCAAAATAATACAATTTCCATAGATTATGGTCCAAACTTTAATTTTAAGACCAGAAATGTTATATTTACCCCAGAGATGGGAGAAATAGCTCCTTTACTTTTAGTATGTTTCTAGTTGCTGTGCATTCTCAGTGCTACACAAACTGTGCATCATATCCACAAAATACTATAGGTTTGGGCAAATCATCTGATGAAGGATGTCACTTGTAAGCTATGCATTCCTCTGGAGCCCGTCCTTGATGCTTCAAAACAACTGCAATTACTCAATATTTCAGGCCAGACCCCCAAGCAGGATCTTCTGGAATAACTGGCAATAACTTTATCAGATGATTTGCACTGGCTTAATTTGTGAATCTTGGCATTTGCCCCATCAAGTCATAGTTTGCACATGCAAGATGCTTGTGCAGTTCCTTTGGTGTGGTGTTTTTTTAAAAAAAACTTTTCCTATTAGGTCTGCAATTTTCAGTAGAGAGGGCTGCAGACCTAAAAACAAATCATTTTAGGTGGCTGACAATTACATAATTTCAGTTTACATTCTCCTTAATGAGATGGTGCAGTGGATGTAAAACAAACAGACAAACAAAGCCAGTTGCTATGAATACAGGGAGCCCACCCAATGATTTCATAGCAAAACTGGGGATTTGGCTTCCTTTGTTTGAGACTTGTTCTGCTGAATGACTTGCTCTCCCCTTCTGTACGAGGATTAAATATTTGTAGATGAGATGACCTCTGTGTCCTGTTAATGTTTCAGTCCCTGTGCACAACTTTTTCTTTTTCTCCCCTAACTCTTAGTTTGCAAGTAGCAAAGTTTGAACACTGACACCCCCCCCCCATCCAATAAAACACATGACACATTAAGAGAGTGATCAAAGGAAGTAGCTTATCATGGAACAATCTTCTGGTACTAGGAAACTAGAGGACAACTTGTGTCCTGCTTGCCTTCCAGAGAAAGTGTGGCCTGCCAATATTTCCAAAGGCAATGTTGCCCTCCAGAGATTTCATATGACCAGGGTTTTGCCCAGTCAGTGGATTTAGAAGAGGAGAGCAAATGCTTTTGTTAATCTTCTAGTACAAAAATTATTCTGACTTCCAAGATGAAATGGGGAGAGGGGCAGTGGTGGGTTCCTACCGGTGCGGTCCATTCTATAGCACCGGTAGCGGCCCGCTGGTGATGTCACAGTACCAATGCGGTCAGTTGCCGGTGCCTGGGCGCTGCCATTTTTTTAAAAAAATTTTTTTTAATTTTTTTAAAAAATTTCTTTTGCGCATGTTCAGAAGCCGAGCTTCCGGCACTGCGCATGTGCAGCCTTCCTACCTCACAGTAAGTCCAAGCAGGGGAGGATGGCTGAGGGAGCGTGTGAGATGCTGAAAGAACAGGTGGCAGGAGCTATCTCCATTCCCCTCCCTTCAGCAGTCCGAGAAGCCACGAATGCGCGATGATGATCCTAGGCATTTTCGCATGTTTGAGGCTTCTCGAACTGCTGAGGGGAGGGGGAATGGGCAGCAGGAGCCTAGGATCATCGAATGGGGAGAAGCATTCAGGCCGGATGGAGCCTCCTAGAAGAACCTCTGCTGCGGTCTTGCTGCTCCTGCTGCGGGGGGCTGCGTTGCGGGTGGGCAATGCCCTCCGCTTCTCCGGCCGCTGCCAAGCTCCTGAGGCCCACCCCCACCCGGTCACATGGCTGGCAAGCCACACCCACAAAATAAGCCATGCCCACAGAGTGGTAGTAAAAAATTAGGAACCCGCCTCTGGAGAGGGGGGGGGGATATTTTCTAGATCCTGTGTGTTTCTGAATATTTTGGAAGATAATAGTTGCTTCTCATATTCAGTTTGGTATGTGCTGTTACAGACCACAATTGGGTCTGGAAACTTGGTCATTAAAAGAAGTGGTCTCTAAGCGGTCTATAAGTGAAACCATGGCTTATGAGCCGTGGTGGTGCAGTGGTTAGAATGCAGTACTGCAGGTTACTTCTGCTGCCTGCTGCCTGCCTGCAATTTAGTAGTTCGAATCTCACCAGGCTCAAGGTTGACTCAGCCTTCCATCCTTCCAAGGTCAGTAAAATGAGGACCCAGATTGTTGGGGGCAATATGCTGACTCTGTAACCTGCTTAGAGAAGGCTGTAAAGCACTGTGAAGCGGTACAGTATATGTCTAAATGCTATTGCTATTATGATCTTACTTCAGCTTTCCTTTGCTTTACAGATCTGCAAAGGTCATAAATGTAAGGGTTGGTCATAAAGTTATTTTTTCATTGCCACCAAAACTGTGAATGGTCACTAAATGAGGACTACCTGTACTTTCTAACCTTTTCTCAAACTTTTCTTTATTACTGGCCTTTTACAAGCATAGTCACTTTTTTTAAAACTTTCCTTGGAAATCTGCTTCTTCTAATCCAAGGATTGGGTAAATGTAGGAGGCTGTTTGAACAATGCTCTTTTCCTTCACTTCTCTTTATTCTGCTGCATAAAAATAGATAACAGACATTGTTGTTTAAAAGATCAAGTTTGATAGGACCTAGAAGATTCCTTACATCACAATTTCTTACCAGGGATATTGAGGAGCCAAAAACAGATGTTGGAAGGTGTACCATTCTGCTTTCCTGCTGCTCTGATAAGAAGGAACTCTCACAATTGCTGAGGTATCATTTTCTCCATTAAAAGCTAAGTAATGAGTCTTTGCATTTTCCTGAGCATTTTCTACTGGAATTATTTCCTCAGAGTCATGTCCGTTCCAAATAATCTGGCACAAACTCAGCCATTCAAAGTAGGGAACAGACTTAAATATCAAAGTTATGACTACTCAAAGTACTTTTATCATAGGTTTACGGTAAATCTTGTGTTTGTGCCTTTCCCTTCCCTATCCTTATAGGAAAGAGAACTAGGAATGGTCTAGTCCAGTGATGGCGAACGTGGAGCCATATCTGAGGGGACGCGAGGCATTGCCCTATGTCAGCTCCAGCACGGATGCGCTCCCTGGCCAGCTTATTTTCGGCATTCTTTTCAGCCCTTTTTGCTCTCCCCAGGCTTCAGGAAAGCCTCCTGAACCCTGGGGACGGTGAAAAACGGCCCAGTGGGCCTACCGGAAGTCTGGAAGCTTCAAGTGAGGCCTGTGCACATGCACGGGGGGAGCTGTGCGGGGGGGTTGTGCACATGTGCAGGGAGCAGCACAGGGGGTTGTGTGCATGTGTGTGGGGGAGCATTGCATTATGAGTGTGGGCACGCACGCGCATGCACCCTTTTGGCACCCGAGCCGAAAAAGGTTCACCATCACTGGTCTAGTCTGAGACATATACTCAAACTACATTTCTTTTTTGGCCTCAGAGCTATCATTTGCCTCTTCTGCCGGACCTCATGTAACCACGGAAAGGAATGAATGAATGAAACCTGAATGGGAATAAAATTATTAGTCTTGGCCATGGAGCTTACCCTTTACTACTACTACTACTACTACAGTTGATATTATCATGCAGAACCATCATTGTAATATCATACCAGCTAGTCATGGAAAGCGAATGCCTTGGTATTGGTAAAGACCCATCTATCTTTAGGGAAGGCTATAAAAGTGCTCTAAATTCTTCAGTGGGTGATGTAGAAATGTAATAAAATTAACGCGGAAGCAAAACTTACACATCCAGACAGGAAGTTAAGGGTGTATTAAAAGCCTTGGTTGAGCTTCCAACTTTTATGCACAGTTCAATTGGTATTTTGTCTCACTCTATTGCAAAAGAAAATTAGCTTAACTTTCTCCATTAAAAAAAAAGATATAATACAATCTTGAATGTGGTCTAGAGAGAGAAAGTTTTCCCCCTTGTCTAATGGTGACAATTTTGCAACAGGAATGATTTATGCTAACCACGAAATGCTCTCAGCTGTGTCATGCAGTGCGCTTGGAATAATAAGTGGCAGGCAGTAGAACGAAGCTTGATTGCTGGGGAATCTTAAAGTGATTGAAACGTTTGTGTGTTTGTGTGTGTGTGTGTGTGTTTGTGTGTGTGTGTTTTCTTACTGGTGATGGGCAATAACTGAAAGAGAGGTTATCAGCACAAAGTGCAGATATCCTCTTTAGAAAAGTATTAGAAACCACAGGAAATTGCTAGGCCTGAACTAAATAGAGTTATTATCAAAATCTAAACTCTTCCAAGATGAATTGTCCGTTTTCTGAGAGGCTTTTTTCCTTCATTGCCCCCCCCCCTTCCTTGACATTCATGGCTCTCTTCAAAAGGGAAGTATTTGTCATCATGGGCCAAGCTCTATAAACTTCAGTGAAGCTGTGATTACAGACTATCACAAAGTGAGAAAGTTTTTGATCACCAAGGAACACACTTCATTATTTTTTGGAAGGGCTATAATGGGTGTGGCAAAAATGCAAAATAGTTAGGGCTGGGATTTCCTGGTTTTCTTTCCTTTGGAGGGGGGTTATTTTGTTTTCTGATCCGGTGTATTTGTTTGTTTATCCATTCATATTTCCCTCCTCAGAATTGTATGCAACCAAACAATCTGTGTCTTGTTTTTTTTCAGAGATAATTCCTTACCTAAAAAGAGAGACAGAATGACCACAGGTAGGCAAAATAGCAGTGGGAACCAGAGCAGCTTCTGATTTCTGCCAGTTCCCCATTGAGTTTCTTTGTGGGAAGCCGGCAGGGAGCATTGGAATCCATCCATCCATCCATCCATCCATCCTTCCTTCCTTCCTTCATTCCCTCCCTCCCTCCCTTCCTCCCACCCTCCCTGCATTCTGTCATTATCTTTTTCCTTCCTTCCTTCCTTCCTTCCTTCCTTCCTTCCTTCCTTCCTTCCTTCCTTCCCTCCCTCCCTCACCCACCCACCCACTCTGTATTCTGTCATTATCTTTTTCTTTCCTTCCCTCCCTCCCTCCCTCCCTCCCTCCCTCCCCACCCACCCACCCACCCACCCTGTATTCTGTCATTATCTTTTTCCTTCCTTCCTTTCCTCCCTCCCTCCCTGTATTCTGTCATTATCTTCCTTCCTTCCTTCTTCCTTCCTCCCTCCCTCCCTCCCTCCCTCCCTCCCTCCCTGTATTCTGTCATTATCTTTTTCTTTCTTTCTTTCTTTCTTTCTTTCTTTCTTTCTTTCTTTCTTTCTTTCTTTCTTTCTTTCTTTCTTTCTTTCTTTCTTTCCTTCCTTCCTTCCTTCCTTCCTTCCTTCCTTCCTTCCTTCCTTCCTTCCTTCCCTCCCTCCCTCCCTCCCTCCCTCCCTCCCTCCCTCCCTGTATTCTGTCATTATCTTTTTCCTTCCTTCCTTCCTACTTTCCCTCCCTCCCTCAAATTCCTGCTGGCATCCCCATTTACTTCGCTTATGGAATGCTTGCAGGGAGAATAACGGTGGGGGAGCCAGCAGGAAGTTGCAGCAGGCAGGTAAATGACTGCTGCTGGGTGGGGGAGGGAGCAAAGGAGTTTACAGGGTGCAACTCAGATAAGTTACATGGTGGTGTGTGAGGGGTGCCATGTGGGGTTGGGAAGCGTGCCTGGCAGTGCCCAAGAGGTGTTTTGCAGGTCATGTAGGATGCAGGGGGGTGATGGTGGCACAGGTCAGAAGGATGGTAAAAGGCTCTCCTTGTCTTTCAATTAACTTTAACATTGATTTTTAATTTATCTTTGCCTTTAAAAATTTGATATATTGTTTTTATGTTTAATATTTTATTTGTACACCACCAAGAGTCTTTCTGTAAAGGGAGGTGGTTTTAAAATTTGATAAACATATAAATAAATAAAAATATCTAGAGGTTAGCCCACTAACAAGCCTGTTCTTAAGATCTTCCCATGGAAATCGAGATATCTTGGTTCTTATTCATAGACAATCTAGTATCTGAAATGGGATCAGTTTTCTTTCCTTTTTTTTTCTCTGCTGGTGAAACACGTGGAGAAAAGTGAGAAAAGGGCTGCCCACATTTTCTTGGAGGTCGGCATTTAGACAGGAATAAAAAGAATTGTAGGTTTTCAGTTTAACACTTTATTATTGTTTCTGAAAACAAGAGGAAACAAATTGCCCAATTTATGGATTTTTCTCCCTGGAATGACAAGTACTGTTTGATTTAAATTTAGAGACATTTGAAAAAGTCAGTTTCATTGTTTCCAAAAGGGAAGAACATAATTTTTTCTTTGTTCACTGAATTTTCAGAGAGAAAGGAGAGGGTGAATTTTGTAAAGAAGTGGCCGGAAGTTCTTTTTTCCTTAGTCACATGAAAGAGCCATTCTGTTCGAGATGCAGAAATATTGTCTAGAATTCTATATTTTGATTAAGTCTCCGGAGTTGTCATCAGCTGTTGTCCAGATGTGGCAACTTTTCCTAAATTGCCCTCTCTCGCCACAAAGGGGTTAGATTTGGGAATTAAGAATGTTATCCCGCCTACCGAAGTATTTGGAGTTCCCAAGAACCATTTGTTTTTGTAGCTTAAACACTTGCATTTCATTACAAGTAAAACTGGGACAAATGCACTGAAAACCTCTTTTGTCCATAGGGCACCACTTTGCTTGGCTTCCCTGCTGTTTGAGAGCTGTCAGCCTGCTCATTACTCTGTTTTCAGAATTCTGCGTTTGGAGCAAGAGCTCTCCATACCAATCCAAAATAAAAATTTAACATTTATATGTTGCTTTCAAGTGTTCCACCATGTGCTATAGAGATATAATCCTTGCAGCTATTGTGTAAGTATATTCCCACCCCCCAGTTGAAGGACCAAGTAATGAATTCATGGCACAGGGGAAAAAAAACAAGGGGTCATTTTTCTGGCTTAGTCTCTTAACTTTGCTATTATACTAGCTCTTGATCCAGCCATGATACAAAACTCTGGAATGAGAGATGTAACATAAACGTTCATTGCCATTTGTTGGTTTTTAAGGAAAGGAAACTGATTGTCTCAAAATTAGCTTCATCCTAGCACAGCAGCAATCCTCACCGAGCTGCTGGTAATGTGCAGAGCACAAATTTATGATTGTCATAATAAATAAGTAGAACAGTCCATTCACCACGAAAGGCAGGTTTTTTTTAGAATAGAATAGAATTTTATTGGCCAAGTGTGATTGATCACACAAGGAATTTGTCTTGGTGCATATGCTCTCAGTGTACATAAAAGAAAAGATACGTTCGTCAAGAATCATAAGGTACAACATTTAATGATAGTCCGGGTACAAATAAGCAATCAAATCATATTAGGAACCAGTCAATATAAATCGTATGGATACAAGCAACAAAGTTACAGTCATACAGTCATTCGTGGGAGGAGATGGGTGATGGGAACCATGAGAAGATTAATAGTAGTGCAGACTTAGTAAATAGTTTGTCAGTGTTGAGGGAATTATTTGTTTAGCAGAGTGATGGCGTTCGGGGAAAAAAACTGTTCTTGTGTCTAGTTGTTCTGGTGTGCAGTGCTCTATAGCGTCGTTTTGAGGGTCCTTTTGAGTTAACTAAGCATGAGAAAAGGCAAGATCAGCCTCCTTAACCAGATTGATATGAAACAAATCTTAGATTTACATAAAATGCATTATCTCCGTCAAGCAAAACTTAAAGTTCCCCAAAGACACATTGATTTTTAGTAGAAGTCAAAAAAACCCAAGAAGCGCTTTTGAACTATGTTTGGATCACTGAGGCACAACCCACATCTCCAGGGAACATATGGGGCTCAGCAGAATTGGATGTAGCTGCCTAATTATGGAAAGAGCAGTGATGCTGTAATGGTATGTGGGGATGACTTTGGGAGACAGAAGGAAGAGCCACAGATTAGTATCTCAGTTCATAGAGGAACAGGGGCATGGGAAGCATGGGACCTTCCCTAGTTTTCTGGGAAAAAAAAGTAAAAAAAAAAAAGGATGGAGTGTTTTCAGACTTGCAGGATTCTGTTTCTGTAACCTTACAATAAAGGTTGTGTTAGTATTCATGGTTTATGCTTCTTGTATGGGCTACCTTGAAGGGCTGACAGATGTGGATCAAGAGGATGCCAGTCACTTGTGACAATGAAGCCACATTCCTTCAGAAGTAATCAGTTGGAACCCATGTGCCAGAAGGGGTAAGACCAGAGGGCCCCAAGTGGGTAGGTTATTCCACCACCACCCCAACGTACAAACTGCTCTGTTTCTCGGGATGGGTTCACATGACGGATTATTAGACAGGCTAAATACAGTGGGTCTCTTTGCGCTTCAGTGCTTTTGGGAACCAGCCCTTATCACAGATGATTATGTGAACCATGCCACTGATTTAAACCATAATATGATCTACAGGATTTGTGGGAAATAGCATGTCACGAGAATAGAGCAATTAACAGTTCTTAATCACAGTTTAGGGCTTACTCTTCTATATTAATCTAGTCTGTCTCTCCCCCTCCCACCCTACTCAGCAGATTACCAGGGAGAACTAATCTGATATTTGCAAAAACTTTTCAATTTCTCTCTATTGATCCATTTGGGGTTCTCATTCCATTTATTATTTTTCTGTCTTTCTGGGCTCAGTATCTGTATAGAATTAGGCTAATGGCCATATGCTAACTGGGCTAAACCACAATGAAGCCAAAATATTGACATAGGTGTGATGATGTCTTTGCTCAAACGGTATGATTTGACCTTGCATCAATAGAGTTGATGTAACTGTGTCACAACATCTGTGCGACAATGCCATCCTTCACGAGTCATCCTTTGCCCCCATTTTATCTCTCCTTTGGCCACCCATGATCCAGGAATAGACTCTGGGGCACATGGTCCTTTCTCCTTGTTTGCAGGATACATATTTTTCAATTAGCAAAATTGAGCACCTCTCTGTGTACACATTTTCAAGCACAGAACTCTGCCTCTTTTGTTTCCTTTCAAGGAGGGAAAAAGAATGCAAGGGGAGAAATACCCAGGCTACTGAGAAAGTGTCAAAACACTCTATATCGCTCTAGGGAGCCTGGTGGTAGTGTCATTTTTCTATAATGGGAATAGTGGATGTTCTCTTCCCAGTGTTCCTTCTCAATATTATTTGTAGTATTCAAGCAAGCCTTGGCACTTCATTCATTCCCAAAGTACATTTCACTGTGTTGAGACACAATTCAAATTGGGTGGCCTCTGTCTGCTTGTTACAAGGATTGTTTCTAGTCCCTGAGAAGGATTCTGCATAGGAATTAGAGCTGTTAGACTTGTAAGAGGGTCTGCTTAAGGCATCTGTGTTCTATTATAATTGAAAGGGAACTTCCTCACAAATTTTGGCTGGCTTAGTAAAACCTTCTCAGTGTAGTGAATTAGACGTTTGTCTAATCACCATGACAGTTTTATGAAGGAATTGGTTTTCCAGATGCCAGCCTTGTTAGATGGCTTATAAACTTATTTTGCTTCATGCCTGGTTTATGTAAGTGAGGATTTAGTTTAAAACTTGCTTTGAATTTCAAGGGCAGAGTTGCCTCGATACCAAAGCCGAGGGACAAAACTGTTCTTTATTAAGATGGCTCGATGTATCAAGAGATGTGCTCATAGGAAAAAAAAACATGTACATCAGAGAATCTGTTCATGGATGGCTTAAGAGGGTAGGGCTTGGAGGTCAGCAGCTCTAGTAGCTGAATATCAATGCCTTAAGAAGGCAGAAGATCATAAGTTGTTACAATGGGTGACAGTGGGTGTTATTTATTAATTATTATATTTTTATCCTGCCTTTTTATCAGTGGTGGGTTCCTACCGGTGCGGTCCACTCTATAGCACCGTTAGCGGCCCGCTGGTGATATCACAGTACCGGTGCGTCGGTTGCCGGTGCCTGGGCGCCGCCATTTTTTTATTTTTTATTTTTTTAAAAAAATTTCTTTTGCGCATGCCCAGAAACCTGACAATTAAGTCTTTCCCCGTCCCTTCGCTTGAAAATAATAAAGAGCTCGCATTTGACACTTTTCCTTCGCTTTTGCCTAAAGCTTCCCAAAGTGGGCATTTTCCGAATGCTTAACCTTTTATACTGTTAATTTTATACAGTTTTATAATGTTATTCTTTAGACGAAAACATTGAGGACTGCTAAAAGATACTGTTCTTTTAACAGTCCTCAATATTTTTGTCTAAGGAATCCATGACTGAAACAAAAAATGCTGTATGAGACTTGCTTGTCTTTTAACTATAGCATTTTCTGCATATAAAGGTCGCTGTGTTGCCATGATGTAACACGCACTTTGTATGCGAAGCTTTTCATGTAAGGTATAAAATAGCAAAAATAACATCTCTCTGAAATAACTAATATATGACCGGCAAGCCACGCCCACCCGGTCACATGGCCAGCAAGCCACACCCACAAAATAAGCCAGAGTGGTAGTAAAAAAATTAGGAATCCGCCCCTGCTTTTTATATATGATTCAAGGCAACAAGCACACTTAATGTTCCTGCTACTATTTTCCCCACAACATGAGGTGCATTGAGTTGAGAGAGAGTCACTCAGCTGGCTCTCATGTCTTAGGGACCTTTCAAACTCACCATCTTCTGGTTCTAGGCCAACATTGTAACCGCTACGCCAAACTGGCTCCCATGATGATAAAAAGGAAGGAGCAGTAGTAATATTTTATTTATTATTACTGCTCTTTTTAAAGCAGTCTTTGATACCGCTTACATGAAGCTATCCGTTCAACCAGACTGCAAATGCTATAGTTTTAAAGATGTACTTGAATCTTTGCTTTGCATTTTGTACATTGTAGTTCAATTGTTGTTAGCTGTTTTCAGTCAAACTGAAAGATGTTGAAAGGGTTGCCTACCCTTGCTCTAAAACTTGCCTAAGGAGGCTATGTCATCTTGCTTGTTTCTGGGAACTGGCATCAGCTATTCAGTCATGACATGAATTCTCAGCCAAAGATTCAGTAACAGACCATCTGCATTTAATATTTTGGAACACGATTTCATGGTTCTCTCACACTTAATTCAGACTCTCTTTAAGAATTGAAATGCAGATTACAAAACTGCAGTAAATTAGATTCCATTAATGGCTATCCATTTATGTTTGAGCATAAATTTGCTGCTGTGCTGCAAATTAAAGCCATATAAACTACTAATAATTATCCAGCTGTACCAAAGCTACATGCTACCCATGCAGGATCCCTTGGGGAGCATCCTACATGAATCTGGTTAATAATTTTTGACATCAGTGCTTAACATGGGTCAAAATAATCTTTTCTTATCATTTTGTTGTTGGGGCTTTTTTTTTTTTTTTGCAAAACAGACTCAATAATCATTAACAGCACTCTGGTTGGAAGGGAAAAAATGTTAGCTAATAATTGTGATCTTAAGCAAACATTTATTCAATATCTGTTCTGTAAATATCTATCTTGTTAAAGTTTTATTTTTTGTCAAAATTCTGGATCTAATCCATTCCATCCACTCTTCAGGCTGAACATTTTCCCTAAATGTGAGAGTGGTTTGGCAAGTTAATAAAATCATATAGAGCACCTTCTATTACTCTATGACTTTTGGTTATTTTGTGCTAAAAAACGGAAAACATATTAGTTAAAGAACAAAGGTTATCTAGATTGTTTTTTCATGGGGATCCACTTGAAATGATGATTTAAAGCCGGAACTGTTATTTTGCAACTGAACCAGATCCTGTCACAGAGAACTACTACCGACCAACAATAGAATGGCCTTCACATTTGCAGAGCACATGAGTTGGGTATTATTAAGTCATTAATAGCAGAAGTAGTGGAGCTGACAAATTAAATATGCTCTTGCAAAGGATCTCTCAAGATCAAAGGATCTCTTAAATATGATCTATGTCAGGGGTGTCAAACTCAAGGCCTGTGGGCCGGATCCAGCTTAAATCTGGCCCATGGGGCTGGTCTGGAAATACCAAAGTCTGGCCCGTTGTGCCCCTGCTAGCAAAAATGAGATGTGGGGGGCCGTGTGTGGGACCCCCGCGCCCCATTTTTGCTAGCAGAGGCACCGCGGACCGGTCCTTTGGTATTTGACAATTATTATATCTACCAAGTATATTTCTCTAGAAGATAGATAGAAATAAAAGTTATTTTAAAAAAGCTTTTATCTCCCAAGTGAACTTTCTCTGTGGAAGATAAATCTGTTAATTGTATTATTTTTTACTATTTATTATTAGATGTTAAGAATATACAGTGTCAGAGGAATATTTCAGATACTGTAAGAAATGATTTAAAAAGAACCCCAAAAGTAAGCTAAAACACCACCAAAAGCTTCACAGCAATATTAAGGCAGCAGATATACAATAAACCTTATCAATTAAGGCAATAATTTTCAATCAAACACTTCTAGCAGAACCAGAAGACTCTTTTTCTTGTCTTACAAGCCGTAATATGGCTGGCAGGAACCCAAGAAAATGAAACCTACATTTATTTATTTATTAATTAGTGAGACTTATATACCGCCTCATAGTGCAAGCACTCTCTAAGCGGTTTACATCATTAAGCAATGTATATTTTATATTGCCCCCAACAATCTGGGTCCTCATTTTACCTACCTCGGAAGGATGGAAGGCTGAGTCAACCCTGAGCTGGTGAGATTTGAACAGCTGAACTGCTGATCACAGTCAGCTAAAGTAGCCTGCAGTACTGCACTCTAACTGCTGCGCCACCTCGGCTCCTAAATGGCAACATGATGATCAGATTTGGAACAAATTCAACATTTGCGATATATTCGACTTATTTTGGATGAGGGGTTATCTTGGAATCTCTTTTGACTGCTATCAAACAAGTAGTTGTCCGTTCTAGATGCCATTATTAAAATTTTATATTTTTCGAAGACCATTCCTATTTGGAAGACTTGAGTATGCATCAGAGGATTAGCTTGAGCTAGACTTTGGATCAAAGGACTAAAAATTGGAATTGGAAATTCCAAAGTAGACTCTTAGGATTTTTGTCAAGGCCCAATCAATTCTTTTTGGAACTGAATGTGGGATAACATCTGTTCTCATGGAGTTGACCTACATTATTTGAGATGCTTTTTTGGTTACAGTGAAATGGAAAATATTGGTGTTATTTATTCAGCTATATAATACTTGCTAGAAAAACCTGTTGGAGGATAAGCATAAAGCAAATGGAATATTACATTTTAACTACTTTAAAGCAGGGGTGTCAAACTTTGGCAACTTTAGGATTGTGGACTTCAACTTCCAGGATTCTGAGGATTAGAATTAAACATCCCTGCGCTAAAGGATTTCTTATTTCAGATCATTGTAATAGTCTGAGGGACTAGGTTTTTTTTTCTTATTGTTGTTGTGATGCCCTCCCCCCAAGATCAGTCATTAATCAACCACTTTTTCTGGTAATATCTGGGCCATTCTATTAGAAGCTACTACTGAGCTATATTTAATTGTATATAACAGTGATGGCGAACCTATGGCACGCGTGCCACAAGTGGCACGCAGAGCCATATCTGCCGGCACGCAAGCTGTTGCCCTAGCTTAGCTCCAACGCACAGTGCATGCCAGCCAGCTGATTTTCGCTCACATGGAAGCTCTGGGAGTGTGTTTTTGGCTTTCAGAGAGCCTCTGGGGGGTGGGAAAGGGCATTTTCGCCCTCCCCAGGGTCCAGGGAAGCCTACTGGGCCCACCAGAAGTCGGGAAATGGGCAATTTCCGGGCTCCAGAAGGCCTCCGGGTGGGCAGGGGAGGCAGTTTTCACCTTCCCCAGGCATTGAATTATGGGTATGGGCACTCACGCATGTGCGATAGCGCGTGCACACGCGCTTTCGGCACCCGAGGAAAAAAAGGTTCGTCATCACTGGTATATAATATAACAATATTATATTTGATTGTTAAATTTAAAATTAAATAGGAATTTTAGAGATCTTAGAGGTTTAACTAGCCCACCTTGAAGGAACAAGAATCAAATGACCTAAGTGCCAAAGCCCACTGCAACAACATCGCCAAAAGGGCTTCAAGAACTGTTAACCTAATCTTACATAGCTTCTTCTCCGGTAATATCACACTACTAACCAGAGCATACAAAACATTCACCAGATCAATCCTTGAATACAGCTCATCTGTCTGGAACCCACACCACATATCAGACATAAATACATTAGAAAGTGTCCAGAGATACTTTACAAGAAGAGTCCTCCACTCCTCTACTCGCAATAGAATACCTTACGCAACCAGACTTGAAATCCTGGGCTTAGAAAGCTTAGAACTATGTCGCCTTCGGCACGACCTAAGCAGAGTTCATAAAATTATCTGCTACAACGTCCTTCCTGTCAACGACTACTTCAGCTTCAACCACAACAATCCACGAGCACACAACAGATGCAAACTCAAAGTGAACCGCTCCAAACTTGACTGGAGAAAATATGACTTTAGCAACAGAGTGGTAAATGCCTGGAACTCACTACCTGACTCTGTGGTTTCGTCATCAAACCCCCAAAAGTTTACCCTCAGACTGTCCACTGTTGACCTCACCCGATTCCTAAGAAGTCATTAAGGGGCGTGCATAAGCGCACCAGCGTGCCTACCGTCCCTGTCCTAATGTTCCCTCTTATCAGTACCCATCTTATGTATATAAACAATGTTATATCTATGTATATTACCAACACGTACTTGACAAAAACAAATAAATAAATAAATATATAAAATAAAATAAATAAACTTTTACAACTTGTGGCTGTATTGAAGAATTTGGATCAGTCTAGTTAGTATAATGTGGGGAATCAACTCTTTCCCCTCCTCTAGGACGTTCTCCTGAGGAGAGGGTCATAGGACTTCTATATTGGCAACTTTACTTAATTTTTAAATAAAATTGTCATGGGGTGATTTTCTGATTGACAGCTGTATTCATATATCAGACTTTATGACCCAGAGGTTCTTAACAAAGTAAAGCAGTCACGTGAAGTGCAGACTGCGCAGATGTGAAATTCCTTTCTCATCCTCCATTATTCTTCTGCTAGTCCTTCATTGAGAAGGACGCATATTTAAGCTGTCAAGATGTGATTATTAAGATTTAGTGTTTTTATATTTCTTTTGTACCAAAATAAATATTTTATTATTCTTAGAACTTATACTCGAGTTTATTTTATCAGAGATTGGATTCCGAAGGAAAAGATTCGTCACCTCTACAATTTATCTTTCTTATCTTAACAAAAATGCAGCACACAGTTGTTACTAGTCCCCTTCTGGGAAGAAGGCTGGGATATAAACATAATTATCACAAGCAGGGGCAGTTGCCATCTACCTGCATTCTTGGCCTTAAAAACTCTATGCAATTTGAAAAACAGCTTTTCTTTCTTTCTTGGCACGAGTCTTGCAGATTACTCTTTTGAATTATGTTTTGTCTGTCCATAGTCAAAGCCATGCAGAATGCGGTTGGAAGTATTCACTAATTACATCAAACATTTAGGAGTGTTTAAAATGAATGGCAGTTTTTTTTAAAATAATGGGAACATTTTAAAGCAATCCGTTTTAGCTTTTGCTCATCTTTTGTATTTAATTCATTAGTCGCTTAAAATAGAAACTTTGCCTTCCTAAGCAAGGAGATATGAATAATAATAACTAAGAAGAGATGATAGGGCTATCTTTTAATTTTTTGTAGTAGCATGAAAAAGATCATCCATTCTCTCTCTCGATAGAAAATGTGGACATTTAGTATTTTAATAATAATGTTTAAAGCCTGGAACTGGTACAAAGCTTAAACAAACAACACTTCATCTGCTCCATTTTATAGGAAAAGTCATGGTTACACACCATAGAAATCCACATTTTCTGGATTACAGCAAACAAGCTCTTTGAATATGGTTTCACGTGAAAGGCGCTTGTTTAATGACCTTGATCGCAAATACAGCCCCGGAAGATGGCACCCCAACGTAGGGGGACCCCAAGTAGAAAACAAGGCCAAACCAAAAGTTTGATGGCGGACATGAAATCTGAATCTTCGCTTGAGAATAAAAAATACCGCAAAGGGAAACATAATTTGAAATGCAGCTGAGCCTAGGTTGCCTTTCAAAATTCTTCATCAAGTTGTAAGCATAAAAATTGGTTTAATTGAAATGTGGAAAGTCAGGGATGCCTCAGGGATACCTCAGATCACTGGCATGGAAGACAGGCCATTCACACAAACATGCCTCAACTACTAAACAAATACAAGTACACTAACTAAACAAATACAAGTGCACTGAGTCAGTTCCAAAATATCTTGCTACTTTGAAGAAAGCAATGCTACTTTACAGAATGTCTATCACCCCCAGGCTAAATCTGTAAAAGAAAGGATATAACAAAAATATGATTAAATTCCAATATTTTCTTCTCATGAAGAAACTGACAGTCTAAAAAACCACTTGAGGACTTTTACCAGTCAGGGAAAAGGAAAAATGACTGAACAGTTGCTTGATATTGCTCTAGGTCCATCTGATATTGACTAACATCAGTTTATTTATATACCAATATGGTTGACAGATAAAACAGTGATATCTGACAATTGAAGTCATACATAACTTTCCTAAAATCCGTCTGTGGAAAAATCGGTATAGAAAATACCCTCCTACTAACTAGCTCACACTAAGTAGTTTACACAAGGAGAAACGTTTATTGGATTAGTTTATATTTCATGGTTATATGCCTTATTGGAAAGCCTTAAATCCCCCCCCCCCATGTTTACTGAAAGAAACTCTGAGGTGAATATATTTTATTTATTTATTGTTCTAGTTGCATACATGCTGCCTGTCACTGATGCAACATCCTTCTGCCAGCTATTTGAGTGTCCTGGGAAGGGTTCCTTCTTTCAAATTAGTGCTGTTTTATGACTACCTGGGCTTCTATGGGAAGTCCAGTATTACAGTAAAGCTAAGGCAAGGGAGGAACTCTGTTGATGAAAGCAGCAGAAAGCAAGATATTGGATAGCTCCAAGTGAATCCTGTGGGTTAAAATAGCAGGAGGATATTATTTCTGGGATGCATGAAAATAGGGCTAAATAAACTGGAATGCTCAAAAAAATGCTCACCCCATTTCTAAGAGGTCTGTAAGGGGCGTGCATAAGTGCACCATTGTGCCCACCGTCCCTATCCTACTGTCCTATTGTCTAATTTACCTGTACCTACTTTGCTAATGTTTATGTTTATACCAATACCTACTATCTTGTACATGTTTGACAAACAAACAAATAAATAAATAAAATAAATGGTGCTCATCTACAACTCTCAAAATCCCTCATCACTGGCCATGAAGCTTGAAATTACTGAGAGTTGCAACTGAACAACAGACTAGGTTTTGTCAGTTTGGTCTAGTGGTTAAGGCACCAGGCTAGAAACCAGGAGACCGTGAGTTCTAGTCCCACCTTTATTTTATTTTATTTTATTTATTAGTTTGTCAAACATGTACAAGATAGCAGGTATGAATATGAACATGGACATGAATGAAGGAAATGAATACAAATAAATGGGGACAGTAGGACAGGGACGGTAGGCACGCTGGTGCGCTTAGGCACACCCCCTTTACGGACCTCTTAGGAATGGGGTGAGGTCCAGTTTAAGGTTGAAGCTGTGAGGGTTTGAGGCAGGGGTGAAATGCTCCCGGTTCGCTCTTGCCTGTCGGTTGTCGCAGAGCCGATGGAGCCAGTGGGGGTTATGGCGTGGGGCAAAGCGTTCTGCATGCGCAGAGGGCAAAAGAACTCAAATGGCAGCGTCCAGGTGGGCGGGGGGAGCGGGCGGGGGAAGCGGGCAGGGGAAGCGGGCAGAGGAAGACCGCCACCGGCTCCATTGGCTCTGCGACGACTGACAGGCAAGAGCGAACTGGGAGCATTTCACCCCTGGTTTGAGGATGTAACAATGGAGTTGGGTAGAGCATTCCAGGCATTGACCACTCTGTTGCTGAAGTCATATTTTCTGCAATCGAGTTTGGAGCGGTTTACCTTGAATTTGTATTGTTTGCCCGTGTATTATCGAGGTTGAAGCTGAAGAAGTCGTTGACAGGTAAGACGTTGTAGCAGACAATTTTGTGTACTATGCTTAGATCAGACTGCAGGCAATGCAGTTCAGATTGTCCAAGCCCAAAATTTCAAACCTGGTGGCATAAGGGATTCTATTGTGAGTAGAGGAGTGGAGTACTCTTCTTGTGAAATACCTCTGGACCTGCTCGATTGTATTAATGTCTGATATACACAGTGGTGGGTTCCTACCGGTATGGTCTTGCCTATTCATCGCCACAGAGCCGAAGAAGCTGTTGGCGTTCTCGGCTCTGGGCTTCCCCCGCCCGCTTTCCCCACCCTCCGGGACGCCACCGTTTACGTTCTTTTGCCCTCTGCGCATGCGCAAAGCGTTCTGCTTGCGCAGAGGGCAAAAGAACGCAAATGGCAGCGTCCTGGCGGGCAGGGAAAGCGGGCGGGGGAAGCCCCGTGCCACGAATGCCAACAGCTTCTTTGGCTCTACGGCGACGAACAGGCAAGACCGCACTGGTAGGAACCCACCACTGGATATACAGTGTGGATTCCAGGAAGACGAGTTGTATTCGAGAATTGGTCTGGCAATGGTTTTCTTTGCCCTAGTTAGCAATACAATGTTACCGGAGAAGAAGCATCGCAAAATTAGGTTAACAATTCTTATACCTTAGACATGAAAACACCTTAGACATGAAAGCCAGCTGGGTGACTTTGGGCCAGTCACTCTCTCTCTCAGCCCAATTCACCACACAGGATTTTTGTTGTGGGGGAAATAGGAAGAGGAAGGAATATTATGCATGTTCACCATCCCGAGTTATTTATATAAAAATAATAAAGGTGGGAAAAAATTAATAAATAAAAATAAATAAAAATGAACATGTTGTCCTCTTTATAATCCTGCAATGCCTTGTCTAGGTGGCTAAGACCTATACTATGGTCAATCCCATTTGTTGTGGAATACGTCTCTGTAGTATCAGAGGTTCTAGTCTCAGAAACTGTTCTAGACCCTTGCAAAGCTGGGAAGATGAAAGGTTTGCTGCAACTTCTTCTTTTTTCTTTCTTTGATGATTTGTCCAAATCTCCTAGCTTGTCAGAGCTAAGAGTGAATAGAATAGAATGGAATGGAATGGAATGGAATAGAATGGAATAGAATGGAATAGAATGGAATAGAATGGAATAGAATAACAGAGTTGGAAGGGACCTTGGAGGTCTTCTAGTCCAGTGATGGTGAACCTTTTTTGGTTCGTGTGCCAAAAGGGGGGGTGCACGCGCTAGCACGCGCACACGTGCCCACACCCATTTCCTCCCCCCCACACATGCGCACAACCCCCCCCATGCTGCCCCCTGCGCATGTGCACACACCCCCACCCCCGCGCAAAGGCCTTACCGAAGCCTGGGACGGTAAAAAACGACGAAACGGGCAAACCGGAAGTTCAGAAAACGCACTTCCGGTTTGCCCGTTGGGGTGTTTTTTGCACTCCGGGGCTTCAGGAAGCTTCCCTGAACCCTCCGGAGTGCTAAAAACAGCCCAATGGCAAACCGGAAGTGCGTTTTCCGAACTTCCGGTTTGCCTGTTTCGTCGTTTTTTACATTCTGGGGCTTCAGGAAGCTTCCCTTAACCCTGCGGAGTGCGAAAAACAGCACAACGGCAAACCGGAAGTGCGTTTTTCCGAACTTCCGGTTTGCCCGTGGAGCTGACAGGGCAACGCCTCGCGTGCCCTCCAATAGGGCTCCGGGTGCCACCTGTGGCATGCATGCCATAGGTTCGCCATCACTGTTCTAGTCCAACCCCCTGCTTAGGCAGGAAACCAAGTGAAGGCAAGGAAAAAGGTATTAGTAGACCAGGCTGCCTTATGTGCATGTTCATACAGCTTTCCTGATGTGTACTGGCATGTGTATATATGTCTCTACCGGAATGGGACAACTGGCCATTAAAAAATATTTTAATTTTTGTCATTCACATTTTATTTTGTCCCTCCTTTTGCATCCTTTCTTTAATGATTCTATTCCACCGTTTCTTTGATATTATGTAACTTTTGTCCTGGGGTGAGTTGTCCACGGTGAGTTGTCCTAGACCCCACCTGTATGTATTTTCTTGACGGGCCTTTTATTTTACTTTTTATTATTATATTCATTTTACATTATTTATAGAGCATTGCCTTTGGGGTGACTTCAAAATAGAAATGTTTCTCAAGTGAGATTTTTTTTCATCCATTCACTCATCACCAGTTTCTTATGCTCAGGTGAACTCACCTATTCCCTCTACTGGAAAAAAGCTATTCTGTACTAAGACAAAAACCAACCATGACCCCAATTACAATCCAATTAAAATTAGTCACATACACTATATTATAAAAACTGGGCTTATATAGCAATTAAATTTCTCCACAGATTGGGGTCTAAACGGAACTGAATTCAGAGTATTTTATCATCTTATTTTCTCTTTTTTGTAAAAACATGAAGACATACAGTGCTGAGACAGCCTTTCTAAGATGGTTTTGGGGTCTTGAGCATGCTGAGATCTATGTGATAGAAATAAAATATTCTTGACATCAAAGGTGCATTTTCTTGCTTTGCAGACCTGGCAATGCAGGAAAATGCATAATAATAACCTCCCTAATTTCAACTGCAAATCCAACTGAATTTTCCCTTCCACTCTCTTTTTTCCCACTCTCCAAACACTTCTGCTGCTATTCTTGGTTCTGCTGTCATGAAAGTAAGATCAGAACAGGTTACCAGCTTAATCTGTTTGTTTCCTTATATATTTAACCATCTGTTTTAGAACTGATATAGTACTGACCTTATTGAACTGCTACTTAGAAGGAAATGGCAGATTAATTGATTAAGGCAAGCTTAAATTGAGTATTTTCTAATGTGCACATTTGTTTTTTACATTTTAGCTTAGTGCTTGAAAAACCTTAGTCAGGAATGCTTCTCCCTGCATAGGCCACCTTTATGGAAAATATATAAAAATCTTCTGGGAAAGGACAGAATGCCATTCTTTATAGTCATCCTGGTGTATGGAAGGAAACATCACAGCTTCCTTTTGCCTTTCGGCCCCTCCTGGGACCATCCAGGCAGTTTTCTATAGTCGACAAACTATATTGTCTATATGTGTAACATTTTTTGCTGATAAATGAAAATAAAGGGAGACTATTATAGATCTATTTCGAGCTATTTTGCTCTCGTCAGATAGCCATACCCTTTGTGGGAATACACACACACACACACACACACACATACATATATACATATATACATATATATACGTGTGTGTGTGTGTGTGTGTGTGTGTGTGTGTGTGTGTGTGTGTATGTATAAACGTCGCGATGCGAACCTGTGGGGAAGGTAAGTAGAACCCACCCCTGGTATGCATGTATGTATTTATAAATCATATTTATATGGCCATCTATCTCAAGGAACGTGACTCTGGGCAATGTACAATAAAATCATAAAATAGAAATACTAAAACAGAATATTATTAAGAACAGTGAGGTTATTAAATAATTATTTAATTCTTTAATAACCTCTTAATATTATTAAGAACAGTGAGGTTATTAAAAATAGCTAAGTAAGAGCATTGAATATGGTGAAGCCACCTCAAGAGATCATCATCCCCTTAAAGAGCTTAGCATTGTGTATAAACCAGACTACAATAGTTTGTTCAACAGACCTTGGTTCAACACATCTTGTGAATCCTTTGATGCTAATAACAACATCATTAGCAATGGCAATATAAATTGGGTGTTTTTAACCTACATCATTCCCAGTATTAGTTACCTGCCTGGCTTGAAGGAGTATCTATTGGCAGCAAATACTGTGAAACTGTTGCATTGACTCTAATGGTGATTAAATTAATTCCCTTTTTGATCCAGTATAAATAGCTACAGATGCCAAACAAACGTGGAGCAGGTAATAATTAAAGGCTTCACTTTCATTTGCATTGAGATTTTTTGTAGTGCATATAATTTTTTTCCAGGATATTTTGAATCTGGCTTTGCTGCAAACCATTAATCTCTTTTGTCTCCCTCTACTCATTTAAATCTTTATAGCTTAATATGGTCTAATGGGACTTGTTAGGTAGGGATTTATTTGTTCTCTTTGTTAAAGAAAAACACTAATCCTAGGATAAAATGTGTGTGGCAAATTGCTAACCTTCTTCCTAATATTTAATGTAGGCATTACAAGGGAACTGATAAAAAATTGACCCATGATTTTGGAGAACGTATTGTATGTACCAAGTGGTTCTGACCTGATGTTTTCCAGATGTGCTGGACAGCAGTCCTCGTATCCGGCCAGCAATGGTCACTATGTCCTAATCAGCAAGGCCAGATAGGGAAGTTGAAGCCTAACACATCTAAAGGCCATCAGATTGAATTAGAATATAGAATAACAGAGTTGGAAGGGACCTTGGAGGTCTTCTAGTCCAACCGCCTGCTTAGGCAGGAAACCCTACACCACTTCAGACAAATGGTTATCCAACATCTTCTTAAAAACTTCCAGTGTTGGAGCATTCACAGCTTCTGGAGGCAAGCTGTTCCACTGATTAATTGTTCAAACTGTCAGGAAATTTCTCCTTAGTTCTAAGTTGCTTCTCTCCTTGATTTGTTTCCACCCATTGCTTCTTGTCCTGCCCCCAGACAATTAAAACTGCTTTACTCAATCTGATACCCATCTAATGGATAGCCTCCATCTTAAACTACTTATTTATTTATATTCTGTCTTTATTATTTTTATAAATAACTTAAGGCAGCAAACATACCTAACACTCCTTCCCCCTCCTATTTCCCCACAACAACAAGTCTATGAGGTGAATTGGACCAAGAAAGAATAACTGGCCCCAAGATCATGGCTGACTTTCATGCCTAAAGTGGGACTAGAATTCACAGTCTCCTGGTTTTTAGCCTGGTGCCATGAAATCCAGCCTGCTTGGTTAACTGCTACCTGGGAAATCTGGTACTAGTAGTCTTGCATATCTCATGGACATAAACTTAAAGAAGGTTATTTTAAATTGTATTTAGAATAATGGCAGGAATGCCAAATAGGGTTTTTTTCCCCTTCTTCTTCTGAGTCACGGTTAACATCCCAGTTGCAAATAGCAATTTAAGTGAAAGTTGAATCCAGGAAAATAATGTGGTGGGGAAAAATACTACATATGTATTTACTGTATGTATGTATATATTTGTAGAAATATTTGGCACAAGTTGAGGAGGAAAATTCCCAGGGTCCCATTCAGACAAAAAACATGTTTCATTTTGGCAGTGTGCATTCCAATAATCCAGTAGGCCTGAGAGTTACCATTCAGAGCAGACATATAACTTGAATAAATATTTCTCATTTCCTTCCAGCCCGTTATGTTTATGGTAATATTCTGCTTTAAACCTGGACATATATTTCTTCTGCTTATTATGCAAGCTCTCAAGGGCATCTTAGAGTCATGAATTAAAGTAGAAGGTCTAATTAGACCCTGTTTTGGAGGCTAAATATTACTTGGCTGTTGGTGAGAATGAGAGAGAGAAGCTTTTCAACTTGTTTTGGCCGACTGTATTAAACCAGTGGCTATTTTACAAAGACTGCTGTAGCTAATGCCAACCATTTTTCAGTTAACATCCACATTTTTTCAAATCCCCTTTTTTAGCAGAAAAATGTTAAAAGAACAACTGAACTGCAAATGTGCTATTTGTGCACATTTAACATCTTCCTCCCTTAATGCACACATCTATTAATCTCCTATATTCACATCCAAATGATCAAATAGTAAACTATATTCCAAGTAAACAGTATGGATTTTCATTGACTGTGATCTAAGGTTCTGCAGATGTTCGGTCAACTGCTTCTGATTTGTCAGTTTTATCTAAAATATATTTCCATTGGCTTTGTGTGTTTCTTTGGAACAGATGTCAGCTACAGCTAACACCATCAGCTAATAGGGCACATGTCTAGTAGTTCTGTACAATATGAATGACATTCTAAAAGTCTGTAAGCACTTGATGGGATTGAAAATAGGCCAGCAGTCAACTACTGGAAGAAAAAGAGAAAGATTAGAGAGCTAGAAACATAGGATGATGTGGAATCAATCTGTAAAAAGGTATTGCTAAAAGCAGGAACTGTATGAACTGAACTAAGTGCAAAAACCTATTCAAATTGTTTGTTTCTTTTGTAAGTCAAGTGGCCTGTAGTATCAACTCATGATAGTCCTTTTGAATTAGGTGGTTCATACAGTTCCTGCTTTTAGCAATACCTTTTTACAGATTGATTCCACATCATCCTATGTTTCTAGCTCTCTAATCTTTCTCTTTTTCTTCCAGTAGTTGACTGCTGGCCTATTTTCAATCCCATCAAGTGCTTACAGACTTTTAGAACGTCATTCATATTGTACAGAACTACTAGACATGTGCCCTATTAGCTGATGGTGTTAGTAGTAGCTGACATCTGTTCCAAAGAAACACATAAAGCCAATGGAAATATATTTTAGATAAAACTGACAAATCAGAAGCAGTTGACCGAATATCTGCAGAACCTTAGATCACAGTCAATGAAAATTGGAGAGAGTCAGTTTGGCACAGTAGTTAAGGCACCAGGCTAGAAACCAGAAGACTATCCTGCCTTAGGCATGAAGCCAACTGGGCGACCTTGGGCCAGTCATAGTCCTTCAGCCTTAGGGAGCAGGCAATGGCAAATCACCTCAGAAATGTTGCCAAGAAAACTTGTTCAGGCAATCATCAGAAATCAAAATGGACTTGAAGACAATAAATAAATAAATAAATAAATAAATAAATAAATAAATAAATAAATAAATAAATAAATAAATAAATAAATAAATAAATAAATAAATAAATAAATAAACAAACAAACAAACAAACAAACAAATAAACAACAAACAAACAAACAAACAAACAAACAAACAAACGTAAGCAAGAAAGCAAAGCAAAGCTTTCATCCTAGAGAAGGGTGGTTAAAGTACCTTAGGCTCCAAAGGGACAGAAACCACTTCAAATGTCTTAGCTTATCTCAGCATGCCACAAAGCACTATGTCTTGTATAACAACAAGGAAACCAGGAAGTGTCTATCAATGAGAGGATAATTAGCTAAATGAAAGCATGGGATATTGCAACTGTAGCACAACAGAACGAAATGTTTAAACACTTCCCGCTTTAGAGATATGTAACCTTGGCTTTGAAGCTTCATGCTGTCTTCAAAAATTTTATGTGCTGCTCTTCTGGAAGCCATTAATCCAACTGTTTAACAAAAGAGGAAGGATAAATAATGTCTACTTATTAGATATATAAAGTACTTGAAATATAAGAAGAGAAAAGCAAACTGGCTTTAAAAAAGTCTTTATGTATATATCTATCTCAATAGTCATATTTTATAACTTTAAATGCAAATGCCAATATTTTAAACATCCATATTCAATATTTCTATTTTAGCTATATTAAAAAGGGTGGCCGCCTTTGAATAAATCTGTCTTCAAATGTAAGAGTCTTCAAACTACTATTGTTATGTGTATTTCTTTGTAAAGCAATTTCCATACCTTTAAATACCTCCCCAGTTACAATTACAGCTACCAATTCAATTAAAAATGGTAATTTTCCATACAACAGATGTGAAAAAGTATTAAATACACAACTCAATAATATTAACAATGCCTTTCTGTTTATATGAGGATTTACTAGGGTACAGATGTCTTACAAGAATAAATATTTAATTGTATTTGTAATTAAATTTAAATGTAAATGAAATGGAACCAATTTTAGTTCTGTCCTAGCATCTCTTGTTCATTGTTTTACTGTACAGTCCCTGCCACCACAATGGCCAGAAACATTTTCAAACTCTAGCAGAAGGAAGTTTTTAAGTCTGTTGGATCAAGTGCTGAGCATAGTATAAGAACAAGCCAAGTCCAGATAAAAGAGCTAAGTCAGAGTCCAAGAAATTAAGTAAAATAGAGGCATTAATAGACTTTATTGCAGGGGTGGATTCTGGTTTTCTTCGCTGCCGGTTCGCTCAGTGGTGTGCCACACAGGCGTGTGGACCCTTCGCGCATGCGCAATGCTAAAACAAAGCTTCTGCGCATGTGCAGAAGCAAAAAACAAGCTATTAGAGTGTTGTCTTCATTAGTCCACCACTCTGGTGATACCTATGGCGCCACAGAAAGAAACGGTTTGGGGGCGTGGCAGGCCTGGGTCGCTGCCGGTTCTCGTGATCCAGGCCGCCAAGTTACTACTGGTTCTATAGAACCGGTCTGAACCAGGAAGAACCCACCTCTGCTTTATTGCCAGCATTTTACTGTCTATCCAAGATTACAATACTTTCCAGAAGATGCTACTTGCTTCCATCTGAATTCACTATGTTCTCTTTGTTTGCCCTTCTGAATATAAACCATGATTTTAAACAGCCTGGCATGAAAGCTATTAGAGTGTTGTCTTCATTAGTCCACCACTCTGGTGATACCATTTTCTCAGACCTGGCATACACAACATGTTATGTCTTCATGGTTAGGTTTTAAAGTTGTTAAACAAAGAAGACATGGAATACAACAAAACTGCCTTCTGGATCAAAGAACAAGTTGATTTTTACAAAGAGTGTTGCATTATTAATATTTGTAGGATTCAGTTTTTTTACTTCAGTTATATAGAGCATCCTATTGCTTTTTTGTTTCAAAATGACCCACATTAACTGAGCTAATCTGTAATGTGTGATGTGGAAATGTTACTGATGTTCTTTTTCCTTTCTTTAATTTTATTTTGAAAAGATCCTCCTTCAAACATTTTAACTTTTCATACAAAATTTCTCTTCTGGGTTTTGATAATTAAGTTTCTTCTGCAAAGTTCATCCAAATAATTTGTTTTGTTATAGTTTAGTATGTCATATGAACCCAATTGGTGTAAATGATAATTTTGGAATGTATATTATAATTTATTATGTTATCCTATTGTTTCTTTGTGAAATGAGGGTACAAAACACAGTCAGTTAGCACAATACATGAATTCTCTCTCTTCTTTCTTCCAAGCCAGCCCCGTATTAAAATACTAGATTTGTCTCATAAGACAAGACATTGCATAATAAAATTGGACAGTTTTATCTTCCAGTCATTTGCTGACTAGTTGCTAGCAGAAGAAAAAAGATGTCTAGAGATGCAAAATTTCTTCAACTTTTATTGAAATGTTGAGAAATCCTGGAGCGAAATCTACATACATTAAGGGAACCATGAAAAACAGAATCATAGGAGCAAACTAAGGGTGGTGTATAGTAATTACTACGGCATGTATTAAATAATTTAACCTTCAGGATTTTCTGGATAGCTAAGGTACATAATTATATGCATATATAATGTCCATTGTGGTCCTCAATATTCTACTGCTACTTGTAAAACTAATACTACTGTTGCTACCAGAGGTGGGTTCCTCCTGCTTCAGACTGGTTTGCTCGAACCGGTAGCAAACTGCTGGTGATGTCACGATGATGTCACGGAACCGGTTCTGTCGGTGCTGCTCCATGGATGCAGCCATCTTTTTTTTGAAATTTTTTTGGGGGGATTTTTTTCTGGATTTTTTTTCTGCGCATGCGCAGAAGCCGAGTCCCTAGCATTGTGCATGTGTCACCATCTTGTTTTCAGCTTTTTGGGGGGGGATTTTTTTTATTGTTTGGCACTGCACATGCACTTGCGCGTGCGTGTGCAAAGCGCGCGCGCGCCCACACGACGTGTGAGAAAGCAAACCAGCAGTGAGGTAAGTTAGAACCCACCCCTGGTTGCTACTGGATGAAAACTTTCTCTGTCTGGAAGCTCAGCTTCAGAGCTTGGAGATAGTATTAAATCTGTAATACTTTAGATGCTCTGTAGTATTAAGTACAGTTTAGACTACAGTAGTGTGCCTAGAGTGACCCAGTTTGAACTTAATGAATGCATACATTTAACCTTGAAGACTAAAAATAAATTCAGAACACAGCTGTCAGATTATTAATAGGAATAGGTGGGTAAATAAACAATGTACCATTAATTAAAAAGAAAAGAAAAGAAAACAACATTTATTGCTTAAAAAAAAGTAAATCCCTAATCCCTCCAGAAACCCAGGGTCAAAACAGAAAGGAAAATACCAACTCCATAAAGATACTTGCTATGGACCTTCCCGATTTCTCTTGCTCTCCTATCTATAATGTTCTCCCATGGAACCTCCATCCTCTAAACCAAAGGTAAGGAACGGTGGCCCTTTTATGACTTGTGGACTTTAATTCCCAGAATTCCTGAGCCAGCATGGTGATGACTACAACTGATGCCTACAACTATTACGCCTTCATTTTCTGTAGTGCACTGAGTACTGCCTTTCCTGTCCGCCCATCAATGGAAATGCATGAATAGGGTCACCTTTCGCACATTAAGCTGCATGCGCAGGCAGCAGTAGTTGCCTTAAGCATTAGTTCATACAGGCATGAAATCTAATTCATCAGATGAATTAAAGACCTAATAATAAAGAAGGAAGGAAGCATGCCTGGTTTCACTGAACAAATAATATAGATGTGACCTTCACAGCCTTCAGGAGATTAAACGATGCATCTATACATAATATATATTCCACTTTCCCCAATGTAGTGGGAGTTCAGCAATGTTATTTCCTTTTGCCAAGTCAGCTAAACTAAATATTCTGTTTAAACAAGAATGGTTTTTAAAAATAATTTCAGCATTTTATATGTGGGAGGTGAAGTTCTGGTTCAAAATAGAAGCACATTATTTACTTTTCCGATTAGGCTAACAGTTTTTCTTTGAAACCGCTTACCAAATCTAAATTAAATAATATGAGTATGATCTGGAGATAGATTCTCACTGAGATATTTGAAGAGGAGGAGGAGATAAAGACTGACAGTGCTTGTTATGAAGTAAGAAAAAACCCAAAAGCAGGGATATATATTGGTCAGGTAAGGAAGTTTATCTCAATATATTGAGATCAAGAGAATGCCTCTTCATTAGATGTTTCACATTTTTGTACTTGCCAGCTATAAATATATCCCTGATAGATAGAATTAAAATGTAGCAACATGACCAGAACATTTTCTTCCAGTCTTACTACATAGTTGAGATTACAATGTTGACAGACAGAAAAGCAAGATCAGGAAACCGGAGGAAAACAGGAAAGAGCCTAGTTAGATCTATAAAAAAATATGGCGAAAGGATTTCCAGGAATCGGCAACTCTGTGGAGAACACATGTACTTCCAGTTTATCAGATCTTCCAAACCAACATGTAAATTCTCTATGTTTTGATTAGGACAGTTACAGTTAGATTTCTGTTGGCTTGCTGGTTGGAAATTAACCATTTTGATTAAAGCCCATAATATTTTCTTTTCACATATATAATAGTTCTGTTTTGCCAGGAATTAATCTCAGAATCTCACCAAAATGTACCGAAACCATCAGGCTTTTAATAACATTCTTCAAAGGAAAGTTATTAAGTTAAGAAATGTGGGACAATTCAAGTACAGTTTGCATAAAGTAATTTTTAGCTCCTTTCATCACAACAGTTGCATCATTTTCTTCCTTCATAATATCATTTTCACTGTTTTTATTTTTCTTTACAATTTTTAATATGCCTATTTAAAAGTAATACTTGCACCAGAGACCCCTGCAAGGAATTTAACCTATGCCAAATATCTGCTAATAAAAGACCAAGAAATGAAATGGCACAAAGCCAGTTTGAAATTTGTTTCCATATTATCAGGGATAGGAATGCTCAGTGAGCTGTCATAATATTAATTGCATGATCATAGTAAGAATATCCCAACTGCAGTTTATAGTATTTTAGTGACAAAAATAAAATAAAACATAACCCATTTTCATTCTATCACCTCAGGGAAAAATACTGCCTGATGGGTTTCTAAGCATTTGAGATTTTACAACACCAAAAAAAAAGGTGTACAGAAAGGGTGGGGGATAATCACACCATTAAGAAATTGTCCTTGAGCATTAGCACCATGGGTGAAGAAAAATTAGAAGGAGAAAGGGAAGGGGGAAGAAGAGAAAGAGAGACTAGCATGATTTGGAAGAGTGAATAGGGAGAATGTTCTTTCTCCCAGGCAAAATCCTTATCCTCCAACAAAACTAAGTGATGAGTGATGGAATCTCTTTGTTGATATTTCTATGGTACAATACCTCAAAGCATTCTATCTAAGGAATAAAGGAAGTCAAAAAGGAAAAAAACTAGAAAGAGACTTGAGAAAGAGATGTAGATAAAGAAAACAGTTACATGAATAAAACTCCATATAAGGTCTAGAGAGATTTATTGGGTAAACTACCTGTAAAAGAGATACTATAAAATAATCCTTGTGAAGTATTTCTACATAAAGTACATAGCAGAATTCTGGAATTCACTATGGTAGCAGTCAGTAATGACTACCAATTTGGCTGTTCCAAAAGGAGACTTGACGACTTGATGGAGAATAATAACCATGATGGATATTGATTATTGTTGGTACCATGACTCTATACTTCTCCCAGTTATTGGAAAGGAAAAGATCACACACTAATATCTTGCTCCTGAGCTTTTCATAGGCTCTGATTAACCAATGGGAAGAGAAATCTGCTGGATAAGGCACCTTTTTTACAATCTTAAGTTTCATAAGTATTTGATGTTTGCAAGTTCCACCAGTATTTCCTCAAAAGAACATTCCATTTCTACATAGATTCTGTTATGTCACAAATCTTGTTGTCTTCTTTACAACTGTGGAGAAAACTATTATACTTATTTCCCTAACATGGAGAGCTTTTATGAATGGTATGTATGGTATGGAAAGAATCCTGGTGGTGAAAAGTGATTTTCAAAGAGAGAAAATGGAGGCAAAGGGTTACATGTACATATTTTATATTTACACACCATTTTGCCCCATTTAATGGGTTGTGAGAATAACTTTGAGAGTGTTAGATAAGAATTACTCTCATCAGAGGCGAAATAGATCTTTTCCTGAAACTCTGACATTATAGAAAGAAAACTGCAGTTTAAATACTAAAGTATAAAATATTTATTTCGGTACAAAAACAAATAAATCACATCCTGGCTATAAAACAGGTCTTGCTCCTTACAGAAGCTGAAAAAGAAGGAAGGAACAAAGAAAGGAATGTACACATGTGTACTAGGAACATATTAATCACGTGCTCAGGAACAAACCATCATATTTGATAGGGATGCATCTCCCCTGCATATACATGTAACAGGCAATATAAACTCACTGCCTGACAGAGAGGCAGGAGGAAGAGCCACAGCATAACGTTGCAATACAAAGGACAGTCACTGACATCATTGAAAGGGATGGTGATGTGATTTAATTTAATCCTGTGATTCTCAGTCTATTTATTTATTTTATTCAATTAATAAGACCCCAAAATGGAGGAGGGCTGGATGAATCAAGGTGACATACAAACAGTAGTGGGTTCCTACCGGTGCGGTCCACTCCACCGCACCGGTAGCGGCCCGCTGGTGACGTCACAGGCCCGGTGCAGTCGGTTGCCGGTGCCTGGGCGCCGCCATGTTTTTTGTTTTGAATATTTTTTGAATTTTTCGGGGTTTTTTCTTCTGCGCATGCGCAGAAGCCGAGTTTCCGGCACTGCGCATGTGTCTACATCTTGTTTCCGCCCACTCACTCACTCCTCACCACCTAAGCTGCCTTCCCAGTTCCCAGTTCCTGCCCTGCGCCGCAACTGAGCTGCCTTCTCCTGCCTACAGGTAAGTCGCGGTCGTGCTAGGGCCCCCCCACCCCATCCCTGAAGCTTGCTGCAGCCCACCCCCACCCCCCGCCTCTCCTTGCCGCTCTGCCTCGAGTAGGGGCCAAGACTCCGGTAGAAGATTTTATTTCTCTCCCTTCTGGCTGGCTAGCTTCTCTCCGCTGTCCAGCTAAGGACTCCCGACCTGCCATCCCATGTGAGCGGTTCCACGCCCTCTGCAAACCTCCCCCGTGGGATTTCGCACCGGCGGGCAAACACTAAGTCGTGGGGGGGGGCAGACGGCGTGGACGCGCCCTTCGAAGATGGAAGCCGGAACTGTTTTCTGCTGCCAGCCAGCAGCCAGTTTAGAAAGCACCGCAACCGCCCCTTTCCGATCCATCCATGCCCCAACCTGAAATTTAGACAGCTTTTCGGCCTGAAAAGAGGGCAAAAAGTGTTGCGACTGGCCCGGGCGCCGCCTCTCTTGGCAGCGGCAGCAGCAGGAGGAGGAGCCGGCAAGCCAGGTCGCTTTGCATGAGGAGGAGGACGTGGGCTTTGGAAGGGGTCCTCACGGGGATGCTGGGGGGGGGCGCAGGCTCCCTGGCGGCTTTGCGCTTCCAAAAGCGGCAGCCGCAGTGTCTTTAAATCACCCAGGGCGCTCAGTGCCGCCCCCGCCCCAGAGCAGTAGCGGGCGGTCCTTGATTTAAAGAGACCAGGAATGAGGAGGAATGGCTCATCTGGAGCAGCTCTCTCGTACCCGGCGGCAGCAGGGACAAGCCATGGCCTCAGCTGCAGGGGAGCAGCTCCAGACGAGCCATTCTCCCCCTCACCCTGCCCGAACGTACAGCCGCCTCTCGCCCGCCCTGCTCCCTTGCACCCGGGGGCAGCAGGGAGAAACAGCAGGGGAGCAGCTCCAGACGAAGCCGTATTCTTCCGAAGACTCTGTAGGTGCTGGGGCGAAGGGCTGGGGGTGGAGAGGAAGCTGGAGACGCTCGCTTGGCTCGCAGCCGCTTGTGCTTTTCTGGCGTGGGAGGTGTGGGGGGGATGGGACTGGGGATATGGAACTACCACGGCTGCAGGGAAAGGAAATTTAGGGAAGGGGGAAGGGAAGGGGGAAGGGAAGGGAGGCCCCAACTCCAGAGCTTTCCCGCCCCGGCAGTCCAGAGCGAACGAGCGATCCGGCAGGAGCTCCGCCTGCGCCGCTGGGGCTCCCGTGGCTGCTGCAGCTGCTGGCCCACCTGGCCGGGGTGGTGCTGGCCTCAGGCGAGGGGCTTAGAGGGCGGGGGGAACGCCTGCAGGCGAAGAGGGGTCCCCAGGCACCTCCGGGCTCCACTTGCCTTGCAGGGAGAGTGCGCAGTTCCCATCATCACCGGCCCGTTCTGCCTTCCCTGAATTGGAGTCCAGCTCAGCCTTGCGATTCTCCCCCACTCTCCTGGATAAACCTGGGGGGGGGGCTCCTCTCCCCTTCTTGCTTCGTTTGGAGCAGGGCTCTCCAATCTTGGCAGCTTTAAGACTTGTGGACCAACTCCCAGAATTCCTCAGCCAGCAAAGCTGGCTGAGGAATTCTGGGAGTTGAAGTCCACAAGTCTTAAAGTTGCCAAGGTTGGAGACCCCTAGTTTGGAGGGAAGATCCTGCAAATGTTGGCTGTCGAAATTACCTAATGATTGGGGGAAGGAAAAAGGAAGGAGGTGAAAAGAAAAGGAAGGTGGGAGAAAGAGAAAGAAGGAAAAAGAAAGATGAAGGAAGGAAGGAGGAAGGGAGCAGATGAAAAGAAGGAAGGTGGGAGAAAGGAAAAGAAGGAAAAAGGAAGGAAGGAAGGAAGGCTGGCAATGGGGGGTGCAATTGTTTCTTTTAGGGAGCACAACTGGCTGGAAGTTGTAGTAAGATATCAGTTTAATGGACTAATGGCGAGAAGAGGTGTCTGTTAAAACAAAATGTCTGTTAAATTCAAATGGTAAGTGGGATTTTTCTTAAGTTAATTTTTCATTTTTAGCCAATGGTATAAGGGATTTTTATGCAGAAGCATAAATTCCATAGGCAGATTTTGTCTGCTGCATCTGAAGTCACTAAACTAAGGGTCTGTTAAACCAATACTCTAGAGGCATACTTGTTATTGTTATAGCTTTATTTTGTTGTAAATAATGCATCTTGCAAAAAGAAGTATATAATTCCTATTCCTATATCTTTGGTCTCAAAGATCCCCATCCAACATACAAGTGAAACAATACTTCCTGGACATCGGAACAAGAGATCTGCAGGGCAGAGAAATACTAACTTGTTTTCTGATACTTCATTATGATCTCTTGCTCTCACTGCAAAAAGCAGCACATTTGCTAGCAGGAAGGTTCTCTAAAATCCTGTCATATCCATACCATCCGTAGAGAATGGGAGGGTGATGCCTCCTCTCCAAGAATCTATCAACATTGTGTAGCATAAGTTACAGTTTTCCACAGAGATAAACATTTGATGAAAATCTGGATTTTTAAATAAAAGAATTCCAGGAAATGGTACAGAAAACGCAACAAAAATATCCAGATCCTTCATAAATCAAAGTGTAGCTAAACTTTGAAAGAAATTTCCTTGATTTTTAAAAAGTTAAAGTGGACTCTGGGTGCGTTTTTCCAAATGCAGTAGGTGAGGTTGAATGTGTATAGTTTTAGAAGAGAGGTGTGTGTGTGTGTACATACACATACAGTATATATAGTAGATAATGTATATTTTTGTGTTCCTGTATGTAATATGTATGTACACATTACATAGGATTAAATAGTATATTTTGGATGTTCAATAGTAGTAAATAGATAGGGAAATTGTATCTCTTTGAGGCAAGGAGAGGCCAGGCACCCTAACCCTAACCCTTGACGTGAGTGACGTCAAGTTGGCCATGCCCACCCAGTCACATGCCCACCCAGTCACATGATCACCAAGCAACCCCCCACCCAGTCACATGATTGCAAAGCCACTCCCACCCGGTCACATGACCGCCAAGCCACTCCCACCCGGTCACATGGCCGCCAAGCCACTCCCACCCGGTCACATGACCATCAAGCCACACCCACAAAATAAGCCATGCCCACAGAGTGGCAGTAAAAATTTTGGGAACCCTCCACTGCATACAAAGAATTAAAATCGCATCATTAAATACATATTTAAAAGCAAAACAAAACACTCCAACCAGAGGGGAACAAATAAAACCAAAACCCCATGCTAGGAAATGCCAAAGTTACCTCTGCCCCCAAATTAAAATATCCATTACTAAACAGGCACATAGAATGCCCTGATCTATGACCTGACAGAAGAACCATTTTGTTTCAAGCTTTCCTAAAAGGTAGTCAAGCTGTGCAGAGTCAGGAGGAATAAACATACCGGTATATGGAAAGTCTCAGTAAACCAGGTCATGGTTGTCCCAAAGATGCTTTTTCAAAAAGCAACTGAACTTTGTTTTTTCTTTCTTTCTTTCTTTTTTAATTCAAAAAGTTTTATTAGTACAAAGTACAAACATTTTTCTCTTTTCTCCCCCCCTTCCCCCCTATCCCCAACCCACCCCCTTACCCTCCCCCCTCTCCCCTCCCCCCACCCCCGGACTTCCCAGAGAAAGTACAGGGCATAATATTCAATAAAATAAGTTTAAATTAAATTAAAAGAAATTCTAATTTCCACATTTCTTTGGGTCTTTAACTCCTAATTATTCAGAACTTTTTTTAAAAAAAAACACATAATCAAAAGAAAATCAAGCATATTATTAATCAAACACCATTCAGTATCTCAGGCTGATAATCTACCCCACTAAATATCTATTCTTTATATAATCAATATATAATCTAATAAAAATAGAAAAAAAGAAAAAGAAAAAAGAGAAAGAAAAAAAAGGAAGAAAATCTTTCCTCCCCATTTCAATCAGTTACAACATCACAACATTTCCTCAAGATTAAATAAAACTTGAGTAAGTATTACATAGATAATGAGTAAACATTAAGTATTTATACCTATTCAAAATACCTAAATATTTAAAATATTCTATCAAGTTATTAATTCCAGTGTTTGGATCGGAAGTCCTTTTCTTTCTTGAAGACATTTTGCTTCTCATCCATGAAGCATCCTCAGTTCAGACAGTCAGGAGGAATGCTGTTGCAGAAGACAGAAAAAGGGTAGCTCTGAGGTCCCATATTTGGCCACTGTTAAGCAATTTGAGCAACTGGGATATTTTAAAAATCTAAATATGTTACATCTACCTGAGATTTAGCATAACTGTTTTGTAAACTGTTATGTTTCCAGCATATGGAAATCAGTTGAAAATGTTTCTCTTGTCTTGTACAATGATTTCCACTGAAATTTAACAGAGCGGTCTAACAGGGCAAGCAGACTAAGTTTTGGAAAAGTCCACCAAAAAGTCCAAATGGATGGAGGAAAGTTTCAAATGTCTCACATTCTAGTTCCCTGGATTGCAATTTCTCCTTTGAAAAAAGCATTTGGTGTCTGTCTGGATTTCACTGGGTTCTGCTGCCTCATACCCTGTGCAAAATTGGGAAAATTGATAGAAGTAATCTGGGTATTGGAAAAAGGTATTTGCTTTACTGTGAAATTTCATCGGGGTGGGTGGGTTGCTGACCTACTATTTGAAAATATCCTTTCATATCTGAAGGAATACTAATGCAGCCATCGATTCACCAATCACATGATCAAGGGAGAAAGGGCATCAAAAACTCCGCAAACCTTCTTATTCTGACCTGATTTTTTTTATTGTTCTTGACTTGTTTTGTCAGGAGAGAATTAGGTACATTACTAATGGAGAAAAATAAATAAAAGCTGGAAATGTCATAAGGTTTTCTTTATTTGTTTGTGACTTCTTTAAGTTGATTGAGCAAGGATTGCTTTTTAATAGATATTTCCTCTGCCCTATCTATGCAAAATTCCAATGGCAATTCCATTAAGGTAAACTGTTTCCAGTTTATTGCCTGGCAAGGTATTATGTAGTTATTCTTTTCCTTGCTTATAGACTCAAGCTTAATAATAATAATAACAGAGTTGGAAGGGACCTTGGAGGTCTTCTAGTCCAACCCCCTGCTTAGGCAGGAAACCCTACACTACTTCAGACAAATGGTTATCCAACATCTTCTTAAAAACGTCCAGTGATGGAGCATTCACAACTTCTGGAGGCAGGCTGTTCCACTGATTAATTGTTCTAACTGTCAGGAAATTTCTCCTTAGTTCTAAGTTACTTCTCTCCTTGTTTAGTTTCCATCCATTGCTTCTTGTTCTACCCTCAGGTGCTTTGGAGAATAGTTTGACGCCCTCTTCTTTGTGGCAACCCCTGAGATATTGGAACACTGCTATCATGTCTCCCCTAGTCCTTCTTTTCATTAAGCTAGACATACCCAGTTCCTGCAACCATTCTTCATATGTTTTAGCCTCCAGTCCCCTAATCATTTTTGTTGCTCTTCTCTGCACTTTCTAGAGTCTCAACATCCTTTTTACATCGTGGCGACGTAAAAAGCTTACGTAATTCATTAGTGTTTGATGACCATCAGTAGTTCAATAACAGCTGGATTTTGGGTCAAATATCCTGGATTGTGAAGTTAATCTGAAGAATACAAATGATTGGGGTAGCAGGAAATTCTTTCTGGGTTCCATAACTGGACTGGCAGGACATGCTGGTTGAAACCCATTGAAGCTAATACTGTTCTCACTGTTTCTTCTTTTTAAATATAGATTTTATAGACAGAGAACAGCTAGAGAGATATGAATGTAAGTTTTGTTTTTTGTTTTTAAAAAGTTACAGATGCTGATATTATTTTTCTTCTATTTTCAGAAACAAAATGGTGTTTATCACCAAGTAAGACATATGAGGTTTAACTACCACCCATTATCTGCCCCCCTCACCATGTTGCAAAAGGAAAATTATATTAATCACAGGATTTAAAATTAGTGGCATTACAGCCTGGCATTGGCATAAGGCCCCCGATTCCTTTGCCCTTCATTTTTTTCCATTGCTAATACAGGGAAAATAACATTTGGCTGTACTAGGAATTGTTCAGTACATGAAGTTGTACACATGGTTTGGGTGTCAGATGTTATATAAATACAAAAAAGGGTACTATTAATATCCTACATAAAAGACATACTTCCTAGGTCCCACTAGATCAGTGGTTCTCAACCTTCCTAATGCCGCGCCCCGTGCCCCGCCCTGCGCCCCCACCGTGACCCACCCTGCCACCGTGCCCGCCACCGTGCCCCCCCCTGCTGTCATTTGGGGTTTTTTACCCTCTGCGCATGCGCAAAGCGTTCTGCGCATGCGCAGAGGGTAAAAGAACCCAAATGGCGGCATCCGGGTGAAGTCTCCCGACCCCTGTGAAAGGGTCGTTCGACCCCCCAAAGGGGTCGCGACCCCCAGGTTGAGAACCACTGCACTAGATGAAAACCCTTAAGGACCAGGACTTGTGTCTGTGTGTCCATGTGTGTGTGTGTGTGTGTAAATATACTATATATACTGTATATATTTATCTGTTTGAAGATGCTTCACACACTCTTGCAGATACAATGGAAGCCTTTATCCTGACTTAGTATAAAAAAGAGTGCTCCAGGTGGCTTACAATGAAATCAAATTATACTTAAAATACTAAACCTCAGAAACTCAAAATCAATAAGATTGTCAGCCCTCCCAGGTAAGCCAGACAGAATACATGACTACATGAGGTAAATCTACTTTACTCTAAAGCTGCATTAATAGAATCTCACAAGTCTAAAGATATAAACTTCCCACTGCTACTTTTAAACATCTGATTAATTAGGGTGGGTCTTTCCCAAGTTTCTTTCTCATTCAGTGACTTCAGGCTCCAACCTTTCTTGTCTGATTGTCTCCTAGTCACGATCTCTTTTCTTCAGTTTTACAAAGATGGCATTGGAGGATAGGTGACAAACAGAATCCAAAAGACTTAATAGCAAATCAGCATGGATATTATAACCTTTCTGAATGGTCAAATGACAACAGCTTTTCTTTGGCAAGACTTGGAAGCAGTCACCCAGAACTCCATCTCACATGGTCCCACTCCCATTGTCTTAAAATCTGGGTGGATTGTTCTGGAAAAATGTGTCTTTCTGATTATTGGGTCATATTTTATTTATTTTCATCCTGCCTTTATTATTTTTATAAATAACTCAAGGAAGACAACATACCTAATATTCCTTCCTCCTCCTATTTTCCCCACAAAGACAGTAAGGGGCGTGCATAAGCGCACAATCGTGCCTACCATTCCTGTCCTAATGTACCCATATATTCATACCTCTTTTACTCTTATTCATGCTTGTAATATTATATATATATTCAATCATGTTTTACTGTTTGTACTTTGCTTATATTCATTTATGCTTGACAAAATAAACAAATACAAAATACAAAATACAACTCTGTGAGGGGATCTGGCCTGAGAGAGAGTGACTAGTCCAACTGGCTTTCATGTCAAGGGTGAGACTAGAATTCACAGTGTCTTGGTTTTTAGCCTGGTACCTTAACCACTGTACCCTACCAAACCTGAACTATAGCTTCCATCTTCCCCACTGACCATGTTATCTGAGGTCATTGGGAATGCTCAAACTTGTAGTTGAACATCTTAGAGGCAGTAATTTTTCTCCATATGACATAGGGTTTTATTTTGATTTGTGTCCAGACACAGTTATTTGAACAAGGGAATCAAATTGTAGACATCTGTAGGAAATGAAAATACGGGGAGAGTGACAAATAAACATCACATTGTTGTAACACCATGACCTTTATGTCCTTAAATGAGACATCATCCTGTACATTTTGGCATTTTGGCACCATCATAGTTAGAAATAGATGCCTGTGAATTAGGTACCTCTTAGGTCACTAATCTGATATAACCTTTTGGAGTAGCTTAGATTTCAAAGAACCTTTTCCTCAGAACTACTTGAGATAGACAACTACAATGCAAAAAAACCCCAGACAAATGAATAAATAAATAAATGTTAACATCAAACATGTTAAAGTAGGGCAAATACTATATAAATAAGTATATGTCCGGTTTCAAATCTTTTGGAAGCGTGCAGTTTTGTAAATGCAATCTTGGACAACAAAAAACTTAGGTATTCACATTCAAATTCAAGCTACAGTGCTGAATATTTAAACAAAGGATAATCACCTAATCAAGCACAGGCTGATGCCCTTTCCAGGATTGAGAACATTTCTCTCTTGTCTGGATTAACCTTTGATTTGTTTGCTCTTATCTTGTTCAGCACCAGCATTTAGCTGCTGATCTTAAACTCTGACAATTTCCCTTAAGGTAGATGAAAAGGAAAGTTATTGGCGCCAAAATAAAACACACCAAATGGCTTTCCATCATGGTTGCCTCATCTTGTTTAGCCTCACAGAAAGTTATCCCTTGGTCATACTGAGGTAGCCAGTATGCTGTCCTCCAGTCTGGAAAGCAACATAAAGTAGACTTGCTTTCTCTGCATGATCTGCCTGTACTCTGCCTTGGTGACACGGCCAGGGAAAGGTTCAGTTCTAACAGTTTACTACAGGGCAAGTTCAGGTGCAGTGATTGATGGAATTCCCTGCTGGTGGGGGGTGGGGTGGGGGAGAGGACGCATCAGTTGCTCTTCCTAAAGCAGAGGTCACCAACCTTTCGGACCTCGGGGATCACTAAATTCATTATTTTAAATCCCGCGGACCACTAATATGAATATTTTAAAAAGATAAATAGTATTAACTTCCGGTTCCTCCTTCAGCGAGATCGGAAGCCGGGACCGCAACCTCTGCGGCCACCTCCGAACACTCCACACCTGAGGGTCCAAATTTGGACCTAAGCCCCCCCGTAGAGGGGACGAAGCGAAGGGGGACCACCAGGAGGGTAGAGGGGAGGGGTGGGTTACTCACTTACCTCGCTGCCGGAGCCATGAGCACGCATCTCCACGTTTCGGAGGCGCGCGCACTCGCTACGCGCACATGCCCCCTCGCGCAATTTTGCTTCTGCACATGCGCGGAAGCAAAATCGCACCAAAATCGCACCAAAAACATTGATACGAGGGTGAGTCAAAAAGTAATTCCATTTTCTTTAGGACAAGTATAATTACCAACACAGGAACATGTAGCATACATCAAAATAAAGCTGGTCCTCTGTGGATCACATCCCTACTTCTCAACATAGTCACTGTTTGTCTCAATAGCGATGTTCCACCTTCGAATGAGAGCATGTATCCCTGCCTCGTAAAATTTTGTTGACTGTTCTTTGAGCCACTTCTTCATTGCAGTTTTCACTTCCTCGTCGCTGGAATAATGTTTGCCTCTCAAACCCTCTTTCAGACTATCATCTCTTCGGCCCCATGAAAGAGGGTTTGAGAGGCAAATTAATTAAAATAATTTAATTATTATGGAATTAAAATAGGGATAAAATAAGAGGGGGAAAAGACTAAAGACAGATATTAAGAGGAAAAGAAATGTGACAGATGTATTGAAAATGAAATGATAATGGATGGTAATTATTTTAAAAACAAAAAATATTGTTAAGAATATTGTATGGATGTATGAAACCCAGAAAGCAAATGCTCACGACATGAGATGTTGAAAGACCAAAAACAAATAAAATTTATTGGGGGGAAAAAGATAAATCGTATTTAGTGCAATATAAAAAAGGCAAATAATTTTTCTTCGGACCACCAAAATTTTCTCACAGACCACTGGTTGGTGACCGTTGCCCTAAAGTCTAAAATGGAAGGCACAAGGAATTTGGGCTGAAGAAAGTAAGCGTTTCAACAGTAGGTTTAGCCTTCTGTAGAACCTGATCTGTATGTGCATGGGATGAAGTGGAGGGGAGTCTTTCCATTCTTGCTTTTCTAGGAGGCACCTATTGATCCATGATCACTGGCTCTCAGCCTCTATCATCCTATCCACATATGCAAGATGGACTGTGTGTATGTGTATGTGCCTTAGTAACACAGGAGAAGATCTTGTTTTACTGGGAAACTCTATCCTGTGGGACTATCAACTCACTGTGCACATGATCTGAGAGGGGATAGTTTTCTCTCTAGGTCCTTTGCATCATGTATGGTTCTGTATTGCCTTCCAACATCCTGCCAGTGGCCTGTGGGAAATCTGGAATGGAGACTCTGCCCTCCCTGACCACTTGCTGATAGGTAGCCAAAGAGAAGTAGGTAGATAACCAAGTTAGAGAACTGGCAGCTGTGGCAGCTATCAAGAGGCACTATGGAAAGGGTGGAAGTGCCAAGGCTGCTGCTGAAGATGCCTTCTTTATTTATTTATTAGTGACATTTATATACCACCTCACAGTGCAAGCACTCTCTAAGTGGTTTACACCATTAAGCAATGTATATATTTACATTGCCCCCAACAATCTGGGTCCTCATTTTACCTACCTCGGAAGGATGGAAGGCTGAGTCAACCTTGAGCCGGTGAGATTTGAACCGCTGACCTGCAGATCACAGTCAGCTAAAGTGGCTTGCAATACTCCACTCTAACCGCTGCGCCACCTCGGCTCTTTGGCTCTTTTCTTCCCTGTTTCTCTTCTTCCTCTTTCCTGCATTCCCTGTCTCCTGGTAGTGTGTGTATTTGTGTTCCATCTGATCCTCTCCTCTCTTCCCTCACACATTTGCAATGAGACACAAAATGATAGAGGATGGTCTTGCAGTGACTTTTCTATTTTTCCTTCCTTCCTGTGGCTCCTTCCTGTCCAGTGTCCAGTGGGGAGGAAAGCAGGTTCACTGAGAGGAGAGGAGAGATCTGAAAGCTTCACACACCATGCAAATAGCAACTCCTTTTTGTGGAGAAGATGGAAAACGCTTTCCACATTGGTCCAGATGAGTCAGAAGTTAGTTGTTCTTAGCACTAAGAATGCATCACGCAAGGCATACAGTATGTGTCCTTAATGAATGGTTAGCAAGGCTGATCTTAGAGGGATGTACAGATGTGTCATTTGATGTTTGATGACCTGTTGTGTTATAGCAGGAATGCTCAACTTCTCTTGGCTCAAAAGCTTTACCAGTCTTGATGCAAGTGGGCAGAAACTTTAGGAACAGTCAAGGTCAGAGTTCACTTTGGAAGAACATTTGGGATTTTTTAATGGATGGAAGTATAACAAAATAGTAATTATAATAATATATTTATAAATACATACAATGATTGATATTGTTATCTTTTTATTGAAATGTAAAAAATTAAATTAGAAAGAAGCAGAAAATAACTAAAAATATTTACAAACAGAATTAAACCGACAAAGCAAAAAGGATATACACCTTTTTTCCAAAGCCTCACATTATTTCTTCAGACTATTTGCTTCAAATTCCAACTGTGTTTTCATTGTGTTGTTAGCGATAACAGAAGCACTAAAAAGAAAGGTTGGCTGATTGAGCAATATTTTGGCTTTGTTGAACTAATCAAGAAAATACGCTCTTAGTTTACTTGTTATTATTGGAGATGGTAATCTTTTCATTTCAGTAAGTTGTCTGGGTAAGCTTGTAGATCTCTTTTTCAAGGTATGCAGACTTTTAAAATCTCTTCTATATCTTTTTTAAAAGCATGCAGACTATATATACACACACAGGCACATGCAAACATTAATATTTAAAAGGATAATCACCAATGTAACTTAGCTCCTAATCCCCATTTTTTAATGGAAAATAGAAATCTATTCACAATAGCCTAAGGATTTGCTATCAGAATCCAATAAATATGACTAAAATTAGGTTTTCCTAAATCAAATCCAATGACTCCTTGAAACGAGCAAAAAATAAAACATCAAGAGCTTATCTTGCTATTTTGGTCTTGAAGATATTTTGCAGATAGAAACAATTAGAGAATTGTTCTATGGGATAAGGGGATGAGGGAAGAGATGGTTCTCTGTTTAGAAAGCAAGAGCTTGGACTATGACAGATGGTGTTATTCTGGAAAAGAAATTCAGTTTTAATTAAGGTTTTAATAGTGTGAACCAGATGTTCAACATGTACTTTATCTTTGGAAAGAGTTGGGAGAATGCCAGGAAAATACATATACGCCTCACAGGTTTTGCTTCAAGTAGGAATCTCTCCAAAACTCTCTGTTGTTATTTATGTGAATGGAAATAACATTCCAGCAAAGTAAAAAGTATATCACACTAGCTGGATATCCAAATTTGCATGGAAAATGTACTAGCATTTGTTATCTAATGATGATCATCTGGCATGAGCAAATCTCTTCTTTCAATGTCAGCTAATTTAAGGCCTCTTAGAGGCCTTAGAACAGGGGTGTCAGACTCAAGGCCCACAGGCCAGATCCGGCCCAGGGGGTGCTTAGATCTGGCCCGGGGGACCGGCCTGGAAATATTAAAGAACTAGCCCGTGGTGCCTCTGCCGGCCAAAATGGGGTGCAGGGGGGCTGCACATTCCCACCCACCCACCCACGGCCCGTTTTTGGCCAGCAGAGTGCTGTAGGAGGCGTCCCTCCCTCCCTCTCTCCCTCCCCAGCCGGCCCGTGAAGGAGAACTATAATGCTGATCCGGCCCTCGAAGAAATCCAGTTTGACATCCCTGCCTTAGAGGCTTTAAATGCTATGGGAACAAGTCAAGTAAGATATGTCATGCATTAAGTTGAGAAAAATATCTACCTCTGTCATTGAGTGGCCTTTTTCCTACTACTACTCCCTCTGCTTTTTAAAACAAAATATACAAAATTATAATATATGGTAAGAACATGGTTCCTGAATCCACATTTACAACAGGCAGCTCTTTATTGTAGCAACAGATGGTAGCAGACATGTATTATATCTTAACAACGGTCTGGTTCCTGTTGTTCAAAAGCAAAAGACTATAATGCTTGTATACGGCTATAATGCTTACTGCTACAGACAGTCAAGCATGAATAAATAAGTTACAAATATGCAACAGAACTCAGCATTTTAGAAATAATGAGGTTGATACATACAACCACCATACAGGTACAGTTGGAACCATAACTGTAAAGCCGTCAAAACATGGCTCTTCCTGCAGGCGGGGTGAAACAGATATCAATCCCCCATGTATAAATGATGGTGTATTTTAATTTTTGTAGTTTTTTAAATTTATGATTACTGTTTTATAACTGTTCTTATATTATGTTGTACGCCGCCCTGAGTCTCTCGGGAGTTGGGCGGCATGTAAGAACGAACAAACAAACAAACAAACAAACAAACAAACAAACAAACAAACAAACAAACAAGACTCGAATTTCCATCACTAAGCAATGTGGTCATTAAGTGAATCGTGGTCAATTTTTTTGCATGGTTGTTAAGTGGATTATAAGATAGTTAAATGAATCTGGCTTCTCCCATTGACTTTGCTTGTTGGAAGCTGGATGGGAAGGTTACAAATGGTGATTGAATGACCTGCAACCATTGTAAATATATGCCAGTTGCCAAGTGCCCAAATCATGAGCTTGTGACCCCAGGGATGCAACAATGGTCATATGTGCAAGGACCAGTCATAAGTCACTTTTCAGCACTGTGATAACATTGAATGGTCACTAAACAAATGCTTGTAAGTCAGGAATTTTTCTTCCAACAGTGGGACCCATAGTACCTCACTGCTAAGGAACTAATATTCCTTAGCAAGGAACCCACACCACATATCGGACATAAATACATTAGAAAGTGTCCAGAGATACTTTACAAGAAGAGTCCTCCACTCCTCTACTCGCAACAGAATACCCTACGCAACCAGACTTGAAATCCTGGGCTTAGAAAGCTTAGATCTACGTCGCCTTCGGCACGACCTAAACATAGCTCATAAAATTATCTGCTACAACGTCCTTCCTGTCAACGACTACTTCAGCTTCAACCACAATAATACACGAGCACACAACAGATACAAACTCAAAGTGAACCGCTCCAAACTTGACTGTAGAAAATACGACTTTAGCAACAGAGTGGTCAATGCCTGGAACTCACTACCTGACATTGTGGTTTCGTCACCAAACCCCCAAAACTTTACCCTTAGACTGTCCACTGTTGACCTCACCCGATTCCTAAGAGGTCAGTAAGGGGCGTGCATAAGTGCACCAGCGTGCCTACCGTCCCTGTCCTAATGTTCCCTCTTATCAGTACTCATTTTATGTATATAAACAATGTTATATCTATGTATATTACCAACACGTACTTGACAAAAATAAATAAATAATAAATAAATAAATAAATAAAATATGGAAGAAATACAAGGATTCCGTGGAACACAGCTTGGGAAGCACTGCATTAAGATGTTTCACTTATGAAAGAGAACAAATTGCAAAACAAAAATATGAAAGAGTGAATGAGTTGAGAGAAAGAGAAAGTGTGAGAAAGTCATGGCTGGATAAAGTTGATGAGACCCTCAACAAGAAAGAGGCAATTCGAAAGAAAAGATAATATATGAAGCACGGATGTGACGGAAGCAAAGATAGTTTACAATACTGTTTTTCAACCTGATCAACTTTCAAGATATGTGGACTGGGGAATTCTGGGAATTGAAGTCTGTTGCTGAAGTTGAGAAATGCTGGCTCATAAGAATGAAAGCACAGGCACTATTGCAGTGAATGGTGTTGGTGTAAATGAGATATCGTTGTATTTTTCCTTTCCATATACCATGCCTTTAATTTCTCATACTATTCCTTAATTGTTTTCTCCACTTTGCATATCATCACTTGCACGAAAGGAAAACAGATGATATGTATGGAGGGATGTATTCTGACTGCATAGAGAACTTATTCATAATCTGCTGCTCATCTCTGCAGACGTTACTTTGCCAACGTAGGCACTCTCAGCTCAAATATTTGGGAAATGGCCAGAAGATGCAGCTGCCTTCTGTTCTCTGTTCATGATTCATATGGAAAAATAGGGCCGTAATCCTACTGCAAGTCATGTTTGCATGGGCTTGGGCCTATTTCACGAAGTTGAGTTTCAGTCTGATTTTGGTTAAATAGTATAAATACCGGTAAATAAAGTGGAACATAGAACATAGTAGGCAGAATAACAAGGTTGGAAGGGACCTTGGAAGTCTTCTAGTCCAACCTCCTGCTCCACCAGAAGATCTTATAAGAACTCTTATAAATAAATCTTATATCATTCCAGAAAAACGATTGTCCAATATCTTCTTGAAAAACTCCAATGATTGAGCATTGAGCAGACTGGAGGCAAGCTATTTCACCGATTAATTGTTTTCACTGTCAGGAAATTTCTTCTTAGTTCTAGGTTGGATCTCTCTTTAATGATCTTCTACCCATTACTTCTTGCCCTGCCCTTGGGTTGACCTCCTGTGACAGTCCCTTCTCTGTGACAGTCCCTCAAGTACTGGAAGATTGCTATCATGTCACCTCTAATCCTTCTCTTTTTTAGACTAGACATGCCTAGTATCCTCAACCATTCACCATATGGTTTCTCTGTATTCTTTCTAGGATCTCAGCATTTTTTGTATCATGGTGACCAGAACAGGACACCGTATTCCACGTGTGTTGTCACTAGTGCAGTATCACTTCACACAATCTTGATTTTATCCCTCTGTTGAAGGAACCTAGGATTGCATGGGCAGCTGCAGCTCACTGCTGTTTCATACTTAAGTGCTGATCAGGGGTGGGTTCCGACCGGTTCCGACCGGTTCGTCTAAACTGGTAGTGACCCGCTGGTGACGTCATGGATCCGGTTCAGTCCGTGGGCACTGCCATATTTTTGAATATTTTTTTTTACATTTTTTTCTTCTGAGCATGCGCAGAAGCCGAGTTTCCGGCATTGTGCATGCGGTCACCATCTTGTTTTCGGCTTATTTTATTTTTTCAGATTTTTCGGCACTGTGCATGTGCGCACGTGCAAAGCCGCACGTGCCCACGCAGCATGGGTGGAAGCGAACCGGTAGCGAAGTAAGTTAGAACCCAACCCTGATGCTGATCCATCTGGATCCCTCTCACAATTACTACTGTTGAGCCAGGTATTACCTATTCCCGTGATGGCGAACCTATGGCACGGGTGCCACAAGTGGCACGCGGAGCCATATCAGTGGGCACGCGAGCTCAGGTCCAGTGCGCATGTGCTCACCGGCTGGCTGATTTTTGGGCCTTCTGGGCCTACTGGGAGTCAGGAAACACGCTGTTTCCAGCCTCCAGAGGGGGTGGGGAAGGCCGTTTTCACCCTCCCCAGGCTCCTAGAAGCCTGGAGAGAGCAAAAAATGGGGATGCCATTGCATGCTGGGAGTGGGGGGGTCATACGCGCATGCGCGGGGGTGCATGGAATTATGGGTGTGGGCACGCACACACGTGATCCCACGCATCCCCCCCCTTTTTGGCACGCGAACCAAAAAAGGTTCGCCATCACTGACCTATTCCATACCTATTCATTTGGTTTGCAGTTGGTTAGCCAGTTATGAATCCATCTGGTGGTGTACAGTACTTGTTTTATCTTACCAAGAAGTAGGGTGTGGTCTGCTTTATCAAATTCCTTACTGAAGTCTAAGTAAACAATGTCTACAGCATTTCCCTGATCCACTAATTTAGTTACTTTGTCAAAGAAGACAATAAGGTCTTTCCGGCACAATTTGTTTTTAATAGCGATAGCAATTGCACTTCTTATATACCACTCTATAGTGCTTTACAGCACTCTCTGTAAACCATGCTGGTTTCTAGTGATCACCTTACTCATTTCTAGGCGCTCACAAATCCGCTGCTTATGTTTTGCAGGTTTTTCCTTTCCCAGATATTGATGTCAGGCTAATTGCTCTATAATTTCCTGGACCAACTCCCCCTCCACCCACCTTTTGAAGATTGGAAGAATATCAGCTCTTTTCCAGTCCCCTGGTAGTTCCTTGTGATCCAGGAAGTCCTGAAAAATTTTGTTTAGTGGTTCTGAGATCACATCTGTCAATGTTATTTTAGATGTTAAATTCACCTTTTCACCAGGTGTAATGCATGAATGGGGAGGAGATTTTATTGAACGGTTTAAACTGATCATAATGTTAATTTGTTAATTTTTAAATCAACAAATATATAATAATTCTATCATTATAGATTTTCCTCTTACAGGTTTTTTTTGTGTGTGTGCACTAGTTTCAGATGTTTCAAAATATGGATGCAATACCAAAATACATTAAGTACATGCATTAAGTAAATAAGAAATAGTCTTCTCCCTAGAATCTATCTTTTTTTTTTTTGCTATTTATCTTTGGAGGAAATGACCAGATTGAGCCGAGGGAGAGGTCAAGCACGTCACCAGTCTGGAGTCTCTTCGTGCCCACAAGAGATCTAAGTCCAGCACTCCTTGAATTCCATTCAAGAGTCCTGTTGATTCTTATCTACTGCCAATTTGCCTTGACCATTAATAGTTCAGATTCTTGTTGAGAAACAGCATGGAATAAACGTGTATTCATTTAAACAATCCTGGTGCCTGATTTCCTGTGCCTGACAATCTTGTTTAAATAAAGGATCAAGCAGCATTTGCCGCCGAAGAAGACACTCTTATGGTGAAATGTTTCTGTCTGCTTCTCAGATTTTTAGAGCTGTTGCTCACATTCAGACATTTCCCTTTTCAACCAAAGTGAAGCTTGAACTTGCAAGCAAGCAAGCAAGCAAGCAAGCAAGCAAGCAAGCAAGCAAGCAAGCAAGCAAGCAAGCAAGCAAGCAAGCAAGCAAGCAAAGGAACAAACAAAAAGCCATATTTCCACTCCATTCCAGTATGCTGTTTTCAGAGGGTAACACTCTTGAATCAGAAATCACAGCTGCCAGTGCTCTCTGAGTCACTCCGTAGCTTCTGTCCTGCTATGTTTTCCATCCCCTGAGCCAAAATCAATAGGTTTAACATTTGTATTTCATCACACGAGTTTGGAAATGTCAATGATTCAGGACAGAAAGGTCCTTGCATCTTAGATCTTGCCACAGTTAGCTGTGGCAATTGTACATGGCTGATCTGGCCTTTGAGCAGCAAAGGGTAAATTCTGGTCATGACATTAAATGGCGCTTTGAGAGAATTGGCTATTCCATAGCTAAAGTATGCCTGAAATGGTGTTTGCATCTTGAAGACCCAAATAGGTGACAATCTAGGTAACTCATTTTCTCCCATCCTTGTATTACATGAGTTACTGTATATCTGGTCATATTGGCTTGTGGTGAAGTGGGATATACATATACTTCAATATATCTGGAAGACGAAGGTTGGGAAGGCTGGTATAACAGACCACTAATAAAATTTAATTATTAATTAAAAATTTTTTTAGTTATTTGTATCCCAGCTTGTTTACTTCTAGAAATAACTCAAGGCAATAAACATAAGCAATACATTTCCCTCCTCCATTTATTTGTCTATGAAGCCAAAGCTAATATTAGTGGGTGGATGGGTGAAACTGTGCTCTCTCTTTCTCTCTTTCTCTCTCCCTCCCTCCCTCTCCCTCTCCCCCTCCCCCTTTCCTGTTCCTCTCTGCTTAATGGTATATATACTGAGGTTGTTCTGAAGGTCACCAAGTTACCAAATTAGTTACTTATATGAAACTTTTGAAGTTAGACATATAGCTTTAATATCTTTTTTTGCAACCAAGCATGCATTGACAAAATTTAGAAGCAAACAGGAATTTTCTGTTGTTTTTAAGAAGGGGAGAAAATCAAGTAAGGCTGTACCACCTGTCAAACCTTTCCCTAAAACTGAAACTATACCTGACTTGATAGAAAATGAACCCATATTTTACAACTTCCTGCTCTGATTACATCATGTCACGTCTATGACCTCTGTAATTGTCAGCAACTGATTTTTTTAAAAAATATAGTCTATCCTTGGATGAAGAAAAACAAAACCAGAAGATAAAACCTTTTAATTATATTTCTTGTATGTTTTTGTAATTATTGATATCTTAAAAAGAGGATGTAGCAGGGATGCTACATCTAGTTCAGCACCTGTCTAAAATGAGTCTCTCTCTAAACTGATTTTCCCCCCGGTTTATTACCCTCTGTCCGAAAGGCATCATTTCCCCAGGTTTTAGTTATGGTGAGTCATTTCTTACAAATAGGTTTTTCATACATGCCTGGTCACTAAAAATTTATTGACAATTAGATCAGAGTTGAAGCTAAACAGAGCTCACAAGAGTCTATGAACCGCACATTACAGATACAGTTATTGAATATTTCTCTGAATCAGTGCAAAATCACTGGGTGAATATCTCCACAGGGGCAGAAGTTCTAGATTTGAATTTGTAATCTAGAGGACCTAATTGGTCTATCTGTTATTCTCCCCTTTGGAACTGCTGGATCTAATTTTTTTTAGTTTTCAACTCATTTGGGGTCCTAAACTGCCATTCCAGTGCTCTGAATAGCATGAAGTCTTATTTTGCTTTTTTTCTACTACACCTTTTCTTGAGTTAGTCCTGCTACTTTAACATGACCTTATGGCATGATAGGATGTTGAAATACTTGTCTTTATTTTATGGCATCAGCTTTTCCCTTCCTTTCTGATTTTCCTTACTAGCATTCATGGATGAAATAGTCCGAGTTTTCTTGTTCATCAATACAAGTTTTTTCTTCTTCTTTGAGGCATGCTGGCTTTCCTCATTACCAGCTGGGCAACTCCTATTTTAGAAAAAAAAGATGACAATCATCACCACCATCATAAAAACAAAACACGGAGACGTATACCTATCTCTTCTCTCATGTTTAATAAAATACTTCTTTTCTACTCTTAGAAAGATTATTTTCCTTTCCCACTCTCCATCCTACAGCCCCACTGCCTTTATTGATATTCTCCCATTTCTTTCCACAACTACAAAGCCCCGCTAAGATCAAAGTCCTTGTGACCCTGTGAGCTTGCATGGCCTTTTTGTTTTGACACTGGATGATGACCAGCTGGAACATATTAAGAAACATGTAATGGAAACACATTTCATTACTGTTGCAATTCAGAATGTTAATAGAATACCAGAATAAACCTGGTGTTGACTGGCTGATACCCAATGATGGAACTTTGCTCAGGCAGATTCATTATTTTCATGACAATTGTTTTATTTTTCTTCCTTCACTTACCATTTTTTTTCAAGGTTCAGAATATCACCAACCCAGAGCTGGAGAACTTTGACGATCCTTTCTGTTTATTAGCACTTGATTATCAAAAGTCACATCTTGGCTAGCTTGGGGAAGAGAGCAGTTTGTCCCATCAATTGCTGAATCGCATAAACTGCCATTTTGTTCCAAACTAATACAAGGTTTTGTTCCAAACTAATACAACATTCATATTTCATATTAGGAGCTGAGATAGCGCAGTGGTTAAAAGCAGCATTGCGACCTTCAGCTGATTGCTAGTTCAGCAGTCCAGCTGTTCGAATCTCACTAGGCTCAAGGTTGACTCAGCCTTCCATCCTTCCGAGGTGGGTAAAATGAGGACCCAGATTGTTGGGGGCAATATGCTGAACTCTGTAAACCGCTTAGAGAGGGCTGGAAAGCACTATGAAGCGGTATATAAGTAAAGTGCTATTGCTATTGCTATTTCTAGCCCTATATAATTTAGGACCTAAATATACAAAATATTGCTTTCTCCTTTAGGTACCCAACCCCATCAGTGAAATGTGGCAGGAATGTACTCTTAATGGTGTCACATTTATGAAGAAAGTGTCTTGCACAAGCCGAAAGACAACAGTCTCGGTATAGGTGCCTTGGTTGTGGACTTCCTTCCCTGTTCAATTATGGCTAATGACAAACCTCCTACGTGTTTGTAGCTATCTACAAGGTTTTTAACTGAATCTTGTTTAATATTTTTCATTGCCTTGAATTTAATATTTATGAGGTAAAATTGGTACAGGTCATTTTGGCATTTGGATCAGCATGCCACAAACTCAATCACAACCTCATTTTATCTCAGCCATGCTCAACCTATTTTACACAACTTGGGTTTTTTTTAATTTAGAAACTATCTTGCAAGCTAGCATACTCTAACCCACCTTCCACCAACCAGGAGGGATGTGCAACAACCCTCCAAATCATAAATTGTATCAATAATGTGATTTTTTAAATCTTTCATCTTTGTATTAGTAGGCAGACAGTATTAGACACATCCAAAATCAGACAGCTTCCAACTCAGGCACCAAATCTGGTGTACAGACGCTTGTCTTTTATGTCACCACATCAGTAGATCTTCGTTGATGTGGTTTGAGCCTATTAGAATCACAGAAAGGCTAAGTAACTTAGTTGTGAAGTAACCTAAATGAAGCCACATGATAATTTATTATTCAAATATTGATTTATATGCCATTTTGCGGGAAGTATTCGTGTTACTGTTTCTTTACATCAGAAATAGGAAGTTGAATTTTGGCCATGGGCTAAATTGTCCCTGATCCATCTTCAGGGGCTTGTTGAAATAGTAAAGTTCAGATTTGGAGGCAGTATCTCAGGTTTAGAAAGAAGGCACTTTTGAAATTTTTTGCCAAGAAAACTGCAGGAATTAGTCCAGACAATTGCCAGGAATCAAGACTAACCTGAAGGCCCCAAAAAGAAAACAAACAAACCTGGTTGGTTATCCTTACAATGGCAGAAGTCTCTATGCATTTACACAGTCCTGTCTTATCTTCATTTAGAAAATAACAACTAGATGACCTTGGCTTATCTTGCAATTGCTAAGCAAATTAGTATATATCCAATCTAGGAGGATGAAAAAATATTCTGGAGGAAGGAATGGCAACCACTTTTATGTTATTGCCAGGAAAACAAGATGGATTGTTATGAATAATGGAATCCTAGCAAAAAGTTCCATTCTTAATTTAAGACAGGAAGCTGACACAAAGAGATCTGCATGCATATATTTGCATGTCTATCTCTTTCATTGCTGACATACCAATCATTACTTCACTGAATCCAGGCACCAAACATAAAATCACTATAAGATGGCAATCCTCCATCATCACTTACACAATATTTTTTTAAAAGTTATATGTATCTTCATAATTTATTTATTGCGCCACAAAGTCATTCTAATAATTACTCTTCCGGTTTTGCTCATCAAATGAGGTCCAATGAGCATAAAAATTACAGAGCAAAGAATAATAAAATATTATTATTTTATCTGATTTCCAAAACAAATACTGTATGAAAATAAGTGTTGGTGTCAGCAGGGGGTGGTAAACAGTGTTAAAATGGAAGATACAACCTGAAAACCTAGCCAACACTCATATTTTACATCCATGTGATATATGTTAAAAAGGAATGGCTTCAATCACGAACCATGGTGTCCACCATTTTTATTTCCTCTGACTTCCTAAATATAGAATAGCTTCTTCTGCATAACACACCATTGTAATAGCTGAATTATGATGAACGGTTGCAGGAACTAGGTATGTCTAGTTTAATGAAAAGAAGGACTAGGGGAGACACGATAGCAGTGTTCCAATATCTCAGGGGCTGCCACAAAGAAGAGGGAGTCAAACTATTCTCCAAAGCACCTGAGGGTAGAACAAGAAGCAATGGGTGGAAACTAATCAAGGAGAGAAGCAACTTAGAACCAAGGAGAAATTTCCTGACAGTTAGAACAATTAATCAGTGGAACATCTTGCCTCCAGAAGTTGTGAATGCTCGAACACTGGAAGTTTTAAGAAGATGTTGGATAACCATTTGTCTGAAGTGGTGTAGGGTTTCCTGCCTAAGGAGGGGGTTGGACTAGAAGACCTCCAAGGTCCCTTCCAACTGTTTTATTCTATTCTATCTATCAATATAATTTATCATTATCATCACCAACTCCTTCATCTAACATCTCGTTGAGAGTTCCCTTCTTTTAAGCTACTAGTTAGGAGTAGCAGCTGCCTCTTTATCTCAAAAAGATGTCATCTGAGACGCTCTCTTCAGCATATGAGTTTCATCCTGTAACAGTAGGCAAATTTACTGCATATGTACATGTAAAAAAAAAGAGAAAGGAAATGAGCTGAATAGTAAAAGACAACACATTTCAAAACAGCATAGGCAGTGCGAGCTCTGAGCCATGCCTCAAACTTTGTGATTACTTTAGAAAACACAATCTGAGAATCATAAAAATGCATAAAGCACCATAGCTGACATGTTTATTTATATAGATATGCATACCGAGGAGACAGATACAATGCAAATGGATGCAAAAATAAAAAGCCAAAAAGCTTGAAAGAGACTATTGTCTCTAGTTGAGAGATATCACATTCAGAGTGGATAGATTGGGCTAAAAGGGTATTGGGCTAAAATATTTATTTATTTAAGGATTCTTATATGCCACCCTACTCCCTGGGGACTCAGGGCGGCGTACAACATTTGAAGAACCACTAAACAATATAATTTAAAACAATTTAAAATGCATTTTAAAAAGCATACAAAAATTTACATACATGGGGGAGACCAAGATGAAGTTGTCTCAGAACCCCGCCTGCAGGAAGAGCTATGTCTTCATGGCTTTTCGGAAGGCCAGCAAGGTGGGGACAATTCGTATTTCTGGGGGGAGTTGGTTCCAGAGTGCAGGGCCCCCCACAGAGAAGGCCCTCCCCCTACGCCCCGCCAGCCGACATTGTTTGGTTGACAGAACCTGGAGGAGACCCACTCCGTGGGACCTGACCGGTCGAAGGGAAGTATGAGGTAGAATGCGGTCCCGGAGTTAACCTGGTCCTAAGCCATGTAGAGCTTTAAAGATGATGATCAACACCTTGAATTGTACCCGGAGACCAATGGGCAGCCAATGCAACTGGCGGAGTATGGGTGTTACCTATATGAAGAAAGGGTGCCCCTCACTCTATATATCTAACAATTTTGTTGAGATGCAAATAGAGCTTATATAGATTCGGGTGTGAAAAAGGAAAATAGAAAAAGAAAGAAGAAAAATGTGAAAAGTATGCCCTCAGCAGATATTGGGTGAGATTTTTCTAGGCAAACATTTAGAGACAAGGGCCACGTGATGTCAGGGGTTGCATACCAAAATAATATAGATTGACAACAGAAAACTAAATTGTACAATTATGTTACTTTTAAAGTATTATGTTTATTCCTTTTTAGTCAATTTAAAATTACAACTTGGTAGCATTTGCAGAGAAGCTGTGTGGGCTTTGATGGGTGCTCCAGCTACAATGGAAGCTAACCATTGTTATGTATCTACAGATCAGAGGTGGGTTCCTGTCGGTACACTCTTACCTGTTGGTCACCGCAGAACCGAAGAAGCCAGTGGCGTTCGTGGCGTGGGGCTTCCCCCCGCCCGCCTAGACACCGCCATTTGCGTTCTTTTGCCCTCTGTGCATGCGCAAAGCGTTCTGCTTGCGCAGAGGGCAAAATAACGCAAATGGCAGCATCCAGGTGGGCGGGGGAAAGCGGGCAGGGGAAGCCCCGTGCCGCGAACGCCACTGGCTTCTTCGGTTCTGTGGCAACCAACAGGTAAGAGCGTACCGACAGGAACCCACCTCTGATCTGAAGGAGATGGTGAAAGACAGAGGGGCATGGAGAGTATTGACCCATAGAATGGCCAGAGATTGGGCATGATTGAATGGCTGTTGATGATGAGAGCAATTGTAAGCCACAATTAAATATCAATCTGTTCCCTTGGAGAAAAGTATTTGAGTGTCTCCAATTCATAAATGGCAAAGCACAGGATTCAACCTATGAGGATCTTTGAAGTACACACGGGCAAGCTATGGTTTCAAGGCTGCATGTTGGTTGCAAACATTCATTCCTTAGGGAACACCTCCTCTTTTTCCAATCGTCAAATGTATAGTTTATCAAGCAGATCAATTCGCTTGTATGAAAGAATTATTTCTCAATGATCCTTTTAAAATTACAGTACTGAGAGCAGACCTTGGCTCTTCCCTGTCTCCCAGTGAATCTGCTCAAAATTACTGATGATCCACAGTACAGAATAAACCTCCAAGCAAGGCTGTTGGAAGGAAGAATGAAATCTTACTGCTTCCCTCTCACTCTTAATGATCTGTTGGAAGGAAGAGGATGAAATAATCTATTTACATATGTAAGAAAGAACATCCCAATCTCTATTGAGCAACCCAAGCTTTGGCACCAAAAATATTGCCCAAGAAAGAGAAAACCTGGTTTGAGTTATGCTTGACTCCTGCTGATTATATGGATACATCTCTGTAATTTTCTTGGCAACACCATGCACATGGTTTGCCATTGCTGTCTTCCATTCCAGGATGTTAAAACATACACACACAAACAACTGTCCCCACGCCCACCCCCATGCAATCTATAGCCTTTCCTGAGAGTTTTCCATCAAAATACTAATCAGTTCTGACCCTCCTTTTTTTTTTTTAAGATTAGCCAAGCTGGCTAGATGCTGCTAGCTGGTGTGACCAAAAGTGTTGTCTACATTACAGTCTGTTCAGGTTGTATAGCTGCCAGTATCTCCCTGACAGTTGCAGTAGCCTCCTTACAAATGGAGGACAAAGGAAACTGGGCCTATTATAGCTTCATTGGAGAAAGTTCTTATGGATTGACAACAGCTGTGGGAATCAGATAAGGATTACAGCAATGGGTATTTGAAAGTATATCATCAGAGGGCACTAGAGTGCTTAGCACAGCTTTTGCTTGAGCAGATGTACCATACTGTTCCACAGTTGTGGGCCCAAGACATCTGAAGTTACAGCTACAAGAATTCTACTGTGGATGTATTATTTAAGTGTGGAAAGCGCAGAGGAAAGTGCAGAATTCAGTCAAAAGTTATTACACAATGTATAGATTTTTTTTTTAGCCATAGGGCCATCACTTATTTTAGCCTTGATGAAGAGTCCTATATCTGTTACTTTATTGTTATTTTGTTGTTTTTCTGCACTAATGTTATTTAAATTATAAGCTGTTCTGACAGCATGTGAGATGCAGAAGGACATAAACATATTTTTCTCAGAGTCAATCATTAGATTTTGTTATCGTACAACACATGAAACTGTCCTGTTCCATACAAAGAGCATGTGGGTTGCCTGAATTGCTGGATCCGTTACATCCTTTCCAGAGGTGGGTTCCTACCGGTTCGGACCGGTTCTATAGAACCATTAGTAACTTGGCGGCCTGGGTCGCTGCAACCGGCAGCGACCCAGGCCAGCCACGCCCCCGAGCTGGTTCTCTCGGTGGCGCCATAGGCAGTGCCATCTTGTTTTTTGCTTTTGCGCAGATTTTTTTTAGTACTGCGCAACGCGCACATGCCTGCACGGCGCATCACTGAGTGAACCGGCAGTAGCAGAATCCGGAACCCACCCAATCCTTTCCCACCATTCCAGCTGCATCTCATCTCTAGATGTACCATTCCTAAAGAGTCAATGCCCTGGCAACAAAATCCATGATGCTGTGCCACATATAAATCTATTCAATACAGAAAAAGAATCAAAGCTCCCCAACTACCACAAATAACTTTCTGAGCCAATCTGCCATACAGATAGTCATTTAAAAACACACTTCTTTCGTTTTCCAGGATTAACAATTAGTTAATTGTATTCTGGTTCCAACTTGCCTGGAGCAAAATAAATCTAGGGAGCTACTATTCAGAAAACGTCCATGATATGTTTGTCTTGCTAAGTTAATATTTCCTTTCTACAATTACTAATTCAATTTTAAATGCTCATGGAGAGATGTGTTATGAAGCATGTTGAGTGGGCACTTATATAAGCTAAAGAAATGTTTTTAAAATATTAAAAAAAAGAAATAACTACTGCAATTTGTATGCTGTTGGTAGGAGTTAAAAACGACTTGATGACATGTAATTGATCAATTAATTACAAGCATGAGTTCTAATAAATTTGAGCTGTTTAATCATTTTTGAAATGCATGTTTGTAATTCGACTTTACTAGTACAAGCCTGTGTGCATGCACATATATAATACACAACAGGAAATTGAATTTCTGGCTTTCAGATGATGATTTCCCTAATTGCTAAAAATCAATTATCCCCCACTTTGTTCTTTGTTGAGATTATGTGAAGGTCTGAAGGACTAATAAACTTCTTAATGCTTTTCATGTGATTCCAGTTCTAGCTCTTTTCCATTTCCAGAGGAGAGAAAACCATTGATGGTTTCTACAACAAATGTTGACTAGTGCCAAATACTTTTGTAGTGCTGGTTTTACTGTTGTTGCAAGGCATTGAGTCCTGCTCTTTATGGTTCTCTAGATCAGGGGTCTCCAACCTTGGCAACTTTAAGACTTGTGGACTTCAACTCCCAGCAAAGCTGGCTGAGGAACTCTGGGAGTTGAAGTCCACAAGTCTTAAAGTTATAGATGATTTAAAAAAACAGCATGTAACAGAATGGCCATTGCTGCAAATGAGGATGTGATAAAGCTATTGAACCATGTGTAGGTAGAGAAAATTCTGACTAAAAGGGAACAAGAGGTGACAGAGACCAAAATTTGGGAAGTGAAGAGTGATAATGGCTATACAAACTATGCTATTAAGAAGGAACATTAGAATAACTGTTTGAAATACAGCTTTAACTATACTGAAATTTTAGTTATAACATTCTAATTTTAGCCCTGCGAGGGTCCACCCCGTCCTCTTCAGTCAGGTTTATTGTTTTATATGTCTTGGTAGCGATTTATGTTTAATTTTCTTTTTTTTAATCTCCCTGACCAAGGGTCGAACCCTCTGTTTCACTTCTCTCTCTCTCTTTAGAGGCTCGATTTTACTTTTTCAATATCTCTATGCTCTGCAGAATTGCTTAAGATATGCTTTATGTGAGAAATAGAAAGACATTGACACGTTTCTTGAACAAACAAGAAAACAGTTTATTTAAACACAACTTCTCAGTAAATGTCAAATGAATTTGTTACAGCCACAACCAGCTATTCAATTCTTTTTCTTCTTTTGTTCCCCTCAGAGACTTTACTAGCTCTCCTGACTAAATCTTAGAAAACCCAGTTCTTCTTTGTTTCTAGGCCTATAGATTAGAGCACGTTTCACCATTTATCTCTATCTACAAATAACACAATATATCAATCAATAAAGTTCCCTCACCCTGGCACCTGCTTCCCACAGAACTGCCTAGAGTCTATTTTTCTCACTTGATAACTTCCCTCTTGGATAGTTAAACTCAGGCAGAGGTTCCTTATAAACCTTCCCACTTGGAAGTTACCACAAACTGAGAGATCTCAGCTCCTCCAACTAGGCCTTTTATAGTTCCTGGCCCTGCTATCTATGATCCGATTGGCTGTCTCTTTATAATGTAATCTATCCCCCCCTCCCTTTTGGAGCACTGGGATAAACACCTCCCCCTTTCTACTTACCATACATTTAAAAGCTGTTTGGCTCCATACTTACTTGTTTATACAATTCCTTTTAACAATACTTTAACTTTACACAACAACTTACTCTTTTACATTCAGTACCTGTATGTGGGCACCACAAGCCCTTTCTTTGTTCCAATTTCATTAGCAACTTCCTTTTTTTCCTTGCTATTACAGATCTTGTGATAATAATCTTAAATATATTTCCCATTTATGGAACTCCTACTCTTGCAAGATTGGTTCTTCCTAGCTCGACATTTAGTAGTTTAGCTGGACTATCCTTCTGTAATATTATCAGTTTGTACTTATACAGCATATATGTCCAACCTTTTGGCTTGCCTGGACTGCATAGAGTGAAGAGGAATTGTCTTGGGCCGCATTTAAAATATATAATGTAATTAATGTGTACAAACAGCAAACTTCCCTTATTTTTTTAAAAAAAATTACAATCTTGTGGGGCTACATTACTATCTATTCAGGACTGCATGTGCCCCATGAGCTGTGAATTGGACATGCTTCCTCCTTGGATTGCATAGCAACATTTATTTAAAGTCATATCTTTTTGGATTTTTTTACGGTACAATACCATGGGAACCAAATAGGCAGAAACTGATTTATTGCTCTAGATAAATATTTCTGATCAGTTTGGTTTCCTTTTATTCAGGGTGTTTATAATGTCTGCTCTCGCTGTCAATATTTAATTTAATATAGCTGATGTCTCAATTTTTACTTAGAAAAAAAAATGAAGAAAGGAAAAAGCTCACCCCAGAAATAAATGCCATTCACGTAATGATAGAGCAGTAGAGTATGTCAATACTTTTTTCTTGTAGGAAAAAAAGATGAAATGAGAGATTTTCAGTAAAAGGCTTTGTCCTGGATTTCATGTCCCTTCTGTGAAATTAGATCAATAAATAGGACGATGGCACAATAATAGCTTCCTCTGGAATTCGACCAACTTTCTAGGGAAACTGTTAAGGATGTAAATCAGAGGTGGGTTCCTCCTGGTTTGGACCGGTTTTCTTGAACCGGTAGCAAACCGCTGGTGATGTCATAATGATGTCACGGAACCGGTTTGGTCGGTCCTGGTCCCTGAGCACCACCATCTTTTTTTATTATTTTTTGAATGTTTTTTTGAATTTTCCCCCGGGGTTTTTTCTTCTGCAAAGCACGCACGCACCCATGAGGCAGGCCCACGTGGCGCGGGAGGAAGCGAACCGGCCACGAGGTAAGTTAGAACCCACCCCTGATGTAAATGCCTATTGGAAGAAGCCAAAAAGATGCCCCAGTTTAATTTACACAAAGGGCACAATATTGAGTACATCAGGTACACAATAGGCATTGTGTACCCAATGCATTTGATACGAAATGATGACAATAGCACAGCCAGCTTGGTTTTTGCTCCAGCAACTGATACTGAGAAGTATTCAGGCTTATACGCTTACCCCATCATGGTAGTCAAAGGTGGAAACACTACAAGAAAAAAGGCCATATGCTCAGAAAAAAATGTTTTCAGTAGTCAAGCAGTTCCTTAGCTACCTAGAGGAGATGGTCTGTGGTCAGGGAACAGAGTCAGTACCAGTTTGGCATAGTGGTTAAGGCACCAGAATAGAAACTGGGAGACTGTTCGTTCGAATTTTGCCTTAGGCAGGAAGTCAGCTGGGTGAGCTTGGGCCAGTCATTCTCTCTCTGTCCTAGCAAGGAAGCAATGGCAAACCACTTCTCAAAAACCTTGCCAAGGACACTGCAGAGACTTGTCCAGGCAGTTACCAGGAGCCAACCAGGGGTGAAATCTGTCAGCAGGTTCTGGAGAACCGGTAGCGGAAATTTCGAGTAGTTCAGAGAACCGGTAGCGGAAATTTTGAGTAGTTCAGAGAACCGGTAGTGGAAATTTTGAGTAGTTCAGAGAACCAGTAGTGGAAATTTCGAGTAGTTCAGAGAACCGGTAGCGGAAATTTTGAGTAGTTCAGAGAACCGGTAGTGGAAATTTTGAGTAGTTTGGAGAACCGGCTAATACCACCTCTGGCTGGCCCCCAGAGTTGGGTGGGAATGGAAATGTTGCAATATCCTTCCTCCAGGAGTGGGGAGGGAAAGGGGATTTTGCAGTATCCTTCCCCTGCCATGCCCACCAAGCCACGTCCATAGAACCGGTAGTAAAAAAATTGGATTTCACCACTGGAGCCAACACTGACTTGAACACACACACACACACAGGGGGGGGGAGTGTTATTCTTGGAGACTACATGGACTCTGGAAACAGGGGGAAGTGCTTTTTCAGAGCATGTATAAAAAAACGCTCGAGCAAAAAGTGTAGGGCAGCTTCAATCATACAGATGCCTCTGCATAGGCCCGCAGTGTTTCCCAACCTTGGCAACTTGAAGATGTCTGGACTTCAACTCCCAGAATTCCCCAGCCAGCTTTGCTGGCTGGGGAATTCTGGGAGTTGAAGTCCAGATATCTTCAAGTTGCCAAGGTTGGGAAACACATAGGGCATTTAAGTAGCCCAAGCAAACCAACACGCTTCTTCAATTGGACGGAGATGCTCCTTCATTAGCAAATATCAGCAAAGGGCCCCCTTTAAGTTGCACCTCTGCAAGTATCCGGCGGCACTTCTGCCTCTCTTGCTCAACATTCTGCCTTTTCCGCCGGCAGAAGAAGCTTGAAGCGCCGGTGCCGATGTCGGGAGAGAGCGTCGCTCGATCCGAGCGGGCAGCGCGGCGAGGGAGCGGCGGCGGCGGAGCGCTTTCCCGGGGTATCCAAGGTGGATGCGGAGCAGGCGCGGGAGAGCGGGGGAGGCTGGGCGGGCGGCCGGGCGGGCAGACAGGAGGCGAAGAAGCGGAGGAGGAGGAGGTGGGTAGCGGTCCCGGGGAGGGATTAGCCGGGCTTCGCAAGAGGCCAAACCGAGCCCCGGCTGCCGCGCCCGAGCGCCCTCCCAGTGGCTGAAGGACCTGCCAATCTGCGTTGTAATCCTGCAGGAATTTCGCCAGGCTTTAACTAGGAGTCGCTTCTCGCAGGCGGCGAAAGAAAAGCGAGGCCAGGCGAAGTGGAAGCAGCTGAGAAGGACCGGCTCGCCTGGCTCGGCTCGGCTTTTCCTCCCCATCCTCCAGGGGGAGCGAGGAAAACGCTCGGGAGCGCGCGCGCCTCGGTTGCTCCGCTGCTGCTCGGACTTGCAAACTTTCTTCTTTGTGCCCGCAGCCTCGGGAACGGGAGAGCCGGGCAGGCGAGCCAGGCAGGCGAGGTCGCGGGCCCGCGAAACGGCGGGCAGCAGCCCACCCACCCATCCATCTACCTATCCATCCATTCATCCATCCACCCCCTCCGTTCCCCGCCAGCCGGCCAACTCCGCCCTGAAGCACGCCGACAAGTGAGAAGCGGCGGGCGAAAGGAGCCGAGAGAAGGGAGGCAGGAGAGCGAAAGGGGGAGCCACAGCGAGGCCGTCGCTCCCGGCCGCCGGATCGTTACGCGGCGCTTTGCCCGGGTTGGCAGATCGCTCCTTCGGGGAAATCTGCGGGGCGCCTCTTCGCGCCTCTCTCCTTTCGTGGCGGGTCGCAGCGAGAGCTGCAAACGCGGGAATAATGTGGAACGTGTGGATGGTGCTTGCCTTCGCCTTATCGGCCTGCGTCTCGGGCGAGACGGTAAGGGGTTGTTTTCATGTCGTTTGGGGGAGGGGGGAAGCGGGGCAAGAGGCATTTGCGAGGGGCGCTTGTGTGGATTCCGACGATTTCCGTCTACTGGGTCGGTGGGTGCCTCTCCTTTCCTGCTCTTAACTCTTGGGGAACTTTTCCCGTCTTCCCCGTTCTGCCTTTACGGGCAATCTAGCTCGATCCTGGGGCGATGGAGGAGATATTTTTAAACCAGCACCGAAATCCCGTTTCTTGGTTCAGAAACTGGCCTCGGCCTCAAATTGGAGAAAGAGGGGCGGCGGGACGGGGATCAATCCGGAGCGGGAGGAAGGATGAGACGCCCCCGCTGTTCCCACATCTGCTGCGCAGAAGTTTTGCTAAGGTCATTTGCAAAGATCAAAACTTTTGAAACAGGAGGGGCGCCCTGCTTAATGGTATGTGAAACGGGGGGCGGAGGGGAAGGGCAGAGAGAGCCATTATATTTTTATTTGACGGGTAGAAAATGTTTTTTCCTCCTGGGATTTGGCGGGGTGGGGGGGAAGCAGGCTTTTGAACTGGAGGGGGCCTTAGTTCTTTGTAAAGGCTATGGATAACGCTTGGGATACGTTTTTATTTAAACAAAAATCTGCCCGAAAATTTGCAAATGGCAAAAGATGGGATAAAGACAGAAAAACTCCGAAAGAAAGAGAGGAGCGTAAAAACAATTTTTAAAGGGGGGGGGGGAGGCGTGAGTGTTAGCGTGATGATTTAGCACTCCAGTTAAACTGGTGTATTTATCATTCAAACCTCTCCTTCGTAGCTTCAGTCTGTTTGAAGTCAACGGAGGACTCTAGGAGAACATGATGCCATGGTGATTCTGGATGTGACGGTTTTGGATGTGTTTGCAGATCCAGTCTGGCATCACTGAGTTGTGTTTGATAGATCCAAATAGAAATTTGGATTATGTTGGGTGGATTCAGTTGTTGTTGTTGTTTTTCTCTGGGAGGGAAAAAGGAAGATGAACAATCATATTATCTTGTAAATTAGGACTTATGAGAACGCTGGAATCATAATGCATGATTTTAGGGAAATAATAATTTTAAAATAATTAGGGTTTCATTTGCAGTTGGCTCATTTCCAAGACCAGTAGGTTTCATCTTGTGCATACCCAGTGTGTATTATTGTAGGGGGGGAAAGGACATCAGAGAAGAAAGACAATGTTTTGCAGGTCTCTTCAAATATTCTCTGGACTTGGTCAAAAGGTTTATTCTCTGGCAAGGATGGATAAAGTTGTGGTTTTAAAAAAATCTAAATCTATTGCAGAGGAAACGCTGTGCTGTCGTCCATTCCCCAAATTCTTCTGTGGAGAAGTTGTTGAGAGAAAGTCTCTTTGATGGATAAAATCCCTAATGATCCCTGCTGGTTAAAGTGCTTGTGTCCTTTGAGAATATGAGCTCAGCTGCAGATCTTGAACATGCCTTTGTGGTTTATTCCAGTATATTTGTGGAATAATCAAAATACTGTTGCCTTATTCTTCTAGTGTTTCTTTTCCCCTTGTTCAAGGTTAGGTGTAGTTCATCTTATGTTGAATCTGATAAATTTGCAATAGATACTGAATTTCACTCTCTGGAGAAGAATGCTTGTATTTGTGATTCTCCATTTGTAATGCAGGCATCACTGCTGAATAGCAAGAGTGAAATCTGAAATCTGAGAATGCTTCAGACTTTCCTTTTCCTTCTCTGTGTTTTGATGTGGCCTTAATTTTACTTTCTCTGTTCTTACATAGTTTGATTCCCGATATGTCCCCCCCCCCAAAGAAATTAGGAGAATTCCTCTGCATAGCTTAAAATCTTGTTTTGTTATTGAACCCCTTTTTTTACATGTTAAAAATTACTTTAGTAATCTTTGCATATAGTCAGATATGTCCTTCAGACTGGTTTTAGATATTCAGTTTTTCTGTAATGAGTTACTATAACTGGTAGCCAGATCTTTAAATATTTTATATAACACATCTCTTGTGGTGGTGACTGGGAGTTGGATCGAATGTGGAGATAATTAATTGTGCTTACACAGAAGTCATATGATCCTCTATTTACCTCAGATATGTATCTCTGAGTAAACTTAATGAGCTGCATATGTTTCTTGACTTAGGACCAGATTACATGAAGGAGCATCTTCTCTCATGTGTACCTACCTGGACTATAAGATCATCTAAATTAGGTCCCTTTATCAAAGGAGGTGAGGTGGGCCTTTCCAAAGAGGGAAGTTTTTCTTTGGTGTTATCCTATTTTTGGACTTTTCTTCCCAGAGAGGCTCAACTGGCACCTACATTGGCATTATTTTATTACCAGATGAAGACCATTCCAGGTTTTTAAATTGATTTTTATTTGTTTTTGAAGGTCTGCCATGCTGTTGCTTAGTTCATGTGGTGTTTTGATCAATCAATCAGAATAGAGCTGGAAGGGACTTTGGAAATAGAATAGAATATTTATTTATTTATTTATTCGAAGTTCTTCTATGCCGCCCTACTCCCTCAGGACTCAGGGCGGTGTACAACATTTTAGGGAACATCAAATAATTTGTTAAAAATAGTTTAAAACAATTTTAAAACAACATACACATCATATATACATGGGGGAGACGTCAGATGGAAGGTCGTCTCAAAATCACCCTGCCTGCAGGAAGAGCCATGTCTTAATGGCTTTTCGGAAGGCCAGCAGGGTGGGGATGATTTGGATCTCCGGGGAGAGTTGGTTCCAGAGAGCAGGGGCCCCTACAGAGAAGGCCCTCCCCCTAGGTCCCGCCAGTCGGCACTGTTTGGCTGATGGGACCTGGAGGAGACCCACTCTGTGGGACCTGACCGGTTGAAGGGAAGTATGAGGTAGAATGCGGTCCCGGAGATAGCCTGGTCCTAAGCCATGTAGGGCTTTAAAGATGATGATCAGCACCTTGAATTGTACCCAGAGACCAATGGGCAGCCAATGCAGCTGGCGGAGTATAGGTGTCACGTGGGTGTACCTTGACACACCCACCACAGCACGCGCAGCTGCATTTTGCACCAGTTGAAGTCTCTGAATACTCTTCAAGGGCAGCCCCATGTAGAGCGCATTGCAGTAGTCCAATCGAGAGGTGACAAGGGCATGAGTGACCGAGAGTAGGGCCTAGAATAGAATAGAATAGAATAGAATAGAATAGAATAGAATAGAATAGAATAGAATAGAATAGAATAGAATAGAATAGAATAGAATAGAATAACAGAGTTGGAAGGGACCTTGGAGGTCTTCTAGTCCAACCCCCTGCTCAAGCAGGAGACCCTGGCTTATACCATTTCAGATAGGTAGCTGTCCAGTCTCTTCTTTAAAACCTCCAGTGATGAAGCACCCACAACTTCTGAAGGCAAGCTGTTCCACTGGTTAATTGTCCTCACTGTTAGGAAGTTTCTTCTTAATTCCAGGTTGCTTCTCTCCTTGATTAGTTTCATCCATTGTTTCTTGTCTTACCTTTTGGTGGATTGGAAAATAAGTTGACCCCCTCTTCTTTGTGTCAGCCCCTCAAAACACCAGAATACTGCTATCTTGTCCCCACTAGTCCTTCTTTTCTCTAGACTAGCCATACCCAATTCCTGCAACCGCTCTTCATATGTTTTGGTCTCCAGGCCCTTAATCATCTTAATTGCTTTTCTTTGCAAAGGCTCAACATCTTTTTGGTAATGTGGTGACCAAAACTGGATGCAGTATTTCAGGTGTTGCTTTACTAAGGATTTATAAGGTGGTACTATTACTTCACGTGATTTTGATTCTATGCCTCTGTTTATACAACCAAGGATTGTATTAGCTATTTGGCTGGTGCAGCACACAGGTCCCTCTCACAGTTACTGGTTTTGAGTGAGGTTTTGCCTAATCTATATTTGTACTTTTGATTTCTGCTGCCTAGGTGTAAAACCTTGCTTTTCTCCACATTCAATTTCATGTTGCTGGACAGGGCTCATTGTTCAAGTCTGTCAAGATCTTTTTGGATCCTGAGCCTGTCTTCTGGGGTGTTGGCTATTCCTGCCAGTTTAGTGTCATCTGCAAATTTGATGAGTTCCCCTTCTATTCTCTCATCTAAGTCATGATATTGAATAGTACTGGGCCTAAGACAGAACCTTGTGGTACTCCACTGCTTTCTTCCTTCCATGTAGATGTAGTACGATTAAGCTACTCGTTGAGTACAATTTGTCAGCCAGTTACAAATCCATCTGGTGGTGATGTCCCACATTTTTCTAGTTTACCAAGAAGTAGATTGTGGTCTACTTTGTCGAATGTATATTTCATATAAACATATCAAATATTTCATTTTTCATTTTATATGAATATTTCATTTTATATGAAATGTATTTATTTTAGATGAAAAATATTTCATTTTATATGAAATATATTTATTTCATATAAAGATATAAAATATTTCATATATGATTTGATTTTATCATATGTTTTTACCCAGATTATATTGTTAGAGTGTTTTACTGCATTGTAAGCTACCCAGAGAGTTTCAGCTACTAGGTATTTTAAGTAAACAAATAAGTGGAATATATTAGAAGATTTTCAGTCTTAATTGTAGAAAATTGAGCATTGGAAAGGATACTTGTCAATTTCATCATGTTGAAAGTGAAAAATGATAAAGGGAATAATACATATCTGCTGTGCTCCTGTTTTGGATTAATATTTGTAGATTTTTGTGAACAATATTTATTTATTTATTTATTAGTGACATTTATATACCGCCTCACAGTGCAAGCACTCTCTAAGCGGTTTACACCAGTAAGCAGTGTATATTTATATTGCCCCCAACAATCTGGGTCCTCATTTTACCTACCTCGGAAGGATGGAAGGCTGAGTCAACCTTGAGCCGGTGAGATTTGAACCGCTGACCTGCGGATCACAGTCAGCTAAAGTGGCATTCTAACCGCTGCGCCACATTGGCTCATTAATCTAGTTTATAGATGTGAATGAGATTTTGAATTGTATACCCCAAATTGGAATCCTCATTATATAAAAAGTTGTAAATGTATTGAACATGAAGGATAGCAACAACAACAAAAAAAGATGGAAAGACACTATCCCAGAATTACAGTCTAGGATTGATGAGATTTATATGCATTTTGCTTGTGAACTGGGTCTTTATTGATGTAATAGAAAAAACAGTCAATGTAATTTTGCATGATCAAGATTTAATGCTGCATTTAAAAACCAAGCTTTTAAAAATAATACATATAAACAGAACAGTAGGTAACAGGTACATTGAATTGGATTGAAATTATCTGATGTTGAACCAATAGTAGTAAGAATTCCATGTGAGTTTTGTTGGAGACCATGCCCCATAATTGACCATGTAGCTGAGAATGCCTTTTATCTGATTAGCTCCCCATTTAATTTCACTTGTGAAATCAATTGTGCAAAGCAAAGAAGAGGAACATCCTTCTTCAGAGAATATTCTATTGTCTGGATAGGTAAACAGAGCAGAAAACTACCTTTAGATCCATCTCTCCAAAATGATGCAGACTAGACTAGACTAGAAGCAGACTAGTTGCCTGTATATCTGCTAAAGGACTGAAATATGATTGTTTCAATCCATGCCAGTAAAAATGTTAGCAGCTCTGAGATGATCCAACTTGAATTAGGAATCATTTTTTCAAAGATAATTTGACTTTTAAGCACACTGCAGTAATTTAAAAATTCCAAGTGCTTGACTAAGTGCTTGACTAAGATCCATCAGAGAGGCAAGGTGTGGTGTGTGAATGTTTGTGTGTGTGTTGCATTGAGTTCTGGTTGGCTGACTTGATTGAGCTAATTTTTGTTTGAATGGAACAATATTGTGAGGAAGGACTGTATAAATCTCCATCATGATAAAAGCCATAAAAGTTGAGGTTTTAAAAATTATGGGTTTGATCCAGATTGTTATATTAAACACGAATTCATTCAAGTGCTTAGGATGAGTTCAAAGAACTTGTTCCTTGTTAAGCTGAACTGAAGGAAGGGCAAAGGAATAGGTGAGTTAGGGAGAAATTAGAATATTCTGGAGCAGGCCTCTTCCTGAGAATTTTGGCCCTCCTTTATGGGAGTTTGTGTTGTTTCAAAATCAGCTTCAAAGTAGCTCAGCTTCACTATCAGTGATGAGTCCATGTATTGTGGATTCAGGTATGATGTATCCAGGGGCAGATTCCTAATTTTTTTACTACCACTCTGTGGGCGTGGCTTATTTTGTGGGTGTGGCTTGCCGGCCAGTGACCGGGTGTGGCTTCTCGGACTGCTGAAGGGAGGGGAATGAGATAGGTCCTGCCACCCATTCTCCCTCCCCTCAGCAGCTCGAGAAGCCTAGAACGTGCAAAAATGCCTGGGATTATCACCGCGCGTTCGTGGCTTCTTGGACTGCTGAAGGGAGGGAATGGAGATAGTTCCTGCCACCCGTTCTTTCAGCGTCTCACACGCTCCATCAGCTATCCTCCCATGCTTGGACTCACTGTGGGGTAGGAAGGCAGCGCATGCACAATGCCGGAAGCTCAGCTTCTGGACACGCGCAGAAGAAATTTCTTTTAAAAATTTAAAAAACCTTTTTTTAAAAATGGGGGTGCCCGGGCACCGGCAACCAACCGCACCAGTACTGTGACGTCACCAGCGGGCCGCTACCGGTGCTATAGAGTGGATCGCATCTGTAGGAACCCACCACTGGATGTATCTGAGATTGAAGCACATATGGTCCTTTTACTTGAATCATTTTATCTGTAGCCATCCATTCTCCCACTGCTAGAAGTTTAGCTCTCGTCTCCTCCCCTTTCCCCAAATTTCAGCTGCTATAGCAGAGGTGGCTGGGGAATTCTGGGAATTGAAGACCACAGGTCCTAAAGTTGCCAAGGTTCGACATCCCTGGTCTATATAGCATTGTTCTCAAATTTTTAAGGTGAAATCTGATTGCATTCAAACTCTGAAAAATTAGAGAGTGGAAATGCCCTTTGGGAATTTCTTTTTTGATAAACAGAAGGAAACTCCTCTATCTGGTCTCTTCCATATGATCCTAACTACAAGTTGCATCACCCTGAAGCAGCAAGCTGGTTAACTGTCTGAGACATGAGGTACCTATTCAGAGAGCGCTGAATCACATTTAGCAAATGTTTATATATATATTTGCTTTGAAGTCTCTGTGAAATCATTGGGGACTTTGGTTCAAGGGAATATCCGGAGGTGTGTTTTACTGACTGCATTTCTGTTCAGCTTTCTCTGTTCAGCTTTCTCAGGGTCTTTCTGAATTAAATGCAAAAAAATCCCCACAATTCTGTACAATTTCTGTTTTATCACTTACAATTGACTGCATAGTTTCATATAGATTTCCTCTGTATGGCTGGAAGCATATAGTCTTGACTCAGTAATGCTTATGGTTGTGGTATCGATTCTTATTTTCAAATGTATAAACATAATTCTTCGATACATTAAACCAAAAAGTTATACTTTTCCATATCTAGTTATTCTTTTCCGATTTGTTTTGTTTCTGTTTCTTTGGAAAGGTAAGTCCTAGTCCACAGTTCTTTTTTTTTTTTAAAAAAAAAAGCAAAACAGAAGGAGAGTTGTTTTTCTGGCTGCAGTTACAAGAGAAATAAGGAATTACAGACATTGTGGTGTGTTAAATGAGGGAGCATGTGTTGCAAAGAAAATTGTATCAGGATTACAGTAAATGCAGAAAGCCATCAATTGTGGTGGCAGAACTGTGGTAAAGTACTTGGCATCTTCTCCTTCAACTATATTTGGATGTCTTGAAAACATCCACGTTGCCACCAGAGTGTTTGTTCCAGCTGCAAAATTGTTCCTGCAGGCAATTATGAGGATATGATTTCATCAGCCACAGCTATACACTGTGATGACAAAGCTCAGTCTTTGCCAACCTGGTGCCCACCAGCTATGCTGGGATATCTACCGTATTTTTCAGAGTATAAGACGCACCTTAGTTTTGGGGGAGGAAAACAAGGAAAAAAGGCCTCCGCCTCCAAGCAATTTGCCAAACAGCAAACAGTACAGATGATATACACTGTTTGCTGTGTATTTCTGTGCATGTGTGCTTGATCCATAGAAATAGCAAAGAATTGGAGAAATGTACATTATGCCAGAAAGTTTTCTTAAATGTAGTCACACTAACTCCTCCCAATTATTTAAATTTTTTTAAATTAAATTTAATTTTTTTTAATTAAATAGATCTACTCCAAGGTAAGTCAGGATTTAACTCTAATACTAAACAGGACACTGTTACATTTCATACTATACTTGTACAGAGCTGTTAAAATTAATTAAAATTTCTGGAAGTATACATTATTCTCTATTATTTAAAAGAAGATACAATAGCACTGGGCCTCTTCAGAGCAAGCATTTATTTTAAAAAGCTTCTTCATTTTGTTAAGTTGTCTAGAACAATAATAAAGGAGTCTTTAAAAAATGTCTAATAATTTGAACACTCTACAAACATTTAACAAAATAACGTATTAACAGAATCTGCCTGTACCTAGGATAGAACTCACAACTTCCTGATTGTGAGGCAAGAGCTCTATCACTGAGCCACAACAGCTCTAGCTTGCCTTCTAGCAATTTTAACAGTCTAATATTGCCAGCAGTTTATCTCCCAGCAATATGTCTCATCACAGCCACCGTAGTTTCAGTTTCATTTTACCAGGTGGCTTGCAAGTCTCCGTCAGCTGTAGGTCGGGAGGCAGTTTATCTCTTCTTGTGCTCTTCTTGTGCTTTGCCCTGTTTGCTGCAAAGAGGTAAATTACTGGCAGGCAGAGGCCAAAGAGTGGGGGTGGCTGGGTAGGGCTGCATTCGGTGTATAAGACGCACCCAGGTTTTCACCCTCTTTTTGAGGGTAAAAAGGTGCGTCTTATACTCCGAAAAATACGGTACTTCCAATATTTCCAGCTAAATTGATGTTTAATCAAGGAGTGATAGAACATTCCTATTTTCCCTGCTCTTTTATCTGGCCAGTTGTTAATGTGGTTTGAAACTTCCTATATATGGGAAACCAAGTGCTAAACTATTATTGTTGTAATCTGCCAAATCTACAGTGTTTTATTGTTGAAGTCAATACCCACAATCAATCAAAAGCTTAGGAATTATGAGAGTTAATCTAATAAAGATTGGGATGCTTGTTAACACAGTAAAATGAATGTTTATGAGTGCAATTTTAATTTATTACAATTTGTGACTAGAAATATGTGTCCTTTCCTTTCCAATTAAATTCCTCTAAATATTCTCTACATTTTACACTGCAGTTAGATTTTTTTTTTTTAAAAAAAGCTTTCATTGTTACTAGTAGTTGTTTTGTTTTTTTAAAGTCAAAACGATTTCCTCTCTGGGAGGAGAAGAGAAGGCGGAAAAGAGATCCATGGAGAATTTGTGATTCCACCTGTGGGTGGCCCTGATAGTAGACAAAGTGATTCCAGTAGAAGAGAACATACAGATAGTCCTCAGTTTATGACCACAGTTGGGACTGGAAAATTCATTGTTAAGTGATGTGGTCATTAAGTGAGGCATCACGTGACTGCACTCTTATTTTTATTATCTTTGTTGCTGCAGTCATCAAGTGAATCACCATGGTCATTAAGAGAGACATCACATGATCACAATTTGCAACCTTCCTTGCTGGCTTCCCCATTGACTTTGCTTGTCAGAAGCTGGTTGGGAAGATAGCAAATTGCGATCAGGTAACTGCAGGACACTGCAACCATCATACATGTAGCTAGTTGCCAAGCACATGAATTGTGATCCTGTGTCCATAGGGATGGTGCGACAGTCGTAACTCTGAGGCCAGGTGGTAAGTCACTTGTTTCAGCGCTGTGGTAACTTCAAATCATTGTTAAACGATGGTTTTCTGAACGATGGTCGTAAATCAAGGACCACTTATATGTAGCTCAGGATTAAGCTGTGAAATCGTTGATGCTCTCTGAGAGTTGTTTGGTTGCAGTTCCAGTTCCAGTTGGGTAATGAAATTTCTGCAAGCAAACAACCAAGCTCAGAACGCATCGAAGACTCCATAGACCAGTGATGGCTAACCTTTTTGCCGTCGCGTCTCAAAAGCGGGTGGAGTGTGGGGGGGCCCTGCACACGTGGGTGCCCACACCCATAATTCAATGCGCCCTGCCCCCCGCGCATGCGCCCGTGACCCCCGTGACCCCCATGCTCCCGTTTTTGGCACGCGATGGCACGGTGGGTTTTTTGCCCTCCCCAGGCTCCAGAGACTTTATAGGAGCCTGGGGAGGGTGAAAACGGCCTTCCCCACTCCCCCGGAGGCCCTCCGGAGGCCAGAAACCCCCTCTCAGAGCCTCCACGCGAGCCCTTTACTTACCTCAAAACGCCGTGGAGACTCCTGGGAGGGGAGGGGGCGTGGCCAGCCAAAAATCAGCTGGTCAGTGTGCGCATGCACGCTGGAGTTGATCTATGGCAATGGCTCCCGTGCTGGCAAATGTGGCTCCGCGTGCCACCTGTGGCATGCGTGTCATAGGTTCGCCCTCATGGCCATAGACAAAATGAGGCAGGCGCCTCAGACAGCAGATATTAGGGTGCCAGAAAGCAGAGCTACGAGTGTTCTTGTTATCTGTCCTGCATGTCCTATAGTCACTTTGAAGTAAAGTTCAGCTATCACTCTAGTTGACTTCTTTTTGGGGGATATGTGGGGCGGGGAGCACCACGGTTTGGGTTGGCCCTGTCTCCCTTGCTGCATATGTCACTTGTGGATTTCATTTGTAGTTTTACTTAATACTGTACATTCAAAATTAATCTGAGAGATCCACCATATTTTTGCTTAGATTTGTCAAACAGGTAGAAGCTTTGAAAATAAGTCCTTTTAAGTTCCGCTGAAATATTTCAAAGGGCAAGATGGAATTCATTTCTTCTACTAAGAAGTGGAATGCCGTTTATATCCATCCAGAATGACACCAGTCAAACTCAAGATTGAGATATTAGGAAGGCTTGAAGCAGTCCTGAGATTTGTAGAAATATTAAGAATTTTTAGAGAGAAAAAACCGATGGGGTTAGAGCTATTATGGGGCATTAGGACTAATGTTTGGGAGAGAATACATGCCCTTGCCTTCGGAGACAAAATAAACAGAAAATCACAAGAAAATTTCTTGTGGAAGTGCCCCACCTATGGAAATGTTTATCCAAATATTTTCTTTGCCACTATCTGAAGAACTTTATAATTAAATGGATATTTGATTCTAGAGAAGCTTATCCCATTTGTCATTAACTCTCCTTCTTTCAGTAATCCTCTCAGGCTATTTTATGAGGGGGGAGGATAATTTCATTAAAAATATTACTGTTTTATTGTTTGTTTGCTCTTTTGTTTTGCTAACTGCATGGAGCAACTCATTTAAAGGAGGGAAGTGCAGCGTCAAATATTGTATGAGTTAAGTAAAGATATTCCTAAGAGGTCAGTAAGGGGCGTGCATAAGTGCACCAGCGTGCCTACCATCCCTGTCCTAATGTTCCCTCTTATCAGTACTCATCTTATGTATATAAACAATGTTATATCTATGTATATTACCAACACGTACTTGACAAAAATAAATAAATAAAAGAAAAAGAAAAAATATGGTATATCCTGGAATATGAAGTACTGTAACTGAACAGAACCATTGTGTATGGCAGGATATACAATCCGCCTGTTTTGAACAGAATGATATAAGGATGCTCTAAGTCTCAAGTAGGGGTTTGAACCAGGGCAATTTCAACTCTGTTTCTTCTTCCTAATTAAGATGAAGTGCTTTGGTGGTCTTTAGATGGATTAATGAGAGCCTGTCACCTATAATAATTATGATTATTATTGTGATTGTAAGCTGATTTGTATATTGGCAGCAAGCCATGGAGAAGACCAGGAAATTAATGGTAGTGAGTTTGAATAATTATTTGCTCCAAATAGAGGAAGGAGTGAATGTAAACATATAAATAAATAGCATAGATAAATAGGATTCCTTGCAATTTTCTATTTCTTTATGAGAGTTTGCCACATGAAAAAGTCACATGCTGATAGTATTTGGACAATTGTGTATAGCATACTGAATTTTTAGTTCTTCATTCAATTATTCTTAAACTATTTTATTTTAATTTTAATTTTAATTTATTAAATTTATTGGCCACCGATCTTACCACAGGGTAGCATTGCCATAATAAATCAGTTACATTTTTCCATTCACCATTTCCAATGTTCTACTTGTGAGAAATAATTATTTATGTTATAGAGGACATAAAAGGGGACTTGGCCTGTTGTTCAAAAGCACCCTTGTCATCTTATTGAACATCACTATTTCTTTTAAGCTATGCTGTTCTTTGAAGATGGAGAGATGGCATTTAGTCCCCCATGAGACACCACTTCTGTAAAAGTAATAAAAATCCCCCTTTTTTCTGTTTGTCTCTCATCTTAGTTGAGTGAGCAATTTGGGTTCAGTTCAACACACCAAGAACTGTGACATAGCTTCCTGTTGTAACTGGGACTGGAGGGTGACTTCAGAGTATTATTCTCTGAACAATATTTTGTTTTGTTGACCATAGTGTCTGCTCACAAGGCAAGGGAGAGCTTGGTGATCTGCTGCCCCAATAATTTATTCTAAGACCTCCCATCAGGGGTGAAATGCTCCTGGTTCGGGCGTGCTGCCGGTGGTCGGAGAGCCAGTAGCGACAGTAGCGCGAGGCTTCGCCCGCCCACCCGGACGCCACCATTTGGGTTCTTTTACCCTCTGTGCATGCACACAATGCTTGGTGAATGGGTGAAGCCTCGGGCTACCGTCGCTACTGGCTCTCCGACTACCGGCAGGCACGCCCGAACCGGGAGCATTTCACCCCTGCGGGCTCCCGTGTATCAACAGCTCTCCAAAGATAACATCATTCTTGTTCACAGTAAAGCATAATTTGCAGCCCTCTTGGACAAAAACAGCTAAATCATTTAATATGTAAGAGAGATCCAGTTTGGGGTATACTTGGTCCACGACTTACAACAATTCATTTAGCAACTGTTCGAAGATACGACAGTGCTGAAAAAAGAGACTTATGACTGGTTCTCACACTTAACAGTTGCCATAGTCCTTGCAGTCCCATGATTAAAATTCAGGCCCTTGTTAACTGGCATGGACTGATGATGATTACAGCATCCCAGGGTCATATGAACTGCCCCGCTGGCTTCCGAGTCTATGAAGGAAGCTGGATTCATTAAATGATTGCATGTTTCACTTAACAATCGTGATGGTTCACTTAATGGCCATGGCAAAAAAAAAGCTGTAAAATTGGGCACAAATCACTTAGCAAGGAAAGTTCTGGTCCCAATTTTCGTCATAAGCTCTGGACTACCTGTAGTGCTTAAGGCATCAGGCTAGAAATCAGGAGATTGTGAATTCTAGTCTGCCTTAGGTACAAAGCCAGTTGGGTAACCTTGGGGTAGCCACTTTCTCTCAGCCCTGGGTTGGAGGCAATGGCAAGAAAACTGCAGGGACTCCAAGAATTGGACATGATTGAATGGAAAAAAGAAAAGTAGCTGCTTGTTGTTCTCAGTTCTGTGTTAGTTGAGGAGCAATATAAAAAGGATGTAACTATCTTTAAGTGCCAAGCATTTTCTTAAGGGAAAATCATATGCAGAGAGTTAAACCTTCAGGGACCTATTTCCAACAAGCAGTGAGAACTATTTTTGTCCGGTTCTTAGTTTGCTTTATGTGAGCCATTAAGAAATACATAAAAATTATATGCATTCATATTACTCATAAATATCTAAAAGGAACAAAATACATATAAGGCTAGTTTTTTTTAAACCCGCTAATGCACAAATTTTAGCCCAGTGCAAGTTGCTTTAGACCAAAGGTAAATGTATTTTGGTAGTTTTGCTAAAATTTGTTAAACTTATGTTTGAGTTATAAGTTGGACACACTTACAACTCAAGTGTACTCTTCTTCTTTTTTTCTTCTTCTTCTTCTTTTCTCCTCCTCCTCCTCCTCCTCCTCCTCCTCCTCCTCCTCCTCCTCCTCCTCCTCCTCCTCCTCCTCCTCCTCCTCCTCTTCTTCTTCTTCTTCTTCTTCTTCTTCTTCTTCTTCTTCTTCTTCTTCTTCTTCTTCTTCTTCTTCTTCTTCTTCTTCTTCAGAATACTATAATGTTTCTTCAAGAAATACTATTACCAATACTCCCTTTTTCATATCATAGATCATGATCTATATCATAGATCATTATCCCCATTTCACTACTTACCATTAAAGCTACTTCATGCTGAACTTAATGAACCTGGCCAGAGTAAACAGATATAAGGTTACATACAGTAATTAATCAGAATTTTGTCCCTGTTAAAATAGGTGAGGACTCACTGATGTTTTAGTGGAAATGAGGTTCTAATTAATATACTGGTTGCAGTAGAAAGTTATTTCAGCCTGAGATGAACTCTCAGCTATGTTTGTCATATGGTTTGGCTGTATATACCTCCATTGTTTTAAACCAAAAATTTGTTCAGCAATGGAATTCTAAGGAAGACAATGGAAAAGCAAGGTTGAATGCTCTCTTTAAGCTACATTGTCCTCACTTTGCTAGCTGTTTAAGAAAGAAAAAGCAACTATGCAGGGCCAAAGTGTATGACTAATGCCATGTTTGGTTTAACTCATAGTCAAGATTCTAAATAATTTACAATGAAAATAAAATGCACGGAGGGCTGATTTTTCACAAAAGTGCCTTCGATATGGTGAGTCTCCTTGATTCTATCTATTTCAGTTCCACCCTCTATTACAACAATATGGACAATCAGCTCAGTTTCATGTAATAATAAGCTATCTTTGTATATCTGAGCAAACCCAAGATTTGATTATGTAAATATATATAAAAGGTAAAGGTTCCCCTCGCATGTATGTGCGAGTGGTTTCCGACTCTAGGGGGCGGAGCTCATCTCCGTTTCAACGCCGAAGAGCCAGCGCTGTCCGAAGACGTCTCCGTGGTCATGTGGCCGGCATGACTAAATGCCAAAGGTGCATGGAATCTTCCCACTGAAGGTGGTCCCTATTTTTCTACTTGCATTTTTACATGCTTTCAAACTGCTAGGTTGTCAGAAGCTGGGACAAGTAACAGGAGCTCACTCCGTTACATGGTGCTAGGGATTCGAACTGCCGACCTTTCTGATCGACAAGCTCAGCATCTTAGCCACTGAGCCACAACGTTCCCATAGATAGATAGATAGATAGATAGATAGATAGATAGATAGATAGATAGATAGATAGATAGATAGATATAGAGATAGATAGATAGATAGATAAATAGATAGATAGATGAGAAGAGAGAGAGAGAGATATGGATGATAGAGTAAAATTCATCTGAAGAACACTGTTAAGTCTTCTTTACACCTTGATACAAAGTCTGTAATTTTTTTTACATTACGATAACTTACTCATCTTTATTATTTTGTAACTAGTAATATCTCCACTGGTTTAAAGCAAACAGAAAAAAATACACTTTGAGATGAAGCCCTCACTACATATTTCTGATTTGAGCAAAACTAAAGATTCACACTTCTATTTCTAGTAGCTTGCATTGTTGCCTCAGGCAATTTTCCAATCATGACAGTCGAGTTGACACCAATACGCTCAATTATACAAGTTGATCATAGCCCACTGGCCATGAACATGTGGTACCTCGTCCTATTTTGATGCCTGTTTGACATTTAAAGTTGAAGTTTGTCAAATAACAATCCAATTATATTAAGTAGCAGAAATGCTATGTTTGGTCTGGTGGGTCAAAAGTTGCATCATAGACCTATCAATACTCCTGTTATTGCTGAGATGTAATTTATTTACTTATGTCATATTGGCTTCAATCTATAGTATGTAGGAATTGCTCTTGGATAAAAAAACAAACAAACAGTCATGATATAGCTGACACACATTCTTGTCAGGTTATTCTGCCAATTTGAAGTTTCCCATAAATAAATTTGATTTATTCCAAATGAATCTGAATGAAATGGTAAAAATAGAGATATGAAAAGAATTGTATTTGTTTTAAAGCTTTTATATTAAGTGGTGTTTCATTTCATGGAGACAGAATTACCACCCCAGGGTAGATCTTTGAACTAACATTACTGTTGTTTTTATTACTCCGAGAGATTTTTATATTCAACATGCTTCCAGTTTTTTGTGGGTTTGCACATTATTTCTTTAGCCTAGTCTTTTTGATTATTACTTAGCTATGAGGCTTGGCATTTCAATTGTAATGTGAGCTTTAAAATTAAGAAATGACATGAATTCATGCCAAGAGACTAAAGGAATATCAAATCCTTGTGATTTTTTTTTACATATTTGCTGAGTTTGGCATTAGCTTTATATTTATAGTCTTGCTTGCGTATCTAGCAGCCTGATCTACAATTGGATCTACCTCCAAGTACAGATTTCGGTTGAGTAACACCCCAATGCTGTGCATGTTTATTTGAAAACTGAACCTCTGAATCAATGCAGACATTTAGTAGGACCTTTTCTCTTGCTCACCCATTTTGTGGTATTTGCATCATTTCTTGAAAATCTTTTGTGTAGTATGTCCCACATTATGTTCCATTGGGAAAGTTTAGCTAGCTTTTCAGCTGTATAGATGTAACAGAAACTTCCCTGGAATTTTTGGCAATATGAGAAAACGTTTAGCTGCAAAGAAACTTTGAACTAGAGACTTACTGTCTACGGTAGAGTAGTAATAGCAATAGCACTTAGACTTACTGTATATACCGCTTCACAGTGCTTTACAGCCCTCTCTAAGTGGTTTACAGAGTCAGCATATTGCCCCCAACAATCTGGCTCCTCATTTTACTAACCTCAGATGGAGGGAAGGCTGAGTCAACCTTGAGCCGGTCAGAATCAAACTACTGGCAGTCGGCAAAATTAGCCTGCAATACTGCATTCTAACCGCAATGGCTCTTCCATGGGTTAAGTCTCTAGAGCAGTGGTTCTCAACCTTCCTAATGCCGCGACCTGTGCCCTGCCCCCGCGCCCCCACCATGACCCACCCTGCTGCTGTGCCTGCTGCCGTGACCCCCACCCTGCCGCCGCCATTTGGGTTGTTTTACCCTCTGCGCATGCGCAAAGCGTTCTGTGCATGCGCAGAGGGTAAAACAACCCAAATGGCGGCATCTGGGTGAAATCTCCCAACCCCTGTGAAAGGGTCGTTCGACCCCCAAATGGGTCGCGACCCCCAGGTTGAGAACCACTGCTCTAGAGGGCTTTAGGCAAGCTACCGTACTAATACTGATCTATTTTGCAGGATGATTGGAAGATTAGCTAGATGTGAGATCCAGGATTGGTACTGTTTTCTGAGTCCTGAATTGTTGCATATTCTCTCTTGGGCTACCCTTAATATCATAATGAGGATTGCAAGATTCAGCAACCTCATCCAAGGTATCTTTTTTCTGCAAAAACATCAAAGTATTGTTATATTATTTTTCTGCAATGAGAGGCTGAAAAATACAAATATGCTATAATTAGCTCTCTGTAGAAGCAGTTTTTGCTTTACTATTTATGCCTGTCAGAATGCCAAGTTTGTTAAAGAAATGCCCACTGGAGCTTATATATCTCTCCCACAGAAGATATTATCACACGGCTCTGTTCTCCCATATGCAGAGATATTTGTTCAGATTGCTTGGTTTTTTTCACACCACTCATTTTGTTTGCATTCATGAGTGCAGACTAAGTAAATTGTTGTTACAGCACTTATTTAAATAGTTTTCAGATTATAGTAGCATGAGTGATATTATACAGTACTGTAGTATGAATGATACACTACTATTGCTTAGTAATATTAATGGTGTTTCATTGTATTCTAAAGAATGCTGTATTTGTAAGAAAATTCTCTGGAAAAGTTCAGATTGAATATCATAATGGCATAATGAGTGATGATCATCATTCACTCCAACTCATCTCACTGAGTGGTTGTGGGGAAAATAGGAGGAGAAAGATGTATTGATATGTCCACCCCCATGAGTTGTTTGTAAAAATAATAGAGGCGGGATAATATAATATAGTATAATAGTATAATATATAATATCATGTAGTGTAGTGTAGTATAATATAATGTAACATATGCAACACAATATAGTATACAGCAGTGATGGCGAACCTTTTTTTCCACGGGTGCCGAAATAGTGCGCGCACGCGCTATTGCATGCTCGTGGGTGCCAACACCCATAACTCAAAGCCCCCCACTTGCCACACACCCCTGCGCATGCGTGCGGGACCCCCCACTCCCCCATTTTCTGACTTCCAGTGGGCCCAGTAGGCCCATTTTTTGCCCTCCCCAGGCTCCAGAGGTTTTCTTGGAGCTTGGGGAGGGCGAAAATGCTCCCCCCGCCACCCCGGAGGCCCTCCGGAGGCCAAAATCACCCTCCCAGAGCCTCCGCGCGAGCCAAAAGTCAGCTGGCATGCATGCACATGCGTGTTGGAGCTGAGCTAGGGCAACGGCTGGTGTGCCGGCAGATATGGCTCCGCGTGCCACCTGTGGCACCCGTGCCATAGGTTCGCCATCTCTGGTATACAGTGATCCCTCGTTTTTCGCGGGGGTTACGTTCCAAAAAGAACCCATGATAGGCGAAATCCGTGAAGTAGTAACCTTTATTTTTAACCTTTACAGCCCAACAACCTGGTGGCGTTCACGGCGCGGGGCTTCCCCTGCCCGCTTCCCCCGCCCGCCTGTACGCCGGCATCTGCGTTCTTTTGCCCTCTGCGCAAGCAGAACGCTTTGCGCATGCGCAGAGGGCAAAAGAACGCAGATGCCGACATCCAGGAGAGACTGTTTAGCCAATCAGAATGCAGAACACAATGCACGATGCAAATCCGTGAAGTAGCGAGACCGTGAAAGGTGAACCGCGATATAGCAAGGGATCACTGTAATATTTATTATATAAATACCCGTGTTTCCCTGAAAATAAGACCGCCTTATATTTTTTTTGCCACCAAAAAAGGCACCAGGTCTTATTTTTTGGGGAGGATGCCGTCCACTGACTCACCTCATTTGCACGTCATCCCCGGCCTGTTTTTTGCTGTCAGAGGCCTTCAGGAACTTCTTCAGCCGGCAAGGCTTTCCTGAAGGCCCCTGTAGCCGATAACAGAGCTCTGGATCGATCCAAAGCTCTGTTATTGGCTACAAAGGCCTTCAGGAAAGCCTTGCCGGCTGCAGAAGAAATGGACCGAGGTGTGCAAGACCTGGCTGTAACTGCCCGAAGATAAGTAGTAGGGCAGCTCCCCCCCCATCCCCACCCTAGCTTAATTTTTACCTGTGCACCCTGGAGTAGGCGGGGTATTAATTAGGGCTTATTTTGGGGGTAGGGCTTATATTGGGCGCACATGTAAAAATCAAGCTAGGACTTACTTTTGGAGTAGGTCATATTTTCGGGAAAACACGGTATATATTTGATACATGAGTAATATGGCAGACTTCTGTAATTTGGGTGGTGCTAAATTAGGGACTTGAAGTCAAGTTCAAGTCTAGGTTGACTTGAAGGCATTACCAGTTACCAATAATGTAATGTAAGTAGAATGTCAAGAATGTTATATGGATGGGCAGTCTTTTGTGGCTGAGGTACCACTTGACATTTTTGGAGATCTTCATGGCAGTGTCTATGTCTCATTCCCAATTATTAATATTTACCTGATCCAATATGAAAGTAGTGTTTTTCTTCTTCTCCCAAAACAAGCTTTGTCATAAACACAATTTACAGCATTATGATGGTGAAACTATAGTCAACTATCTCTACACTTCCTTTTGATTGCTTTGTGCCCTTTTAGCTTCTGGGCATTTTTTCCTAGGTCTGTTCTGCTCATGGCAGAACTCGATTTCATCATGCGCAATTTTCCTTCTGTACCCATCCATTTGTTTTATCCTTCTTATCCTTTATCCTCCTTAGGATAAGAGAATTGGCAAAAAAAATAAATTGAGAATCGGATCTCCCAACTTCCCCTGCTTATCCCTCCTAGCACAAGTGGCAAGAGAAGCAGGGAGGGAAGCAGTATTTTTAGATGCCCCACCAGTGATTGCACTGGGTTAAAGAGTTGATTCCCTGCCACCTGTCAGCCTGTTCCCACCCTCTCCAAATTTGACAGGAACTCAGTATATGTATCAGCACAGTGAAGCAGGAGAGATCCCATTAGCCTCAGCACTGAGGCAGAATAATACTTAGGTGGAAATGAGAGCAGAGCAAAGTATGTTAGAGTAATTTTGATATGCCTTAAGAACTGGAGAAAAGCATAAATACCGTATTTTTCAGAGTATAAGATGCACCTTTTTACCCTCAAAAAGAGGGTGAAAACTTGGGTGCGTCTTATACACCGAATGTAGCCCCACCCAGCCACCCCCACCCTTTGGCCTCTGCCTGCCAGCAATTTTCCTCTTTGCAGCAAACAAGGCAAAGCACAAGAAGAGTATAAGAAGAGATAAACTGCCTCCCGACCTACAGCTGACGGAGGCTTGCAAGCCACGTGGTAAAATGAAACTAACTACGGTGGCTGTAATGTGACAAATTGCTGGGAGATAAACTGCTGGCAATATTAGACTGCTGAAATTGCAAGAAGGCAAGCTATAGTTCCTATATCTCAGAGGTAGAGCTCTTGCCTCACAATCAGGAGGTTGTGAGTTCTATCCTAGGTAGAGGCAGATTCTGTTAATATGTTATTTTGTTAAATGTTTGTAGAGTGTTCAAATTATTAGACTTATTTTTAAAGACTGCTTTATTATTGTTCTAGACAACTTAACAAAATGAAGACGCTTTTAAAAATAAATGCTTGCTCTGAAGAGGCCCAGTGCTATTGTATCTTCTTTTAAATAGCAGAGAATACTTCCAGAAAGCCACATCAATTTTAAAGATCTGTAAAAGTATAATCTGAAATGTCCTGTTTTAGTATTAAGTATTAGTATTAAGTATTAGTGTTAAAAGAAGGCAGCTGAGAAACCCTGACTTAGTCATGTTTGGAGTAGATCTATTTAAATAATTAGGAGGAGTTAGTGTGATTACATTTAAGAAAACTTTCTGGGATTAATATACTGCCATAATGTACATTTCTCCAATTCTTTGCTATTTCTATGGGTCAGGCACACATGCACAGAAATACACAGCAAACAGTGTATATCATCTGTGCTGTTTGCTGTTTGGCAAATTGCTGGGAGGCAGAGGACTTTTTTCCTTGTTTTCCTCCCCCAAAACTAAGGTGCGTCTTATACTCCGGTACGTCTTATACTCCGAAAAATACGGTACATTGTTGTGAGGTACAGATCATAGATGCAGAGTAGATGAGGTGATATCACGGGAAGGCCTTCTGATTTTTCCTAAGTTGGATGAGGAAGGCTCTTTAGCATTTTAGCAAAAATTGTCTATTTCCTTGTGCTTTGCTTGGTGGGATTCTGCCCAATCCATTGTTTGAAGTAGAAGGTTGGGGCAGTGAGTAGAATAGGAAAGATTAAAACAAACAAGAGTCAACTGCATCTTTTTGAAAAGAAGGTTTTTCAGTCCTTCTGAAAATGCAGAAGATGGATTCTGGACTTTCTTTAAACACTGCCTTCTTCCTTTGTATCTTTACTGCATAGTTTTCATTGGTAATATTCTGCTTAACAGTTGAATCAGTGCCTCTTATGTTAGAAAAGGCTGAGTTGTGACTAAATCAAAGCTTGGTTTTTTTAAATTTTTTTCCAGATCAGTGTTCTTTGTGCTGCTTGGTATTATTATTTTCTTTTAGTACTTTGTATTTCATATAGGATACACTCTAGGTCTGAATACTGCACGAAGTTTCATGCAGTATTCCCATCCAAAGCATAAATCTATAAAAATAGGGTGATTAAAATATAGGGATATTTTAATCCCTCTGGTGATGAGGGATATTGTGTTGATTAAAATATTTCTTCAAAAATAGATAATGTAAATAGCATAATCAACAATCTCCAAAGACAAAATGGGAATAAAATAATAAGTCACAGAGAAGCAGAGATTTTAATTTGATGTCATTAATATGACAGAGCACTCAGAAATAGGCAATATTGTAACTTTTGTGATTAATATATGATAGCTTTCTTTGCCCTCTAAATGCTGGTTTTACAGCTCCCAGGGGGCCATAATGTAGAGGCATCTTCAGGAAATCAAAATTACATGAAAATGATGGCATGGATGCAGTGACTTCATAATGCAAATGCTACCCTTATTTGTGTCACAGTATTTGATGCAAGTATGTAAGTCATGGACTATGTTATGACTCAGATTTAGTCACATATTGTCTGGAGACATCGAAGCTGGCATGAGGTCCTGGGATTTATGCTGTCAGTTAATCTGGAAGGGAATAAATTGGGGGAAAGATGATTTATAATGGTAAAGAGATATGTTAATGTGGTGTATTAGTTGAAATGTTGGACTGGCATGGAGGAAACACAGTTTTGAGTCTCTCCCAGCCTTGGAAACCCACTGGGTGATTTTGGGCCAGATACACTCTCAACCCAATTTATTTCTCAGTGTTGTTTTGGGAAAGAGAGAATACTTTGTATGACCTCTTGGGCTGCTGAACAAAAGTATAAATAAAGAAGACAAATATAAGATAGCACATACTCTTTCCAGTCTTCATGAAGTAAATTTTGCTTCCAATAATTTGGAAATAAATATTGGCTCCTATCTCCATTATTATCTTCTCTCCCACCCCACCCTATGAAGCAGTTGCTGAGGTAATACTTGGCTAAGAGAATGATGGTTTTGCAGCCTCCCCTTAGGCTTTGTCAGGAAAGAGATAAAAAAGAAGGTTGATTATTTAGAGTTTAAAGAAGGCTTTTAGGCTTCTGAGTCCTGGTTCTGCTTGGTGCAGGAATCCAAATTAGAGCATCTTGATAGATTGCTGTCTTGTCTCTCCTTGAGCATTTCTGGAAATTGAGCGCTCACTAGTTGATTAACTGTTGAATAGTTCTTAGCCCTAGGAAGTTTTTGCTACCAACTGGAATCTTAGACTCGAGCCCTGGGGAGTACAGGAGTGAGTCCTCCTTGGAAAGGGTACTTGGAAGAATGTTATATTACCTGATCCTGATCCCCTTCTTTTTCAAAGCTAAATTTACCATGTTTCTCAAATCTCTCTTTGTGGAACTGGAAACTTTGTATTTGCTTTCTTTGAAAGCCCAAAGAATGCAAATTGTTCGTATACATTTCAATGGATCCTTTTTTGATTACTTATTTTGTGGAACAGAGGTGATTAAACTGTCCATAAGAAATTAGCTATCATCTATTTTTCTGGCAATAGCTATATATAAACTTATTTCTTAGATAACTCTTTTGAATCTATCAAACAGCGTTTTATCTGTATTCTAAACAATGTCTTTAAATGGAGCTATTTAAAGAAGTCATGACCTATTTTTGTGAGAAAGGGTGCAATCTGGCTTTTTCTTATTTATTTGTTAGGAAAGTTGAGGTAATTTTTTCATGTATTCTGTATACACAAAGCTTTGCTGTAGAGCCTTTGGCGCAAACGGCAGCCTTTGCTAGGCTAGTGTTAAATATAGCATGAAGCTTAAGATAGCTGACCTACAATTAAGTTGTGGCAGTCCCTCATTTGATGTTCTGCAATTGTCAATTAGTCTTTATTATGAAAGATTTGTTTGCTTGAAGCTTTTGTGAATGGAGGCTGAATTGAAACATTTTGCTCCTTACCTGAATAAACAAGAATGTAAATTTACATGCCATTCTGCAGGTGCCTATTTTAAGGGTGAATTTTGGGATGTCCTCTTTACTTCTAATAATGTGTTTATTTAAAAGAGATTCCCCCCCCCAGCTCCTTATTTGCAGAACGATATATTTTAAATCTCTTTTCTTAGCCACTAACATATGCAATATTAGATCAAGTGGACATAGGGAGAGTAAAGCAAGAGATATCAAAGAATCCTCATCCTCATCCTAGTGTTAAACTCGCAGGTGCGGGGTTCGCTTTTTGGATTGGTGAACACCATTCTTGCACAATTGAACACAGCATCCTGGTCCAACTGGGCAACTTTCATGTCTGCATTTATTGGGTCTTACCACCTTTGTTTCAGCCTTCCACGCAGGCACTTGCCATTTGTGTTAAAGTGGAAGGCAATGCAAGCAGTGGTGTGGAGGTGCTATTCATAGGACATGGCGTGTAAAGAACGCTTAAGCATTTGGTGGTTGGCCAGTACACAGCGCCATATAAAGCTATTGGGAGTACCATTGTTTTATACACCTTTGATTTTAGATAGATTGGCATGCATTGATTCCAAAGCACTCCAGTGATCTCCTTTCATTGTAGCCATGCTTTGTTCATTCTTGCCATTAATGCTGTTGTCATTAATGCTGTTGTTGCTTTGTAGATGGGATCCTAAGTGATGGAAGGTGTTGGTCCCACACAAGAGATACCAAAGAATGGGAGGTATTATTGTTATCCAGTATATAATGGCTGTTGCAAGAAAAAAGGGTGTCCTCTTTCTTCTTTAAAGCCAAAAATAGGTTATGTATTTTGTGTAACTGGAGAGCCAGCTGTAGATTGTAGACCAGACCCACAAAGAAAACAACGGTTAATGAATAAAGGTCCATTCATCTTTTTTACAGGGGAAAAATCAGTTCAGTTCACCTTTCAGATAAACTTTCATAAGTGTACATAACAGTATCTAATCATGTATACATACAGTGTAGTGGTAGAGCAATGGGAATGGCTTGTGTTCGTGGGCCTGTATGAATGGACTCAAGTTGCATATGTGTTAAACCAATACTTCAGTGTCCAATAATTTATTCAGAGTCATTGCGATGGCTGCAGAATACACTCCTTCTTCCATGCTGAATCCAGTTAGGAAGTATTGCAGCAGAAAATATCAACTAAAACTTCGAAAGAATTTCAAGTGTGGTTCAAAGAAAATCTGAAGTTTTCAAGAGCACCTAAGCTTTTGCAAAATATAGTATCACTACACATGGCTTCAGTCAGCCTTCTTTCGTCTGGTGTCCTGCATATAAAGGTAAAGGTTTCCCCTATCCAGTCATCTCTGACTCTAGGGGGTGATGTTCATCTCTGTTTCTTAGCCAAGGGAGCCAGCATTGTCCGAAGACACTTCTGTGGTCATGTGGCCAGCATGACTCAATTCACATTTGCCACCCCAACTGGAGAGAACCTGGTCAAAGAAGGCTGGCATAAGCTATGGTTTTCATATTTTCCATCCAATTGGCATCCTATCTAATATGCATCTTTTAATTAGCTCATGTCAGGGCACATTTAGATCATATAAAAATACTAAAATCATACTAATAATATTGAGCTCTCCCCTCCTTCCCTTTCCCCTCCTTCTTTCCTTTCCTTTTCCCTCCTTCCCTTCTCTTCCCTTTCCTTGCTTTTCCTTTCCCCTCCTTCTCTTCTCTTCCCTTCCATTTCCTTTCCTTTCCTGGAAAACCATAAAAGGATGCTATATTTGCAGTAGAAAAGGCTCAAAATTCATAGCTTTCGCTGAGTCAGAAGCATCAGTCAAAAGCATATAATGTGTCTGGAACATACGGTCTAACAATCTCAGGCCAACTGCCAAACTGTCTTGCTCAGCAAGAGAGAACTGAGACTTCATAACACAACTCCTGATGGATTATCTCCAGTTCAGCAGCTGCTGTTTGAGAACATGCTTATGAACATTCTGCACTTTGAACAATGTATTAACTCAGAAGACCATCTTTCTTCCAACCTGGTACCTGCCAAATGCATCAGACTTCAATTAAAGAAGGCCGCCAAGAGATGGTGTAGCAAATCTGGAAGGTACCAGGTTGAGAGTAGAAAGTTGCTTAAACATTGGTGAGACAATCTTGCCTTGAATATATTCAGTCTGTCTACTGAAAGCTAACAAAAGACAGATTACTTACCACATATGATAAAAAGAGCCTGGTATTTGCTGACATTTCCAACATTTCATAGATTTATCTTTAAACATTTTAGCTATCCTTTCCGGTGACATGTGCCATCTATAAAACATTTTATACATATTTTCTTTGTATGCTATTGCCATTGTTAATTTATAATTTCTTTCCCAAAGCTGTTGCCATTTATCCAGTTCTATAGTATGGCCGAAATTTCTTGCCCATTTTATCATCGTTTCTTTCACTTGTTCATGCTCTAAATCAATATATAGTAAATAATTATACAGTTTTTAAATTAATCTTTCATCTATTCCTGTGAGTATTTCATCTAATTCTGTCATTCTAAATTAATACCCTCTGTTTTAACATCCTTATCATATATTGACTGCATTTGCATTCTCATATACCAATCCATCTTTATCCCTTCTTCCTCCAATTCTTGAGTAGATTTCAGTTCCTCCTTGTCTGTTAAAATATCCTTGTATTGTGGAATATTTCCCCAATTAAGTCTACTTGGGTGAATTAGTGCTTCCATTATAGATAACCAAAATGGTATTTTCAGATAATGTTTCTCTTTTATCTTTTCCCATACCCTATTCAAAGAGTTCCTAATACAATGTCTCTGGAAATAGCTATGTATTTTACTTCTCCCATACCATATAAATGCGTGCCATCCTATCTGTAAATCGTGTCCCTCCAAAGTCAAAAGTCTTGTATTTCTTAACAGAATCCATTCTCTCATCCATGTCAATACTGCAGCTTGATAATATAGCTCCCAATTTGGAAGTCCAAATCCACCTCTAAGTCTTGCATCTTGTAACATTTTTATATTAATCCTCACTTTTTTCCCTTGCCAAACAAACCTCAAAATCATTTTGTTTATCTTTTAAAAAAAGTTTTCTCTATTTTTATTGGTATTGTTGAGAATAGAAACAGCAATCGTGGCAATATATTTATCTTAATGCGATTCTTCCCATCAGTGATCACATGCAAAGAATTGAGATAGTTACCCAAAGGGTGCAGCCTACATTGCAAATATAAATAGTTGCTAAGTAGGTTAGTCTGTCTTGTATTCTCAGAGACGTTAGAGAGTTAGATTTTTCAACAGTACTGGAAGTTATCCATTTAAGATTTAAAACCCATCATTCAAAACTAGAGTTAATGTTGTTTTCTGAGGAATTGCTTTTAAAGTCTTACCTACTATGTGGTTGCACCACGTTATTTTTTTAACAGTAATTTTATTAAAATTATAATTAAAAAGATAAAAACTAAAACAATGAAAGAGTAAAAAGAAAAATAGAAAAGAAAGAAAAAAATAAGAATTTATTAAGGAAAAGGAAAAGAAATATATGAAAAAAATGGCTTCCCTCTTCATCACAAGTATAAATAGTTATAGTAATTTATAACCTTTTCTTAAAATACAACAATTGATCTCTTTGCATATTCCATCTCTTACCTAAAAACAAAAACGTAAACTTGTGCTGTAAAACTTGAAGTAATGTTGGAGTGAACATGGCTAAGCTAAAAGCAGAACTGTCTACCTTGGCGGAGTGAAGAGCCAATGAGTTGATCGTCTCTTTGTAATTTTTGTCCAGATAAAGATAGGACTTGAGATCACCCATAAGTGCTCCATACAGTTGCTCCTCCCGAGTAGATTGCAAGACCGTGATCTCTGTGGATTTAGAACTCTCGGAGACGAGGGAGTAGCCATCTTTTTGTAGTCAGGACACTGGATTTGTATACTTTCTTTTCTAATCACTTTAGGAAATTGCTTGGATGTGTCACTTTATTTGTACAACTCTGGAATTATAATAGTCCATCCATGTCTGTCCTGAGCTTTGTTCCTGAAGAGCTTCTGTTGTTTTTCCACATGAATGCATTTCTACCCAGAATTAGCTGATTATAAACTACTGTTGTGAACTGTTTCAGCTCAAAACTTATCTATAAAGAAGTAAATATTGATATATTGAATATTGAAATGGTACTGACTTTGTCAAGTATACCTCTAAGTATACAATTTGATCCCCTTAAGATATTTGGACTAGCTATTATAGCTGAGGACAAGAGATTATTAGACATATAGTCCAAAATATCTGGAGAGTATGAGGTTGCTCAATGTAGCACTGGAAACACAGTGACTTGCTTCATACCTAATGCTAAGCTAACCTTCACTAATTTCAGAGGTAAATATGAATTTGACTAGGGAATTCTGAGACCTGCAGTCTGAATTAATCTAAAGCTAATCAGTTGAGAAAGACTACAATAAGTTTCAATATAATTTGTTATTTTTTGCCCTGATAAGAACTCATCTACCATGCTTCACATTATTTTTTATCCTGGCTACTATAGCTACTTTAACAAACCACTATTTAAAATCCCAAATATAAATAATGCATTACATCTGGATTTCTTTCTTTGCCAGTTCTTCATGTAATTTGGAAATTCCTCAGCAGTTTTTGTATCTTGGATTCAAAATAATTGTTATTTTTCCCCAAACTATGCAACTTTGGTAGACCACAGACAGGAAGCAATGGTTGCTGGAAGAATGTAGAAAGGTGTTCATATATTGTAATAAACATAAGACAAAATATATTCCTATCCTTAGATAAGGGGAATTTTATTTTCTCTTAGCATTGATTAAATCCATAATTGTTTAGCAGATAATTTTTATTTATTTATTTGTCATATTTCTACACCGTCCATCTCATCTAAATAACAATAAAAACATATAGTTATCATAGTATAAAAGCACAAATAAGAACAAAGTTAAAAACAAAATTTAAAAAGTAGTGTTACAGTATTAAAAGTTAAAAACTTAACATGGTGGAGAGAACACCTCACAACATCAGCCAACCCCAGGGTTGCATATCACTCTTTAACAATTGGCAGTGCCAGGTCTTAGCAGTCTTTCTGAAGGCCAAAGAAGTGGGTCCCACAGGATTCTGAGGATTAAGGTGTTCCAGAATGTTGGGGCAATGGCAGAGAAAGCTCTCTTCCCTGTCAGCAGAAATTCTTTAAATGATGGGATCTGCAGCATACCCTCTCTGTCTTACTGGGTGGGATGGGAGGTTATAATTGGGACAAGATGGTTCCCCAGCTAACTTGGCCCCATGAAGGTGTTTAAAAGTGATAATCAACACCTTGAATTGGATCCGGAAGCAAATCGGTATCCATTTCTACCTGCACTTTTAGAATATTTCAAAATATATTTTATTCTCTTCCCTTCTCAGTAAAATATTAAGTGCCCATATAGGCTCTTGAACTCCAGACACACACACACACACACACACACACACACACACACACACACACACACAGAGAGAGAGAGAGAGAGAGAGAGAGAGAGAGAGAGAGAGAGAGAGAGAGAGAGAGAGAGCATTTTCTTTTCTTTTTTTTAACCACTCAAATATTTATTACATATTTTTGTATGTCTTTTGCAGGTATGGCTTTTATATGGACAAAGGAAAAACTAGGTTGTAAAAGTTTGCATTTTTTCAATTTATTTATTAGCTTGCGCATTGTGAAAATGAAAAATCTCCAATACATACACATGCTGTAACTTCACTACTGCTTCTGTTCTGTTCGAAGATTTCTGCTGTTTTAGGATGCAGTTACCCGAATATTATTTTATATTAGATGCCCAATATTAGATGCCCAATATTATCAGTAAATCAGCCTTAAGGCAATGAATACAGCACAAGAACTTTGTAATGGCTGCAAAGGTTTATCTCAATATCTTGAAGCTGGGTAGAAGAAAGACTGTGTAAACCTTATTAATACTGTTTACCTACAATAGGTCACTGCTTTTGAAAGCTTTGTTGTACTTGCATACTGGGAATCTAGTTCTTCTGGGAGAAATTAACCTCCTTCTCAGAGGAAAGGAAGAAAGAACAACAAAATCGAAGAGGACAATAATACATAGAAAATATATCTACACAAATGGTTTCTGTTCAGGAAGCCATAAAATGTATATAGTTCAAGGGGCATATTTTATAGCAAAAGGAGAACAGGTATCTGTGGAGAACTAGATTGTATTTCTTGTTTTTTAATTATTTATTTTGAATCTTTTTTTGGGAAGGTAGACAATAGAGAATTTATCTTCCTTTTTTCCTGCGCCTGCATAAAGATGAATTGGCATTCTACCTTTTCCCTCTCAAAAACTTACAAGATGAGAATTTAGGCAAGTTAAAGTGAGATTGTGAGGGAAGAGATTGTTTTGTTTCAAATAGGTAAACTTGGAAAGATACATCTATGTTAGAGGGAAAGACATTTTTAGTAAGGTAGGGAAAAAATAGCAAACACTAAGGGCGGGGGGAAATAAATATTACAATAAGTCAAATAATTTCCCATTGGTTATTTTTTCCAACAACTTATATGGTAGGATGTTTTCACATTTTATGTTTTTACTTTGTTCAGGAATTAAGGTTTAAACCGATTAGATAGGTTTGTTGTTATAGAAATGGCTAGGTTATGTTACTATATAAAAGTAAAAAGTTGAGGTGTGATGCTATTATCTTATTCTACTGCACCAAAGGGAGTTGGAAGTCAACACCTTTTTTTCTTTTTTTCTTTTTTTCTTTGCCCTATACCAGTGATGGCGAACCTTTTTTGGTTCGCGTGCCAAAAGGGAGGGGATGCGGGGGATCACGTGTGTGCGTGCCCACACTCATAATTCCATGCACCCCTGCGCATGCATGCATGACCCCCCTGCTCCCAGCATGCAATGGCACGCCTTTCTAGGAGCCTGGGGAGGGCGAAAACGGCCTTCCCCACCCCCTCTGGAGGCTGGAAAGAGCCTGTTTCCCGACTCCCAGTGGGCCCAGAATGCCCAAAAATCAGCCGGCTGGTGCACACATGCACACCGGACCTGAGCTCGCGTGCCCACCGATATGGCTCCGCGTGCCACTTGTGGCACCCGTGCCATAGGTTCGCCATCACGGCCCTATACTGTTCCCTTCTCTTCTCCTTCCCTTACTTTCCCACTATTTTATTTTGTATTTTGTATTTATATTATAAACTAATAAAAAAAGGAATTAAGGTTTAAACTTCTACATGATACATTTATTCATTTTATTTATTCATTAAATTTATACAGTGCATGCAGTTGTCTTATTACTCTTTTGTGATTATAATCACAATAGTGGTCTCTCTCAGGTTCTGTTTGTGCATTTTCCATTCAAGAATGTCAGGTTTTCGAACTGGGCCAAAGCAGGAGCTGAGATAGCGCAGTGGTTAAAAGCAGCATTGCGACCTTCAGCTGATTGCTAGTTCAGCAGTCCAGCTGTTCAAATCTCACTAGGCTCAAGGTTGACTCAGCCTTTCATCCTTCTGAGGTGGGTAAAATGAGGACCCAGATTGTTGGGGGCAATATGCTGAACTCTGTAAACCGCTTAGAGAGGGCTGTAAAGCACTATGAAGCGGTATATAAGTCTAAGTGCTATTGCTATAATGCTATTACCGATGCTGGTGCGCTGCGCGCGCATCTCTGTGTTTTGGGTGCATGCTCACTATGCGCGCGTGTCCCGTCATGTGATTTTGCTTCTGCACATGCGCGGAAGCAAAATCGCACTGAAATCTTGTGCGGGGACACGCGTGCACGTGAGATTTTGGCGCGATTTTGCTTCCGTGCATGCGCAGAAGCAAAATCGCCCAAAAATTCTCACAAAAAGATGGCGACACGCGTGACGGACTGGCAGAGACAGCTCTGGAGCGGTCGCGTGCAAATTGCGCAATCGGCCGCTCCTTACCGGAGCTACGCACCTGACAGCTTTGGTAGGAACCCACCACTGGCCCAAAGTCACCCAGCTGGTTTTCATGCCTAAAATGGGATTAGACTTCATAGTCACCTAGTTTGTAGGCCAGCACCTTACCCGCTACACCAGACTGACTTTTATATTCATTATATATTTATTATATATTTATAATAAATATATTGCATATCTGAGATAAGTCAACATTTAGGAATGCTTTATCATTTCAAATGTTAAAATAACAAAACACCTCTCTGTTTTGCTGAGATTGCTAGTGACAAAATATGTTGAGTATAAATTTGAAGGATTCTAAAAAAAACTTGATATTTTGAAGGCTTACATCAAAATCCATGCCATGTTACATGGACTAAACAAATTTATAATCAGCAGTCAGCTATTTAAAGTAATAATTCCATATTTTTGGGATGAGAGCACAGTTCTCTTGCTGTTATTAGATCCCTCATCAGTTTTTTTAAAAATACTACTGGCCATGGTATTTTACTGGACCACCTACGAAGTTTTGGAGTGGGGCACCAAGCTTTGATGGTTCTACTTATGTTTAAGTGGGCAATTCCTGTCTGTACCGGTAGTTATGGGGGGAGGGGTTACTGTTGAAGGTTATAGGTACTCTAGTATAGGGTTCATACAGACACATAAATATTTGTATAATTATAACTGGATAAAATACATGTACTGTTATTATTAGCCAATTGCATCCACATGCTTTTTCTTCATTTATGATATGCTGGTTACTTTGCAAGAAAATATATAAACTAGAGGTAAGCTTAAATTACTGGAAGTCAAATTTTGTTTGTATATCACACACATATCCATCATGCTGTGGTTTTGGGGTGCATCACTCTCCCCCAGCTCAACTTATTTCATAGGGCTGTTATTATAAGGAAGAATTGGAAGAAGAAAAGCTCTGATCATTGGCTTGACCCCCTGGAGGAAATCCTGGATATAAATCTAACAAACAAAAGCAAAACAAAAGATTAAAAATGGGAGTTAAGACATGAGTTTAGGAAAAAGAGAAGGAATTATTGCTAATCCTAGGCTACATCAATACATCTGTGTTCCTTTCCATCCTTTCAAACCAGTCTTGCCTCTTTCCCATCTAAACACTATTTCATGCAGTGTCTTTATTGCTTAATCTTCTCAACTCCCCTTTTGGAGGGTCTCCAACTCCATCCAATCACAAAACTTTCAGCCTTCCCTTTCCTCTTGGCTGAGCTATTTCAATATACTACTTCATACACTTTTGTGTTCCCTCCACATCCACTTAACAACCATTCATTCTTGACTGTATCCTTTTCTTGCTTTAGCACAGTGTTTCCCAACCTTGGCAACTTGAAGATATCTGGACTTCAACTCCCAGAATTCCCCAGCCAGCGAATGCTGGCTGGGGAATTCTGGGAGTTGAAGTCCAGATATCTTCAAGTTGCCAAGGTTGGGAAACACTGCTTTAGTGTGTGTTTCCTAAGTAGTCCATTCCTCCTGCAGTCAGTTTACTTGCATTTTTCTCTTGATACATGCAACTCTCCCCTCCATAATAAAATGAGCAGAAGCACATTTCTAAAAACACATTTATTTTGACAAAAAAAATCCTCTCAGCAGACCAGACTGCAGTACCAGCTTTTTGTGTCTTAAATGTTTTCCATCCATTTCCCCATTTTTAGTAAGCATTCTATCAAGGTATGCAAATTCATCTACTAGGACCATTTGTGTATAAGATGAATCTTCATTGGCTTTTCTCTCTTTCATTGTATTCTTTGCCATGATCTTTTTCTTAATACACACAATATCTTTCATCATTTTTTCCAGCAATCATTTTTTAATATTCACAGCCTTTTTACTTTGTCATTCCTCCAAGCATCTCTTTTCATAGTTTCCATTCGCATAACTTTACACCTTTATGTGGAACATAATTTAGTTCCATTCACTCTGCAACAGCTTTTGCATCCTCTTTCTTTATATCTATTTCCCATTCATTCTACTGGGAAATGTAATCTATCTTCTGGTATGTTTGCATATAGGACTTTTTCTTCTTGCTGTTGATTCTGTTCCGTTCCATTCTATTCTGTTCTGTTCTGTTCTACTCTACTCTACTCTACTCTACTCTACTCTACTCTACTCTACTCTACTCTACTCTACTCTACTCTACTCTACTCATTTTTTTTATTTACTAATCAAAAGATCCACTTTTTGATATGACAGATTGCTTATCCCACATGCACAGCTCTTATAACACTATCTTTCCCTAATTCTCTTAACTTTTTATCATAAGCAAATTATTATACTCCTAGATTTACTCACTTGTCATGTGTGAATAGACTTGGGTTGAAACCATTTATACCCCCCCACACACACAAACCACAGAGAATATTCTCTTAACAGATGAATGAACCAATGAAACACATCGACTACGAGTTTGTAAAGTGCTAGTAGCACACAATACTGAGCTAAATGGACTAATGACTTGGTATTTGAGTGCTAACATCAATTGCAATGGCTAATTTTTACCATGCAAAAAGTCCTTTGCATTATTTTAAATATTATTAGAAGAAAAGGGGAATATTTATTTATTTATTTATTTATTAGTGAGATTTATATACCGCCCGATAGTGCAAGCAGTCTCTAAGCGGTTTACACCATTAAGCAATGTATATATAGTATTTACATTGCCCCCAACAATTTGGGTCCTCATTTTACCTACCTCGGAAGGATGGAAGGCTGAGTCAACCCTGAGCCGGTGAGATTTGAACAGCTGAACTCAAATGATCACAGTCAGCTAAAGTAGCCTACAGTACTGCTCTCTAACCGCTACGCCACCTCGGCTCATGCAGGGTATGGTATAGGCTATGGGAAAATATATTTTCATTTTGTATTGAAGAATGACAGTGGGCCTTCTTACTTCCATTTCTTAGATGTTTTCACCATGCACAAAATGTGTTGCTTGATCCGTAACTTGGAGCAGTGTGACTTTGGTGTTTCAAATCTATCCTTTCCCCCCCCTCAGTTCTCAAGCTTTTTAGGAATCCTGCAGATGGTTATAGCCCCCATCTCAAAGCATTTGTTAAGAGACATTTTACTGGCTTTACTGCAAATTTCCTTAGAAACACTTGGATTTCTAAACACGCTTAAGACACTGTTTGCATTGAAACAATAAATCAAAGTTGAATGTAAAATCATGGAATAGAAAGAGGCCAATGCCTATTCAGTGTTGAATTTTGTTTTGGGCAGCTGAAGGAAACGTTGCCTGGAATACAACTAGCTGAAAATACCTACAGAATTGAAGCTTTTTAATAAAAATCATTTTATTTTAAAAAGTACATTTTAATTTTAAACAGGTGCCATACTGTCAGAGGTGAAAATTTATCTCACAAAGGAGAAATAGATCTTTTCCCGGACATCAGACATTAGAAAAGAAACCGCAGTTTAAAAGTCTAAGTAAAAATGTTTATTTCAGTACAAAACAATAAATCCTGATTATTCTACATCTCTGATATAAAAATAAGTCTTGCTTCAATGGAAGCCAGGAACAAAAGGAATGAACGGAGAAAGGAATGTACACATGCGTACTACAACATATCAATCACGTGCTCAGGAATAAACCATTATATTAGATAGGGATGCTTCTCCCTGCATATACATGTAACAGGCAATATAAATCACTGCGTGACACATACAGTACCCAGCTGACCTTGTGGATCACAGAAAGATGTCCAGCAAACAAATGTAATAAATAATAAGCAAGGTCCTGGGTGACAAACCAGCAGGAAATACCAGAACTGTAGACTTTACCACATTTTTACCCAAAAAAATCCCCCCCTCTAAATCCAGAAAATAGCAATGGTAAAGTCAACAAAAGAGTATGCCCTCACCATGTATTCACTAGAAGTTGAGCTGAGCCCAAGGAGAGTTTACCTTAATTCTAAGTTCCATATCATCGCTATCATTTTGAAACCCATCATGGAGCTAATTAAAAGCAAGTAAAAATATGATTCACATATCATTAGTCGCCACCAAGATGACACTTTTAATTTAGTTTGTTTGGACAAGGATAAAACACATTTATGGGAGTGAGTAGCTTCAGGCCTCTCTTTTGTGACTCCATAACATTTTGCCTTGGTCTTCATAGTCCTATTCTGCCACCATGTGGTGACTAATCTGGCATCATTACAATAGAAACCTGGGGTAGGGAAGCATAGGTTATGGAAGACATGGAATGGGTAGTCAACACTGAGGCATTAGATTACCTGCCGTAGCTCTGGAAGAATGATGTTCATGAAAGATTTGATTATTGTGACATTTAGTGCCATTGCTTGATATGGCGAAGGCAGTTATTTTGAATCTTCTAAAACGAAGCTGAAGATCCAAATCCAAACCATTTTCTACAACATCAGGAACTGTGGGAATTTAATTTGTGGCTGGACCTGTACAATATATATGGTTTATATAACCATCATAATGGTTATTTACTTGTGTTGAGCGAGCCACTATTTGGGCTTTACAGCATGCTCTAAAAATCACAGTGCCTGTGTTGAAACATTGCACTTTGCTAAATCCAATGAGGCATAGTGTAACATAGCACAGTCTATGTGAAATAAGCCTTTCCAGATGGGTAGATAAGTATACATATCCCCAGACATTGGATCAGAATAGTTTAAATAAACGGGCTTTTCCTCCTTTTATTATGATTTTTCTCAATCATTGTGAGGAATTACATGCTAATTCCAGAGTTTAGTGATGATTTGGTTCACTATTTTGCAGTATGTAATTTCCCATTGCCATGATGAAAAATAAGTATTTTATTATTCTTGTACTTGCCTACCAAGTGTCTATGACAGATATTACCCTAGGATTTGATACGGATATTTACTAATTTTAGTCAATTCTTATACTATTACCATTTTTAGTCTAATAACTGCTATTATTGCGCTTTGAGTACAGATCTGCATCTACTCTGTGGGCTTTGATAATTTTCTCAGGAAAGATCTGGGTTTCAAGATGTTGGCAAAGCCTTATTATGGCCTTCCACAGATTTCTGAGCTTAGCGCTACAAAATTGGACAGGTTAATGTAGTTCCTTTTTATAAAACTATTTCCCTGCCCCATTTTCATTTATGGATTTTCATTTCCCTCAGATGATCTGTTCATGAGATCAGTTTATGCAAAATGCATTTCATTTAAATATCATGTTCATTTGATGTAATTAATCCAGAATTAAATTGGACTTGCACATTGCCTACATTTATCTTCACATTATGGTGAATGTTCCCTGATTCAGATGATATAATAATAACTATTGTAATAGAAACCTTTTTAATGAGTAATCTTTTTATAGCAGAGTGGTAAGAAGATGATGAATTGTTCCATTCTGTTGCATGGAGGTAACAAAAATGGTTTTGTTTGGTCGTAGTATTATGGAGCATGTAGCAAAGACCTTTCCTCTATAATTTGTGAGCTGTGGAGCACGGTTGTTTTGTTTTAAATGTGCCTTACCTTTTGCTTTTAAAGGAGCAGTTTACTAAAAACCTTTTATTGACGGTTTTTAATTAGTAATTCAGTTGCTTTTTCATTTTTGTTTTACTTTATTTTTTGCATCTTTTGTTGTTTAATTATTGTCAGCAGCCTTGAGTACTATGTTGAGCAGAAAAGTGAATTGCTGTCACAGAGAGGAGTGGGTCAACCTATTTTCCAAAGCACCTGAAGGCCAGACAAAGAATAATGGGTGGAAACTGATCAAAGAGAGATTCAACCTAGAAATAAGGAGAAATTTTCTGACAGTGAGAACGATCAACCAATGCAACAGCTGGCTTTCAGAAGTGGTGGGAGCTTCACCACTGGAAGCTTTCAAGAAGAGACTGGACTGCCGTCTATCAGAAATGATGTAGGGTCTCCTGCTTGGGCAGGGGGTTGGACTAGATGACCTAAAAGGTTCCTTCCAACTCTGTTATTCTGTTATTAATAGTTTGTACTGATTTTCCATACTTACATTGACTAGAAATGCTCACTATCAAGATTTGAACCCAGGTGCAATGGACAGATTTAATAATGTGTGGCATCTCCTTGTTATATTTAGTTGTTAAAGTGCATAAGCAATGTAAATAGTGGATTGCTGCTAAATCTTCTATGGATAAGTGGTCATTGAATATTCTGGAAACTGATTTAGAAAGATTTTGCAAATTGAAAAGACTCTTGTACAAAGAACAGTGGTTGCACAGATTCTTCAACTGGATATTTGGACAGGATTTTTAAAAAATATATCTCTGGCTCTTTAGAGTTTTAGTCTTCGGGAGGTTAATAGAAATGGACTTGTTCTGGAATGGTGTCCATCCTCCCCCCCCCCTCCAACTCCCCAGTTTTATCTACAGCCCTGATATTCCTTTGGATTTCTTTCCGGTTGCCCTTTGGTGGCATTTGTTGTTCCAGCTAAAAAAATCTTATGAACTTTGGATATAGGAAACTTGCATATTTTTCTGCATTTCTTGCACTCCAGGGCATATTGGCTGGAGTGAAAATATTTCAGCATTGTTAATCTTAATCCTTGTTCCTGTTTTATAAGTAACTGTGTTGTACAACTATTCCTCATATCGCACCAATATCCTTTTATATTATCCCTTCCAATTTTATGTTGGTTCATTCTCTTTGCTTGCGTATTCTCCATCCTGCTGTGAAGTTGTTAGAAATGGGAGAACCTCTGCAGTATTTTACTATAATTCCACTTTGAATTACTATTGCAACTTTCATGAATTTGATGTGGATTATAGATTTCTATTTGTTTGGATGTTAGTTCATTGGCACATGCCTTTCTTTATTATTTGCTGTACAGTGATTGGCAATGGCTCGTCAGGGTTTTCTCATTTTGTTAGAAGATGCTGAAATGTGTCAAAGATGTGACTTGTGGCATGGCCTCCCAGTACCTCAGTACCCAGTATCTCATATCTTAATGATAATGGTCAGTGTGGAACTCTCTCTGTGTTCCTGAATTATCTCTTACTCTATTTTCTTTATTACCTTAATGGTGAACTTCATCATAGTAGGACAAAGATGGTAGACTTTTCTGTCTACCCCATATATTTCTTCTAATTTACTATTGAAATAGTCTTTGAGCACAAAGACTATCACAAAAAAAAATTCCCCAGAAAAAAGGAATTTTGGGACTGTCCGCATTGTAATCATGAGCTTTAGTACAAAATTAAGACATTCGTGTATGTTGATTAGCTTTGGTTTGGAAATTAGTTTAAAATATTGTAAGGTTTGAATGTTATGGGAAACAAAAGAAGAATTTTGATTTAGAAAACTTCAAGTCCTTTGAAAAAGGTTACAATAGAAACATTTCTAGAGAACTAAAACAAGCGAACATACATTCATATTCTTGATTTCTTGAAAATATTTGATTTTGATTTGATTTTCAAATATTTTGTAAAATACATTTGCTTTATAAGGTTAGGCATAAAAAAGCTCAGAAATGTTTTATCAGTTAAGCAAACAGATTCACTATTATTAAAAGTCCCTAAGCATAGATTCCTTTTATCTATATCCTTTCCCCATACTTTCTGCCTTAATGGTTTCTGTGCAGGTTTTTAATACTGAATGGACATTCCTTCTGTTTCCTGAAGCATCCTGTCTTTGTTTGAGGATAGTATTTCTTCCTTTCATTAAGCTTATAAGAGTTTCTTAATAGTGAATGAAAAGAATTATTGGTATTTCAGGAATCTATGAATAGCTATTTCATAATAAAGGGCTTAAAAAGGAGGGGATTTGTTTTCTTTGTAATCTGATTTATTTCGAGTTACAATACTGAGCCCTTAATCTTCCCTACATTTGGCTAACATTTGATATTCTGCCTTTGCAAACTTTGCATAGACTTTGCTGAGAGGTTGAAATGGTAGAAATACCATTTTCATTTGCTGCCCCCTCTCCCCAAAAAATCCCCCCTGAATACAGAGTTCAGATTCATTGAAAGTTCAGAGTCTTTAAACATAAAAGTTCGTGGAGATTTCATAATGGTGTATATCATTGTAATTATTATTTAAGGGGTATGAAAACCCATAAAACAATGGAAACAGGATACTTATCATTTTTACTAAAAACAATTGTTTGGATATACACCTATACTGTTGAAATTTAGAGAGCTAATTTTGATTCCAATAGGATTGTATGCTTTATTAACTTAGAAAAATGCAGCTAATTTGCTTGATTAGTTTATGATAAATAGGCAGAATATCACTTGACTTGAATTTTCATTCCATAGTGATTCTCTCTTTCCAAAATTATCTGAACGTTCTTAATGCAAAGTTGAAAACAACCGGTGTAACAAAACTGGAGGCCTTTTGTGGAAGAGTAAGATCCATGTAATTCTGGAAAAGAAGCATTATTTATTTATTTATTTATTTATTTATTTATTTGGTTTTCTTATATGCCGCCCAACTCCCGAGGGACTCAGGGCGGCGTACAGCAAAGAAAAAATACAAGGGCAGTAAAACCTCCCCTGTTGGTATATGACAGACCTGACTTAAATTAGGATTTCATCTACTTCCTTTCAAGTTCTTCCCCCCCCCCCCAAGAAAAATAAAAGAACCTAAGAAGATCAACTGTATGTTACCTAATAAAATGATATGCAATTGTACAAAACTATAAAAATGACTAAGTTTCCATCAAATGATTATATAGGTCTTGCATTCCTTTGCCTGCTTGATAATACTAACATCTGCCTTTGTAAAATGAGCAAAATTGTTACTAATTGTGTAGATCAGTGTTTCCCAACCTTGGCAACTTGAATGCTGGCTGGGGAATTCTGGGAGTTGAAGTCCAGATATCTTCAAGTTGCCAAAGTTGGGAAACACTGGTGTAGATAATGATACTCTATAGGTGACAGCACTTGGCCAGCCCTGTCGGGGCTTGCTAGGCAAAGTCTGGATGAAAATAAAAAGAAGGGGAAATAAATCCTATAAAAGAACAGTGTTAAACTAACTTTTGCTGTTGCCAACAAGCATCCATATTGCCCAGTTCAATTCAAGTCTATCTGTATAGATAATCATTTTAAGAGTATGGTTAATCACTCAAACCCAGGTTATTTCAGCAAGAATTGAATCCTCCCATTTTAATATAGATTAAAAGCAGTATTTCTATGTACAGGGTTGAGATTTTCATTAGAGAAAAGAGGAGAGTATAAGGCAGGGCTGCCAAACTCGCAGCCTGTGGGCCGGATGCGTCACGCACTGGCCACGCCCACGCCCAGTTCAGCAAAGGGGGAAAAAGTCCCGATACGTTTCGTGATGTTGCCGTGATGATGTGAGTTTGACACCCCTGGGATAAGGCAATTTAAAAAGATAGCTGAGGCACACAGAATTACTGTTTTTTTCACTTTGGCATTTATCAATTCAGTCAAATCAAATCAGGTCAACTGTTGAAATCGCATCACTTAAAAGCACTAATAATACTCTTTTGAATTTGCCTAATGTACAGATTTCATTTTTTTTACTGAAGTAGCTTTTTCAACAGAATTAAGCAGTACAATTTTTGAATTAAAGAAGAATAAAGGAGAATAATAAGAGAGTGAAAAAATATATAGAAAAAGAAGTAGGAAAGGAATAGATTCTAAAGAAGTGCTTCCAAATACATTTATATTTTATCCTCTCTCTCTAATGTTACATCATAATTTCCTTCTTTCCATAAGCTTCCTTAGTCTTCAAATCAGAGGTGGGTTTCTCCTGGTTTGGACCGGTTCGCCCGAACCGGTAGCAACCCGCTGGTGACGTAACGATAATGTCATGGAACCGGTTCTGTCGGTGCCAGTCCGTGGATGCTGCCATCTTTTTTTGAGATCTTTTGGGGGGGGGATTTTTTTTGAGGTGCGCCCAAGAGGTGCGGGAGGAAGCGAACCACCAGCGAGGTAAGTTAGAACCCACCCCTGCTTCAAACCCATAAATGACAAGTTCATTTTTCTCTGTTTTCAACAAAAAGTCCATAAGGGGTTTACAGTCACTAATAAATGTAGCTGCTGATCTTTCTCTAATCCAGGGGTGTCAAACTCACGTCGTCATAGTGGCGTCATGTGATGTCTTCCCCTTCGCTAAACCAGGCATAGGCGTGGCCAGCACGTGACGCATCTGGCCCACCGTCCGGGAGTTTGACAGCTCTGCTCTAATCAAACAAGTAATTTTGCCATTTGTCATAGTTCTGATTTTTATACCAACCGATCCTCAGATATGGGTATTTCAGAGTCTTTTTGTGCATATAATAGTGCTACAGCAGTAAATATATAAAACAATAATTTTCCATGGTTCTTATCTAATTATTTTTATACTTAGAAAAGTGTAAGTTTCATGGGAAAGTTAATTGCATAAACTCAAATGAAAATATTAATCAAAGGAATTTCTCACAGATCCCTGGGACTCTCAAACTGATTTCAGAAAAGGCAGGAGCAAGAATTCCAATCTGTAATAATTACTGATATCATATTATAATGGCATCCTCCCTGCTTTTTTGAAATTACAAAGAAGCTTGATTATGAAACTAAAACATAGTTTATTCTAGTGATTAGCTACAGGATTACTTGTCAATTAGGATGCAACATGTAACTATATTCTGGAAAAACTATGGGCTATACAATTTAGATTCAGATCAAGGTTTGAGTTCAGTTTAAATAGATGTTCAGGCAAAATACTTGTATCTATGTCGCTCGTTTAAAAATTCAAAATCCATAGTGGGTTTGGTCCTAATTGGAACAAATTAAATTAGGCAACAGTGTACCAGCTTGTGAGTTTTCTAGAATTCTTCCTCAAAAGTCTTTTATAAAAAGTAGAAGTGGAAGAAAATCCAGAAATATGTAGTTCAGAATCATCTAAGGCAGTGTTGGTAAACTGAATGCATTTGTTAATGAGTAATAAATGAGTCAATTCAGATCTTCCATTCAAATTAAAGAACAGGAAAAACATAGATAATTTAGGCATGATAGCTCAAGTATTGCACCACGTATTAGTCCAGCTTTATATATCGATCTGTATTTTAGTGGAAAGTTCTTTGAGGTGTAGAGCAGGGCAGGAAGCTTGGGGCCTCCAGTTATTTTGCTCTGTAACTTCCACAAATTCTTGATGCTGAGTCTGTACAAAACAGCTGGGTTGCACCAAGTTGCCTGTTCTTAGAACATTGGAGGAGAAATCTCTATTTCCATAGATTGGGGAACATATGCCAGTAAAAGATTGGAGTCCATTCAGTAGTGGGTTCTAAATCCCGTCGCTACCGGTTTGCTCTTAAGCGCGTACGACACTTATGCACATGCACAGAAGCGTCCCGGGCGGGTGAAAGGAGAGTCCCGGGCGGGTGGGAGGAGCGTCCTGGGCGGGTGGGTGGAGCCTCCCGCCACCGCCGCTACCGGTTCGCAGAACCAGGCCGAACCAGGAGCAACCCACCGCTGAGTCAATCCCTTTTCTGTTAACTTAATTCTGACACCTAGTTTTCTCCTTTCTTGGGGCACAGCCCACTTTGTAAGATTGTTCAAGTGTTTGTAGAAAGGGTTGAATTCAGCTCAAGTGTTACGTGTGATGCACAATCAACAGTGAGGTCTAAGCTGTGCTTAATATTCATTTTATGCATGAGCCAGGAATGTTGTTCAGAAATCCAGGTTTGTTGTGTCTGTTTGTTTACAAATGTGTTAATTTAATGTTTTTAAAATGTGTTAATTTAGCCTTGTAAATAAGCCTGCAAAAATGTTCTGAGCTAACAGGATTTTTTTTTCTTTTCTATGTATGTCAGTCCTATCACACATATTCAACCATCTTCACATATTGATTATATTTTCCTAGCATGGTATTTTTTAGCAAAGTTTCCTCTTCGTTATAGTTTATTTCAAGCTAACCACTGAGCCATCTGTACAGTGGTGGGTTGTAAATAATAATGCCACCGGTTCACTCTCGTGCACGTGAAGCGTCCTGGGTGGGTGGGAGGAGCCTCCCGCCGCCAGCGCTACAGGTTCTAAGAACTGGTCCGAACCGGGAGAAACCCACTGCTGCATCTGTAATGTAGGCATGGTTTCCTTAATTTCTTATCTACACTTCCAATAATCTCATTTTCTTCAAATGCATGGATCGTAAATGGACAGTCTTACTTTGACTGTAGGCCAGAGTCAACCTTCTTTAGAAAGGCACATTTAAGGCGCATGTAATACAGAGTGGATAAGGCCAGACTTTTTCTGTATTTTCCTGAATTTCTTGAAGGAAAGGAAGGCATGGAATGTTTGCTTGTTTCTTGCTAGTTACGCTGGATCCAATCTGAATCGGTCACTGGGACCAGAGGTTTTGTCTTCCGAGCTTTCGGACTCATGCTGGAACCCCATCCTCAGGGAACTTCTCTGTGTGTTTTCAGCTGTTCTGTGTGTGGTGCATATTGTCTGCAGCTTTTTAGATGTAGATTGGGGTGTTGATGGCTGGCTATTAAATTGGCTGTAGTTTCCTTGTGCTGTCAAGCCCCTCCTCCCTTCCTAAGTACTTGATAAGCTGGGGGTAAATCAGCATTCCTGCTGATTGATGAGGGCCCTGTTTCCCAGGCTTCAATCACTTTCCTGGCTGTTTTTGTGCCTGCTCGTCCAACAATCTGAGTAGCGGTTCCTATTGAATGAGCCGAGGTGGCGCAGCGGTTAGAGGCAGGTACTGCAGGCCACTTTAGCTGACACTGATCCGCAGGTCAGCGGTTCAAATCTCACTGGCTCAAGGTTGACTCAGCCTTCCATCCTTCTGAGGTAGGTAAAATGAGGACCCAGATTGTTGGGGGCAATATAAATATACATTGCTTACTGGTGTAAACCGTTTAGAGAGTGCTTGCACTGTGAGGCGGTATATAAATCTCACAAAATAAATAAATAAATAAATAATAATTATCTTAAGATCTAGATATTTGAGTTTCGGTGTGATCCTACTTCAACTGCTACCATTTATTTTTGGTAATGCTAATGAGACAGATTTTCAGAGATTTGCAGGCCATACTTTATGGCTTTCAGACTTCTATTTTCCTATAATATGTTCTTATATTTAAACAACAATTTTGTTGCTGTTGCTGCTTGATTGTTTATTTAGGCTTTGGATTCACAGTATTATCTTCAGCAGAAACTTCATAACAACTTGCTAAATATTTGCCTTGAAGAAATCATCAGTATCAAGAAGGACTGTTCTTCCAACATTAATGAATTATTTATTTTAAACAATGTTATTCAAATCTTATATAAAAAAACAAACAGAAAAATGGGAAAGGATGGTAATAAAAATAATTTTTACAAAGCCAATGATATTTTACACGATATCATTAAATAAGTGATCAGAATTCATGTTAAATAAAAATAATAATTGTTGTTTCTCCAATATTTGGTGCACTCCAGGTCCCCTCCCTTAAACGTTGCCTCTTGATAGGATCTCGGTTGTTGCTCCAACCCTTTGAAATAACCTCCCACTGAGATGCAAGGGATCCCTATACTTTTATCCTTTTGGAAGAACCGGAAGACCTGGTTCTTCCCCCAAGAATTAGGCTAGGATAGGGGTTGAGCTAGGAGACTGGTTTGGTCCTTGATGGGAAAAGGTATTTTTGTTTTTAGCAATGTTTTTATGGATTGATGCAAGTTGCCTACAACCATTATATGAGCTAGGCAGCCATATATGTTCTTTAAATAAATCAATACTGCATTTTGATAGCAAAGCCATCATGGAAACTCAATACATTCTTCATGGAACAATGGAGATCAAATAAATTGAAGAAAAAATCATCTTAAACCTCTATAATAAAAGGTTATAAAAACAATATAAAAGTATAGTCTAGATATTGATGACAATGGCAAAAAAATATTATCACTGTTAATTGCTTGGGAATACAATTTCCGTTTTGTGTTTTGAAAAGGAACTGTGGTAAGTATGTTATTTCCTGTAAATAGCTGCTTTGCAACTTCTTGTAGATATTATTATTTGTCTTGGGTAGGCTCCTTGCTGAATAACTTTCTGAAAAGAACTTGAATGAATGAGCCTGGAGCTCCTGCTACAATGCAAGTACTATATTGGCTTGGAACAGAACTCCTAACTGGAATGCTCATAGCAATCGTCCATAGGAAAGAAAAACATTAAAAAGGTGGGTTGGGAAGTGATTCCAGATGTGGCAGATGAGCTCCGCTTTTCCCATACTGTGATCCAACACTAATTGTTAACTAAGTAATTGTTAACTAAGGCAGTCTCCCGAACGGTGGGTTGCTCCCGGTTCGTCCCGGTTCTGCAAACCGGTAGCACTGGTGGCAGGAGGCTCCGCCCACTCGCCCGGGACGTTTCTGCGCAAGCGCAAGTGCGAACCGGTAGCAGAGGGTTTTAGAACCCACTACTGAGTCTCCCCTTTTCTATTCAATATTCTTGGTCATCTTTGTGTTCTATAAATGAATTACAGGTATTCCTTGATTTACGACCACAATTGACCCCAAAATTTCCATTGCTAACCAGATGAGTTTTGCCCCATTTACGACTTTTTTGTCACAGTAGTTAAGTGAATCACTGCAGCTGTTCAGTGAATAATGCGGTCATTAAACGATTCTGGCTTCCCCCCATTGAGTCTGCTTGTTGAAAGCCAGCCGGGAAGGTTACAAATGGCAATCAGATGACCCTGGGGCAGTACAACTGTCATAAATATATGCCAGTTGCCAAGTGCCCGAATTTCGATCAGATGCTGCAATGGTTGTGTGAAAAATTTAGCAGATTCAATTTAACTGATTAACAGAGTTGGAAGGAACCTTCTAGGTCATTGTCACGGTGTGATTATTGTCAGTTGTATGTATATGCAGAAAGCTGCATCCCTATCTATTATAATGGTACATTCCTGAGCACGTGATTGATATGTTCTTGTACGCATGTGTGCATTCCTAAATCTCCATTCCTTCCTTCTTACTTGACTCTTGACTGGGAGAGTCGCATTTTATAGCAGAGATGTAAACAATGAGATTTTATTGTTTTTGTACTGAAATAAATATTTTAATTAGACTTTTAAACTCCGGCTTTATTTCTAATGTCTGAATTCCGGGAGAAAGATCAAACATCGCCTCTGTGAGATTAATTCTCACTCCGACAGTCATCTAGTCCAACCCCCTGCCCAAGCAGGAGACCCTACACCATTTCTGACAAATGGCAGTCCAATCTCTTCTTGAAAGCCTCCAGTGATGAAGCTCCCACCACTTCCGAAGGCAAGCTGTTCCATTGGTTGATTGTTCTCACTGTCAGAAAATTTCTCATTTCTAGGTTGAATCTCTCCTTGATCAGTTTCCATCCATCCAGTTTCCATCCATCCAGTTTCCAAGGCATCCTTGTCTGGCCTTCGGGTGCCTTGGAAAATAGCTTGACACCTCTCTGTGACAGCCCCTCAAATATTGGAAGACTGCTATCATGTCTCCCCTGGTCCTTCTCTTCACTAGACTAGCCATGCCCAGTTCCTGTAACCGTTCTTTATATGTTTTAGTCTCCAGTCCCCTAATCATCCTGGTTGCTCTTCTCTGCACTTTTTCTAGAGTTTCAACATCTTTTTTATACTGTGGTGACAAAAACTGGATTCTAGGTGTGGTCTTACTAAGGCTGTATAGAGTGGTATTAGTACCTCACTTGATCTTGAAATGGTCATAAGTCACTTCGTTCAGTGCTGTTATAACTTCAAATGGTTACTAAACGAATGGTTGTAAGTTGTGACAGTCCCCACAGTTGTGTAAATTGACCAAATAATTTGCAACAGTTGTAGTTATAGAGGTATGGATTTGTTGCATTGATTAGCATTTTCTCCACTTCAGAGATATTTAGTAAGTACCGTAATCTTTGGAGTATAAGACCCTCCGGAGTATAAGACACACATTAGGTTTTGGGGAGGAAAACAAGAAAACAAAATCTGCCTCTGCCTACCAGCATCCATCGGTATTCATCTGGCTAGTGTCCTTGCAGCAAACAGCCTGGTCAGCTTCAGCACATTACCGCAGCCTGATTCAGGACAGAAGCTGATTGGCGGTTGGATCAGCCTCCCAGAATACCGCCAATCAGATGTTCCAGGCTGCAGGGATCGCCACAGCCCATCGCCACCTCTGCGCGTTGCGTTTTTTGGCCTCCGCGCGTTGCGTTTTTGGCCTCCGCGTATTGCATTTTTGGCCTCCGCACGCTCCGTTTTAGATCCGTTCCAGGCTGCGGGGATCACCACAGCACATCGCCGCCTCCGCGCATCACATTTTCAGCCTCCGTGCGTTGCGTTTTTGGCCTCCGTATGCTCCATTTTTTACCTCTGTGTGTCGCATTTTCGGCCCGTTACAGGCAGCGGGGATCGCCGCTGCTGCTGCGATCCTTGCCATCTGGAACCGGCTGAAAATGGGATGCGCGGAGGCCGAAAATGGGGTGTAAGGAGGCTGAAAATGTGACGCGCGGAAGCAGCGATCAGCAGCAATGGGCTGTGGTGATCCCCGCAGCCTGGAACGGGCTGTAAATGGGGCATGCGGAGGCCGAAAACTCGACGCACAGAGGCTGAAAATGGCCAAAGGGTGGAGGCCAGCGGATGGGCAGGGCTTCGGCAACATTCACTGTATAAGACACCACAGACATTTCCACCCACTTTTAGGGGGGGAAGTGCATCTTATACTTCGAAAAATACGGTAAGTAAACTGCTATATTCACATTTACATTTTATACTATACATTTTACTGGTGAACTGCGTAGTTTGACACTGCTTTCAACTATAGCATTACATACCAGACAAGTTAGTTATCATGTAACCATCAATTACGAAAGTACAAATCTATAATCTGATGGGCTCGTATTTTTAGATTCTACATATGTCAGCAGTGGAAATGAACAGTTTTCATCAGTTGCCTATGATTGCACTGTGATTGCTACTTTGAAAAGATGAAAGGATTCTTTTTTACTTTTCAGTAAGGTGTATGCATTTATATTTAAACATTCAGAATCAATGTTCAAGTCAGAAAGGCTGGGATTCAAGCAATAATACTTTAGCATGGGTGTTATTTAAATTTAACAAGATCAAATGTTCCACTAGTTGTATGTTGTAAAAATATGTCTTCATTCACATGTAAAAAAACAATGTTGTGTGCAGTCCAAAGGAATTGTTACCTGGCTTCCAAGTTTTCTACAACACAGACCCCCTCTCTAATCCAAACACCACTGCCAAAACATTAATGAGATCTTCCTAAATGGTTCCTCAGAGAGTTGGATGAGCCACAATTGAGAAGATAGTCACAAAGAGCAAGACCAAGTAGCAGCAACACATAACTAGGAATTGAATTCTTAATCTCATATTCAATTTAGTCCCCACTTAAGACTGGCAAATAATTGTTCCTTTGGTCTCACGAAAGATAAGCATGCTTAGCAACATAGCCAATTACATCAAAAACTGAAAATTAGGTTTTGCATTTTGAAATGTCAATTCAAATTTTAGATTTTTAAAAAACTTCAGGCAGGTAGTCCTCGGGTAAAATTCAAAATTTTTCCCTACCGGCTCTGTGTGTGTGGTTTGGTGGGCATGGCTTGGTGGTCATGTGACTGGGTGGGTGGGCGTGGCCAAGTCGACGTCACTTCTTTGCCCTAATGACCTACAAAAAGAAATATATCAATTATTATACACAAAACAATAAAAGAGGTACACAAATTTTAAGTATTTGTGTACCTCTTTTATTGTTTGTGTATAATAATTGGTATATCTTCTTTTTGAATTTCACCCCTGATTATCTACTTGCTTTCCCCAACCTGGTGCTTTCCCGTTTGTTATTAAACTACAGACAAGAGCTGATAGCTGGATAGAGTTTGTTTTCCTCTTTGATAAGACTCTTATCTGTGATTAATATGTCTATGTATATATACATATACATATTATATACATAGGGAAATCGACATGGCTGCTTGAGAGCATCCCCAGTGGAACTGCGGCCTGGGAATCATGTGCTCTGCAGTCCTATTATCCATTTCTAGCCATCTGGGCATTGAAGTTAGATTCAATCAGATTTACAGTCGAGTCGTCCAGAAGAGGTGAGCAGCGGGCGTGGGTGGGGCCAACCAGGGGCGATTTTTACTGGCTCTGCGAACCGATTCAAATCGTCCCTATCGCCTCTGCCGAGCTGGGCCAAGATGGTCGAATTTCACCCCTGGTAGTCCTCAATTTACAACATTTGAAGTTACAATGGGCCTCCCCAGGGGGTACTTGCAATCCAATTCCAAAGTTCTGATAGCCACTCCCCTCATGGTCATGTGACCACAATTCAGACACTTGGCAACCATCCTGCATTTACAGCTGTTTTCATCGTCCCACAGTCACATGACTTCATTTTATAATGGTCTTGCCAAAAAAACCAGCATTTACTTCCATTTTTAAAATCAAAATCAGCCCATAGCAAACCATTCATTTGCTTAATTATCACCGCAAAAAATGTCATAAAATTGTGTCTGCCAACTGGGTGACCTGATTTATGATAATCACATCTTATGACTGTGATGGACAGGCTCCATTACGGTTGTAAATCGGGGACTATGATTTCCAGAGTATAGTCCCTGGAAAGCTTGCAGATCTGGTAGCTGAATGGCTAGCTGCAGAAGGCTGAAAGATGTAAAGTAATGCTTCATTAATATTGGGTAGGAGGGGAAGAACATATGAAAAGAATCTGTGTTTATTTTAATCAGATTGCAGAAAATTGGTCAAGCACGGGTACAACAAATCATCTTATGAATAAAATCATAAAAAGCCAGAGAGTTTTTCCGAAAATGCAATTAGAAGCAGAAGAAAAAAAATAAAAAATCAGATGGAGCAAAGAGAGCCGAATATATTTTTGGGTGGATAGCATATGTCTCAGATGTTTTGCTTCCCTTTGAATCCCTGTTCTTTCTGCTAATCACACTTCACATCACAATTATTTTCCAGTGGTCCAAATTCCAAAGATGCTAGTAAGGTTTCTTTTAATATACATAGTTAACATGACATCATAGAGTAACTATTTTAGTTCTTTGTAAGTCAGGAAGACAGATGGTTCCAGCAGAATGTGAAGATATTCCTAACCTTTACCCCATTGCCCTTGAATATGTAAAAGACACAACATTTCCCCCTGTGGACAGCAGGAAGGGGGGAAAACGTTAGCTTTCAAGATGGCTATTTTCTCTTTAAAATAAACTTTTTATTTGATTTTGGCCATACATCACTCGTTTCTTTCTTAAACCATTTCCTACTTCATAATAGTTCTACAAAGAGTTTAAATGAAATTCTGTTTGGGGACGATTTATGATGTTTTGATTGTGTGTGTGCGTGTGCAGAATTCATGTCCTCAGAACAAAAAGTACACCAAATGATTTCATAAACCTTTTTATAAACCACTTCGGAACGGTGTATGTTGTTTTCAAGAGAAAAGTGCTGCTTGTAGTTATGGACTGTAAGTGCTGCTTAAAATATCTCACTTGGTTTTGGGAAGAATAGACATTTTTTGTAGAGGCATCTCCTAAGACAGTGATGGCTAAACTTTTTTTACTCGGGTGCCAAAAGTGCGCGCATGCGCGCCCACACCCATAATGCAATGCCCTCCCCCTGCACATGCGCACACAACCCCCTGCTGCCCCCCCCCCCACGTATGCGCGCAGGCCTCACTGAAGCCTCCGGACTTCCAGTAGGCCCATTTGGCCGTTTTTTGCCCTCCCCAGGCTTTAGGAGGCTCCTGAGGCTTTCCTGAAGCCTGGGGAGGGCGAAAACGGCTCCCCCCACCCTCCGGAAGGCCTAAAATGACATAGGGCAATGCCTCGCGTGCCCTCAGATATGGCTCCGCGTGCCACCTGTGGCACGCATGCCATAGGTTCGCCATCACGGCCCTAAGAAGTCTGAAACAGGCCATATGTTGGGAAAGGCCTTTGAGATTGTGGAATCCGATGTCCTAATCAGAATAGGAATCCAAATTAAGATTTCTCTGACATCCTCAGTGAAGGGGAACCTACCGTTCCCTTCAAGATTGCTGCTATTGTTAAGTTCAGCTGAACAAAACTTCCTGTCTTCCAGTATTTTGCCCTCTGGGGTGATAAAGTACAGGGTTTGACTTTCTTTTGTGTGATAACCCTTCCAATGCCTGAAATATGTTGCTGTTATGCCCCCTCAGGCATCTTTTTTCAAGACTAAACATACTGAGTTTCCTCTGTAGCCATCCCTGGTGGCGTTACTTTCATTTTTTTTTGTTTAAAAGTTAATGTTCAGAACCAGAAAAAAACAAACTTCTATCTATATTTATACAGTTGGCTTACTTACAAGCTGGACTCTCATGACAGTGATTGTAAATTATCCTCTTTATTGGCTAACAGCAGCTTTTGACATTCCTTTAATCTCTTGGAGAAAAAAGAATTATGCACTTAGTTTTGAACTCCTATTTGCTTTTGTTTACTATTGCCTGCTTATTGCACATTTCTTGTTCTTGAAATTAGCCAAATGCGATTACATCCCATGGTGCCTCTTTGCCTTAGAGAAAGATTTTCTGTTCCTTCCCTGCTGCAACCTTTCCTTCCATTCTCCATACTTTCATCTACATTTAAGAGTAGATTTTGGAGGAAGGATTTGGGTGTTAATTAAAAAAAAATTAAACACCCTCCCTTGTATTTTCTGCAAATATAAAAGCACTGTTGGATACAACACACATACTATTTAAGTTCTTTCCTTTTAGGTCCTAATAAAAAAAAACGAATTACTGGCATTATTAATGAACTAGATATAAAGGGAAGGGGGAAGACAGAGACATCTGAATTACAGAAACACAGCAAGATTAATATATGTTTTTATTATAGCCAGCAATATGAATAGAGGATTTGATTGACATTTATTAGTAACTGACTCTCACTTCTTTATTTTTGTTATAAACATTAGAATCACAATGCTTCAATATTCAGGATTTTCATACTGAAATATGGCTGCTAGAATAGATTTTTGCCATATATTTCATGAAGATTAAATTTGAATCAAAATGTGCCATTGTTTCTCATCACTACACATTTGGCAAAGATAATATATTGAGTATTTTGCAGTGTAATATCTAAATGTATTTCAATTCAGTCACAAGAGTTGAATTAAGGGTTGTATCTTAAACTTGCTATGATATACAGCTTTCTTCTGTGCTCAAGGTTGTAGTTCTTATTCTCACTGGCTAAATAAACTCAGTAAATCAGAATGTTATGTGTTCTGAACATTAAAATGATTATATATATATACCTTATTTAATAATGTATGAAAATAAAATTTGAAAAATAATAAATAAGGGTCAATGTAAAGATTTCACAAAATGGTTTCCAGGAAATTCAGAATCATATTCAAATACAGAATGCAAAATATATTTATGCAAAATGATGGGTGCCTTCTTTCATTCCTCCAGTACAAGAAGTAGTTGCCAAGAAAACAACACAAATGTTTTTGAAATCACCAGCAGTCACTCTTGACTGGCTTCTCTTTACACATATGTCACATCAGTCCAGGGGTGGGTTCCTCCTGGTTCGGACCGGTTCGCCCGAACTGGTAGTGAGCTGTTGGTGACATCACGATGATGTCACCGAACCGGATCCGTAGGCGCAGCCATCTTTTTTTAAATTTTTTTTTCTTCTGAGCATGCGCAGAAGCTGAGTTCCGGCACTGTGCATGCAGTCGCCATCTTTTTTTCTGCTTGGTTGAGGGTTTTTTTTGGTTTTTTTGGATTTTTTGTTACTGCACATGCGCGTGCCCATGAGGCGCGCCCACGCAGCGCAGGAGGGAGGGAGCAAAATAACCCTTGAAAAATCAGAATGATTGGCCATTTTTGCAGGAGGCTCTCCTACCAGGAAAGGAAGGGAAGGGACTGGCGAGGAGAAATATACCGAATCAGTATGAGGAAACCTCCCAGTTTTGTAGCAGCGCTGCTGCATTTCAAAAGAGAAACCAACAGTTCATCCCCGCGTGAGTTATTTGTGCCTGTGCAAAGCAAAACTTTACTGAAGGGGAAAAAAAGCAACAGGAGGAATCAGGGAAGCAACCGGGGAAAGCAGAAGGACAACTCCTGTAGATAAAGGGATGGGGTGGGTGGGGGTTTTTTCCCAGCCCAAATGATTTGGGGCAATGTTTATTCTCAGCAGAGCCAGGGTGGGCAGGCAGGCAGTGGCACAAAGTTAGTTTATTTATTTAGCTATGCTGGCTGGGGAATTCTGGGAGTTGAAGTCCACAAGTCTTAAAGTTGCCATGGTTGGAGACCCCTGTTCTAGAGGTTTCTCTGCAGTAGTTTGTGCCAAGAGTAGCTCCCTACATATGTGTGTGTGTGTCTGTGTGGGTACTAGGTTGTATTCCTCTTCACTCCCAAGATGGCCCGTTGTCCTCCCCGTGAAGGCGAAGGGACAATGGGCGGGAGGGACTTGCGAGCCAATTTGTTTACCAACTGACTGAGCCCCAGGGTAACCAGCAGCTACCGAGGCCACGGCAGAGCAAAAAGGACTTAGAATGTGAACGCTCCAGGACAGCACATGACAGGGGATGCGCCACTGCCGGGCCACCCGCCCTCCCAGTCCCAGAGCAAGGAAAAAAGGAAAGGAAAAAAGGAAAGGAAAGGAGGAGGAAAGGAAAGGAAAAAAGGAAAGGAAAGGAGGAAAAAAGGAAAGGAGAAAAGAAGGAAAGGAAGAAAGGAAGAAAGAAAAAGAAAGAAGGAAAGAAAGAAAAAGAGAAAGAAAGAAAGAAGGAAGGAAGGAAAGAAGGAAAGAAGGAAAGAAAGAGAAAGAAAGAAGGAAGGAAAGAAAGAAAGAAAGAAAGAAAGAAAGAAAGAAAGAAACTTATGACCACAATTGAGCCCACAATTTTGGTTGCCAAGCAAGAGCGTTGTTAAGTGAGTTTCACCACATTTTACAAGTTGGCCACGCCTACCTGGTCACCCGACCACCAAGACACGCCCATCTGAAGCCCCGCCGACCTGACCTCCAAGCCACACCCACAAAATAAGCCCCACCCATGGAACCGACAGTAAAAAAAATTGGAACCCACCCCCGCATCAATCTTTCCAATTTGTCCTCTTCAGATACTGTGGGACAAAAAAAATATATCCTTGAATGTGTACCAAACAAAGACTACAACATATATCCAAGGCACTAGACTGAGTAACATACGTATATCTAGGCATATCTGGAAGCAGGGGTGAAATTCAGCAGGTTTGGACAGGTTCTATAGAATCGGTGGCAGCAATTATGCACAGTTCAGATAACTGGTAAATCGCACCACTGACTGGCCCCTCCATTTCACTCCTTCTCTCCTCCTTCTCGGGCTCATACACACAGAGCAAACATGAGAAGGAGGCAGCCAGGTTGAACGCTAGAAGACCTGGCCGAACTTTTCTGTCAGTTCTGTGGGCGTGGCCTGGTTGGCCACACCCATTCAGTCACATGACCCCACCAAGCCACGCCCACAGAACCGATAGGGGGGAAATTTGAATGTCACCCCTGTCTGGAAGGTATTGGCTTGAGATATCTACCCATGTTTAATGTAACTTTATTGATCAGCGTGTTTTTCACTGTTCCGTATATTGAAACAGCAGTCCACTTCCTTAGAAGAAAAAAAAAGGATGTCTTAAATCTTCAGGAGGAATTGGTTCTCTATAGAATACACGAGTAACTCTCCCTTGAAAGTAATTCCTCACACTGATAAGAAATCTAACCACAGTTGTCAAAACAGTCAACAAATGCAGACTGTCCTGCCTTCATAAAAGAGATGTTTCCTTCCCTTTGCACCAAAACAGTGAGAAAAATGGACTAGAGTTTTGTTGCCATAGTCTGCCTTTATATAAATATCTCATTTTTTAAGTGTACTACTCATTGGGAATTCCTGAATTGTACCTTTGGCCAGGACTACTGCTGCTGTGAGAGATTGTATCTGTTTGTTGCGTGACTTGGCTAATAATTAAAAGCAAAATAAAATCAGGACAAAACAACCACAGTTTTTAAAAACAACACCAATAACATAGAATAGCTGCTAAGAACATTCACAACATTCCACATTTAATTCAACTGTAAGATGGGCTCACCTGTATTGCCAGGACCCCAAGCTAGATGGCAAAGCCATGTTTGTAATACCTGGTCGAAGACCAGTACGATTGGGCAAGCCTAATCACGGGACAATGATATTCTCAAGGATAAGCACCATGGCAAAAAAGGCTCACTTCCTAGATCAGTGATGGCGAACTTTTTTATGTTCGCGTGCCAAAAAGGGGGGGTGCGCATGCTAGCGCGCACTCGCGTGCCCACACCCATTCCCTCCCCCCATGCATGCGCACAACACCCCCCATTCTGCCCCCTCCGCATGCGCACACACACCCACACCCACGCAAAGGCCTTACCGGAGCCTGGGACGGTAAAAAACGATGAAACGGGCAAACCGGAAGTTCGGAAAAATGCACTTCCGGTTTGTCCGTTTCGTCATTTTTTGCATTCCGGGGCTTCAGGGAGCTTCCCTGAACCCTCCGGAGTGCAAAAAACAGCTCACCGGCAAACCGGAAGTGCGATTTTCAGCACTTCCGGTTTGTCCGTTTTGTAGTTTTTTGCATTCCGGGGCTTCAGGGAGCTTCCCTGAACCCTCCGGAGTGCAAAAAACAGCTCACCGGCAAACCGGAAGTGCGTTTTTCCGCACTTCCGGTTTGCCGGTGGGCAACGCTCGCGTGCCCTCCGCTATGGCTCCGTGTGCCACCTGTGGCACGCGTGCCATAGGTTTGCCACCACGGTCCTAGATGCTGCTAGATGAAGCCCTCTAGTGGATGAGACATGCAGCACACCTCTCCTGCCAGATCTAACAGGATAGGTAGACACCATTGTAGGGAGATACAGTTCCATAAGCAACCTGGCCCCAAGGCACGAAAGCACTGGTGGGATTCAAATTTTTTACTACTGGTTCTGTGGGCATGGCTTGATGGGTGTGGCGTGTCTTGGTGGGTGTGTCTTGGTGAGCATGGCAGGGGAAGGATATTGTAAAATGGGTTCCCAAACTTGGCAACTTTAAGACTTGTGGACTTCAACTCCCAGAATTCTCCAGCTAGCTATGCTGGCTGGAGAATTCTGGGAGTTAAAGTCCACAGGTCTTAAAGTTGCCCAGTTTGAAGACCTCCGCTGTAAAATCTACATTCCCTCCCCACTCCAGGGGAAGGTTACTGCAAAATCTCCATTTCCTCCCGATCAGCTGGGACTTGGGAGGCAGAGAATAGATGGGGGTGGGGCCAGTCCGAGGTGGTATTTACCGATTCTCCGAACTACTCAAAATTTCCACTACCGGTTTTCCAGTACTGGTCAGAACCTGCTGAATCCCACCTCTGATGAAGAGCCTAAAAGATAACCATCAACCCTATGAGTTGCACCTAGATATATATACTAAGCAACTTATGGAACAGAATGTCACATGTGCTGAGTGACCAGCACCCATAATTGCCTATACTGCTTCATTTTGCACTAGCTGATGCATCCGAATACTTTTCAAGGGCAACCCCATGTAGAGTGCATTGCAGTAATCCAATCAGGAGGTCACTAGGGCATGAGTGACTATGAGCAGGGCCTCCCGATCCAAGAAAAGGCCCAAACAGTGCATGACACAAAGCTATGCAAAGGCCCTCCAAACCACAGCTTCCACCTGCTCTTTGAGTAGGTGCCATAGTCCATGAGGACCCTTAGATTGCATGTAGGATTTGACTGGGGTGGTGAAACCCCATCTAGAACCAGAGTTAGAAAGAAGGTCCCCAGAACCAGAGGGTCCTAAAACCCAAAGCTATTCAGACTTACGAAGGTTGAATCAAAGCCTGTTGCTCCCATCCAGGCATGTTTGATGGATTAACTGTTAGTAAAGTTAACCCAGTGAACCTCAGATGATCATTTTCTTTAAAAAGGAAGTCTCGTGAAGTATCTGAAGTCTCCTCCTCTGCCACCACTAGCATCATCATCATTACTACCACCACCATCACCTCCTGGTCCTTCAAGGTTAAATAGTATATTCTATTTTTAATTCATACATGTCAGCCATATTGGAAGAATAACCAAACTTATTTCCTCAGACTGTGATGAACTGGATTGCCTAGTTTTTATTACACCAACAGGTCTGATCACAAGAGAATTTTCAAAAAGATATTCCATTTCTCTGACTGTCATTTTATCTTTATGTTTTATTGATTTAATTGTAATTCCTTTGTTGTGGACCTCCAAGAGTTGTTGAAAGTCAGGCAGCATACCAATTCAATAAATTATTATTATGTTTGATTGCACAGTCAGTCAGATGTTCAGACTGAATTTGACATTTGTATCCATCTATCAGGGCCTTGCCAAGGAGCTGGGATAGATGATGAAGTTTAATAAAATTAAAAGTACTGTTGAAGGATATAAGCCTTTCCAAGTAAAGCTGCCTTTTGGAATTGAGTGGTAGTGATTTTGTCAAAGCTGATGCTCTTCAAATGGTCCTCCAGATGTTTTGAAATTGCACTGAAGATTCCTATCACTATTGGTACTCCGTTTGCTTTCTTTTGTCACAGCCCTGCAGGTTTTTATATTGTGTGATTTTCTCTATTTCTATCTCTTCTAGTCTACTGTCTCCAGGTTTTACAGTGTCCAGTATTCTTACAGTCAAGTGCTTTTTCTTGCAGATATTCCAACGCACCATTGTCACTACTTTATCATACTGTTGGGTTGTTATTGTGGTTTGTCACACAGTCAGCCACATGTTCAGGCTGGATTTGGCAATTTTGTTTGCCTATGGAGTCCTTCCCAAAGACCTGGGATAGGCAGATGTGGGTGTTTGATGGTGTTACAGATAATGTCGCAGGATGTAAGCTGTTCCGAGTAAAGCTGCCTTTAGCAACTAACGTAATGGCAAAAGATAGATGTATTTTATTTGGAATGTTTATCAGTGAGCCTGAAAATTAAAGGTCTGGCCATAACATAGATATTAAAATTCCTGTAGCATTTTGATAAATTTAATTGGTTCATTTTATAGATTTATATCTGTTTTCCTAAGGAAAACAGTGCCCAAAGTGGATTACAATTATTCTGAAAGCAGCATTTTGTACAAGAGTAAAAGAGCAAATAAGCCATAAAAAAATAATACTAGGAACACCATGTCGCTTCTATAATGGTCATAGTAATGTTTTTCAAAATTAATAAAAACTCTCCAATTATATTTGTCTAACTGCCTACTTCAGTGTTACTGTATTATGTAACAATACAATGCATTCATTGTTGACACTAGTTATTGCTCCAAATTAAAAAGCAAGCTTTAGAAACGGGGCTTTTATTTCAGGTATGGTATTTAACTGGCGGAATGGAGTTGTTATTTCTATTTCCCTAAAAATAGAAATAAATGTTTCGCCCCATCTGTCAGGAAAAACAAAAACAAAGTGAAACTTTAATAGGGAGGGGTAGGTTGCAGATTATTTTCTTGGTACATCCCATTACTTATGGATGTACAGTTGCTCAGATGAAGATAGATAGAATGCATAAGATCGTGCATAAGCGCACAATCGTGCCTACCGTTCCTGTCCTAATGTACCCATATATTCATACCTCTTCTACTCTTATTCATGCTTGTAATATTATATATATATATATATATTCATTCATGTTTTACTATTTGTACTTTGCTTATATTCATTTATGCTTGACAAAATAAACAAATACAAATACAAAATAGATAGATAGATAGATAGATAGATAGATAGATAGATAGATAGATAGATAGATAGATAGATAGATAGATAGATAGATAGAGATATTTATGTATTTATTTATTTTGTGAGATTAATATACCGCCTCACAGTGCAAGCACTCTCTAAGCGGTTTACACCAGTAAGCAATGTATATTTATCTGGGTCCTCATTTTACCTACCTCGGAAGGATGGAAGGCTGAGTCAACCTTGAGCCGGTGAGATTTGAACCGCTGACCTGCGGATCAGTGTCAGCTAAAGTGGCCTGCAGTACCTGCCTCTAACCGCTGCGCCACCTCGGCTCATAGATAGATAGATAGATAGATAGATAGATAGATAGATAGATAGATAGATAGATAGATAGATAGATAGATAGATAGATAGATAGATAGATAGAATAGAGAGAGAGAGAGAGAGAGAGAGAGAGAGAGAGAGAGAGAGAGAGAGAGAGAGAGAGAGAGAGAGAGAGAGAGAGAGTTAGCACCCACCTCTCCTAGAAGAATGAAATATTTTGAGAAATATTAAAAAGGCAGATATTATATTTCCCTAAAGGAGAAACATGTTCTTGGAAAGCAGCCCCCACCTTTCTTAATAGCCCCAGCAGGACTGGCCAGCCTATCTACAAGACAAAAGACCTTCAGCCTCAGTGTGATGGGATTAGCCCTCACTCAAGATCCAAACCAGGGCAAAGCCATTAAGACACAATAGGAATTGCCCAACACCCTTTCGGAACACAAGCCTCTTCATTACATCATCACCCTCCAAGCTTCAACCAAACCTGGGAGCTCAGACAACCTCAGCTATGACCCCTGCATAGCCCCATGGGTGTCTGACAGCAACCAATAGAATACATGCTCTTGCCACAGGAACAGGAAGCTCAAGTTCAAAGCCCAGAGAGGGTATTAGTAACTCTCACTCTCCACTCCATGTGTTCAGCTGCTCAGGACCTCAAACCCATGTGGTCCTGTCCATCAATAAACCATTTTTCCCAATCAGCCTCCATGTTTCCAGTGTCTTTCTCCCCACTTGGAACTGAACCAGATGGATATTTCTTCCAACAATTGATAGATAGATAGATAGATAGATAGATAGATAGATAGATAGATAGATAGATAGATAGATAGATAGATGATAGATAGATAGATAGATAGATAGATAGATAGATAGATAGATAGATAGATAGATAGATAGATAGATAGAATGACTGCTGTAACATTTAACAGGTTTCCAGGGGGATGTCTTGCCATTTCAGCACTTAATTTCCAGCAAGTGGGACCAAAGAAAAGGCTAAGGGTTAGAGTTACCTAGCCAGCAAGGTTACATTAGTGTTTAAATAATACAATAGGCTGACCCTGGAAGGGAGGTCTTCCAGGAGGAAGGGGAAAAGAGGGGACGGAGGAAATACATGTGTATAAATACATGCACCTTACAATGAACTTCCTGGTTGTTAATAAATTGAGGGAATAAATCTGGGTCATTAACAAATGGAGTCCCAAATGTGTGAGTATTACATTGACTCTAGTGCAATCCGGAAAATGTGTGTTTTCAGCCTCAGCAAGCATTTTGCTGTTTTCAAGCCTTTTGAGCAGGGAGTTTTCTTTTTTCAATACGGAAGAGCGAGATATGTGGAATTATTAATTGAAGTAAATCCATTGAGGAGGCAGCAGTCTAGTTGCTGCTGTTAACGGTTTGAAGAAGAAATTCTCTTTGTAACTCCAACATGTAGTGTCTCTTACCAATCTTGAAGTAGTTGATTTTCTCAGAAGTGCCTTTTTCAGATTTCTTCAGAGCGATGTTCATACACCAGCCATTTCAGAGAGAAAGCTAAGAGCTTAAATATGGTGGCAGTTAAAAGCACCAGAAATAAATCCAGAAGCAGAACATTTTTAAAAAAATAAAACTGAATGTTGTTCTTTTGAAAAAAGAGGCTTTCGGCTCCTAAAAAAACCAATACAGAAATACAGCGGAGTAGACAGTTAAATCTAAATGAAAAGGAAACGTCAAAAAGTCTTTTAAAGAGGTCAGAGGAAGAAAGAGAAGCAATGCAATTCACACTGGCATGTTAATTAGAGAGTACGCACAGCCAGAAATAATTGAGTAATAGACTTTACCTACCTAAGAACAGTACAAAACATTTCCTTGAAAGTGTTACATAATTTGGTTTGTTTCCTGTCTGGATACTTAAGGCTCTGTGCTTAAAATGAGGAGAGAGGATTTATATTTCCACATTGCAGTAATCTAAAGCCTGAGAGACACTTTTTACTGTATAAATGTATACAGTTAAACAAGTAGGCATACTTACCTTGTATGTTTTTAACAATTTTAGTTGTGTACAAATACTTGTCTATGGAGATTTTCAGTCATAGCAATAGCAATAGCACTTAGACTTATATACCGCTTCATAGTGTTTTACAGCCCTCTCTAAGCAGTTTACAGAGTTCAGCATATTGCCCCCAACAATCTGGGTCCTCATTTTACCCACCTCGGAAGGATGGAAGACTGAGTCAACCTTGAGCCGGTGAGATTTGGACAGCTGAACTGCTGAACTAGCAGTAGCCTGCAGTGCTGCATTTAACCACTGCACCAACTCGGCTCTTAGGTCATGGTTGTCCCAAAGGTGTTTTTTCAAGAGGCAAGTGGACTGTCTTGTTTTTTTCTTTGAAGACGTTTCGCTTCTCATCCAAGAAGCTTCTTCAGCTCTGACTGAGTGGTGGGGAATGGAAGGATTTATATTCCTTGCAGACCACTGGTAATTTGCATCTTTTAGAGAGTTGTTAAGGCCACCTGGAGGTTTATCTGTGTGTTGTGTACAAGTCCTCCTCACTTACCAACCACAATTTGAATCAGCAACTCTGTTGCTATACACTGCAGTTGCTAAACAAGACATCACATGACTACAACTTTTGATTTCACTTCCATGTTCTCCATTAATTCTGCTTGTTGGAAGCCAGTTGCAAAGTGGCCAAAATGGCGATCATGTGGCCCTGGGACACTGCCAAGATTGTAACTGTGAGAACTGGTCATAAAGCTTTTTTGAAACATTTTGTAAATTTAAATGTCGCTAACACGGCAGTTAGTCAGCGAGAACTACCTGTACTGGATTTTATAAGCTGCCCTGAGACTACTGAAATAGATAGTAACAAATTCAATGAGATGAATGAAGTATTAATGTTAATTGGCAGTCATCCACATATGTCCAACAAAAGTACTTTATGTTAAAATATCATTACCAACTTGGAAGGTAAAGGCTTGTGTGTTGTGGAAGTCAGAAATGTAAATATCTTTAAGATGGAGCACTCAAGAAAATTGCGGGGCTGACAATGGCAGTCTTGCACACACACACTGGGTGACTACACTTTTTATCTTTAGCCAGTAATTGAAGACCTCCAGCCATGCTGATAATGGCGATATTTGTTGGTCCACAAGTATGGTTATAAAAAACAGTGTTGCTATGGAGGATAATGGATGTTGGAATCTTACACATTTGGAAGCAATTAAGCATCTTCAAAAACATTCTGTTCTCTCTCTCTCTCTCTCTCTCTCTCTCTCTCTCTCTCTCTCTCTCTCTCTCTCTCTCTCTCTCTCTCTCTCTCTCTCTCTCTCTCTCTCTTTTCTCTTTCTTCTCTCTCTTCTCTCTCTCTCCCTCTCCCCAAATATGTTTAACAGTTAACGTCTTCTTTGTGGCAGCCCCTTAGATATTGGAACACTGCTATCATGTCACCTCTATTTTTATTCATTAAATTAGACATACCCAATTCTTGCAATTGTTCTTTGTATGTTTTAACCTCCAGTCCCATAATCATCTTTGTTGCTCTTCTCTGTACTTTTTCTAGAGTCTCAACATCCTTTTTATATCATGGTGACCAAAACTGAATGCGATATTCCAAGTGTGATCTTACCAAGGCATTATAAAGTGGTATTAACACTTCACATCTTGATTCTATCCTTCTGTTAATGCAGCCTAGGACTGTATTGGCTTTTTTGGCAGCTGCAGCACACTGCTGGCTCACATTTAAGTGATTGTCCACTAGGGCTCCAAATCCCTCTTGCAGTTACTACTATTGAGCCAGGTATCACCTATTCTATACCTGTGCATTTGGTTTTTTTTTGCCTAAATGTAGAACTTTTTGTCACTACTGAATTTCATTTTGTTTGATAGGGCTCAGTATTGAAGTCTGTCAAGATCCTTCTGTATCTTGAGCCTATCTTCTAGAGTGTTGGGTATTCCTGCCAGCTTGGTGTTGTCTGCAATTTCCCCCTTCTATCCCCTTGTCTAAATCATTGATGAAAATAATTGAAAAGTACTGGGCCTAAGACAGAGCCTTGGGGTACCCAACTGCATACTTCCCTCAATGTAGATACGGTTTCATTAAGGACTACACGTTGAGTGCGGTTGATCAGACAGTTACAAATCCATCTCGTGGTGATGCTGGTCTAACTCACATTTTTCTATCATATCAAATAGTAGGTCTACTTTGTCAAATGCCTTACTGAAATCTAAGTATACTATGTCCACAGCATTTTGCTGGTGTACTAATTTTGTACCTTTGTCAAAGAATGCAATAAGATTTGTCTCGCATGCTTACTCTCCATTCAGAGGGTAAAACCAGGACATGTCATGGCTCTTCTCTTTTCAGCTTTAAATTAATTCTGTGAAGCAAGTCATGGTTCATGAGTTTCATCACCCAAAGCCGATCAATAGACCTGTTTCGGTTCTTTTGTCTGTTGGTACAGCTGTAATTCTTCTCACAAAGTTGGGCTGAGATTGAGTCTTCAAGCCTTGTTTCTCTGTAGAGGAGGGGAAAGACTGGTTGTTAACTATGATAAAACCAAAATACTTGCTTTCCCCAAAAGAACTGTCATCTCTCCTGGAAAATCAGCAATTTTACTTCTGATTAGTGTATTTAAATATCTAGGTGTTTCTTTTCAAACATCTGGAAAGAACAACAAAAGGCTGTCATTTTACCAAGGTTCACAAATTCTCAAAAGCTATCCTGTAATGCACCAAACTCTGTAACAATCATTGCCAAAAATATCTAGAGCAAGGACATCTAGTATCTGGTGGGAAGATTTGATATTTTATTATCTAAGTTCTTTTGAAGCTACAGAGTCCAAATTCATATATCTGATTTGTTTCTGAGATTGGAAATTGATTTAATTGCTGTAAAGCAGCAGCACCCACAGAGGAGTGGGTGGGAGCAGGAGGGGCTAATGACGAAAGAAGCATTATAGCACTGTGAAGCAAGTCATGCCACATGTATGTTCAAAAGGGGCAGAGCTTACATCATGATGCTGCTGATGAAAGCAGCAAGCTCCTGCAGATACCCATGCTGTAGAGGAAGGGTGTCAAACTCAAGGCCCGGGGGCCGGATCTGGCCCACAGGGTGCTTAGATCTGCCCCATAGGGCCACCCTGGAAACAGCGAAGGACTGGCCCATGATGCCTCTGCCAGCAAAAACAGAGCTCAGGAGGGTTGCAGGCGGCCGTCCGGAGCTCCATTTTCGCTGGCAGAGGGTTGCAGGAGGCCGTCGCAGCCAAAAACAGAGCTCAGGAGCACATTTTCGCTGGCAGAATGCTTGGGCTGCCACAGGCGCCCCTGTCACGAGTGACATCAGCCCCCCGAGGTCAAACACAACCCTGATGCGGCCCTCAATGAAAGCCAGTTTGACATCCCTGCTGTAGACATTCACATGAAACCTTGCTGAAATTTGGGCTCAGATTTGGTTTCACTTGCAAGTTGCAAGGATGTCATCATGGAAGTTAGTTAGTGACCTACATATAAAATTCCATAGGTTATCAGCTCAACACTTGATCTGACTCTTAACCTTGAGAAAGCTTTGTGACAGCTGAAGCAATAGGCCCATGACAATAATATTCAGTATGACATTGGTACAACTTTTCCTTGAACCAGGTAGTTCTGTTTGCAAGACCTTTCTCCCATGCCAAGTATCTACCTAATATCTTTAACCAGCTCTCAAGAGACTTCTTGCTCTTGTTCATTTTAATGCTTTGCCGTCCAAATTTGCCCCTGCCTGTTAAGGGAAACACTGTCTTTGTAATTGGCTTGATGAACCTACCTATTAATGTCTTTATTAAGCTATAGCATAGTCACTGAGAGGAGGAGAATGCTCTCATTTAAACTACCAGGTCATCTGAAATTCCAAGAAAGCTTGCTAATCCCCCCCCAATCGTGACTCCTGTTTATTGTAGCATAACATTTATGATGACCAAGATCCCCATATAAGCTGTTTAATGCTATGGTAACGAATCGACCTGTGTTTTCAATGCATCCCTTTCTTTTCATACACAATCTTTGTCATTTTGCTCGTTTCTTGCTTTTGACAGTAAATCAATAAAACTACAGTAACTATATCAAATAATAACAGAAAGGCCGGCCCTAATGGATATTGTATTTAGAGCTTTTAGATAGTTTCATAGAGAGCACAGTTCTTGTAGCAGCGAATAGGAAACCACTCTTCGCTGTTGCCAAGAAAAATAATAATCATGGACCGTTCCCATGTAGTCATTAGGCATCAACCCATCTTGAGGAAATCTTCATCTTTTTTTGCTGGATGAAAAAAAAAATAGATGCACATACACACTCTGCATAGAGCTGAATTCCTAATAAATACTGCGTTCCTTCTAGCCTTTACTGAAGCAATGGATAAATTCAGTTTCCTCAAACTAACACGACCTCCCAGGTTTGTGGGATTCTATTAATCTTCCTTTAGCTAGCAATTGCTGAAAATGCTAGGAATCCATAGGGTAGCATCATGGGGAATGATAATGTCTATCCATAGGCAACCTTTTTTTGTGCATTGACAGGAATATTTGGGATTTTTGAGGGTAGTTTTAAAAAATGACTGCTGTAAGCCGCCCAGAGTCCTTCAGGAATTGGGCGGCATAGAAATATAAACAACCAACCAACCAACCAACCAACCAAACAAACAAACAAACAACCAAACAACCAACCAACCAACCAAATAAATAAATAAATAATAAATAAATAAATAAATAAATAAATAAATAAATAAATAAATAAATAAATAAATAAATAAATAAACAAACAAACGTGCTTGTATTATTTTATGAACTAAATGCCACGGTGGTCATGGAAACTTTAAAGCTAGAGAAAGCAAATGGTGATTTTCCTCCCCTATTTATTATTTCTTGTGATTCCCCAACTTACCTTTGCCCTTATGAGTAGGTGGACACGTTTTCAAACAAAAAAAATATACATTGTTTTCATTTCTAAGAACATTATATTATTGTGAATAAACATTACCCTGTGGATTGGAACTGTGCAGAATGTCAGTTTTTCTTTAAAAATGTAAGATGGTGAAGGAAGATGGGAACATAGAGAAATAATTATGAGTGTGTTGGTCTCATTGGCACATCATTGCCAATTTCTGGGCTAATGGGTGAGAATAATGTTTTAATGAACTGTACAAATAAAATGCTGATTATACCCAGAATATGTTTGCTAATTTCCACTGTTGTTTTGCTAACACAAAATGCTGAGTATACATGTATATTTATTTTTTTCCTTGTCAAGACAGCAAATTTATTTATTTATTTTTATTTATTTTAGTGTTCTTATATGCCGCCCTACTCCCTGGGGACTCATGGTTTATGAGAGCCATGACATCAGTTAAGAGTTGTTAAGGAAAGGACATCAGTCTTAATTCCTTAAAGTGCAGATGTTTCTAAGTCTGGACAAGAACTCAGCATCATATAATTATAAAGCACATGTAAAGATATATCCAATGTCCAAAGACACAATCTTGGTCGGTCGGTCGGTCGGTCGGTCAGTCAGTCACAGGAAAAATGTTTTGAGAAAGGAAACAATGAAGTTTAATTGGATTTTTGAGCACCATTCAGCCTTCTCAGTGGTGGACTTTTTCAGGCTGATATTCTATGTCACTGAAAACTTCATTGTAGAAAGAATGCTTAATAAAACTTATTGAGTCCTGAAGCAGATTCTTCCAAGACTCGATCCTTTATTAAATGTTATTCTCCTGACGCTGAAGAATCTGAGACGCTGAGAATCTGACAGAAAAGTGCGTATGGCTTACAGTGCCATTATTTGTACATTTACACAGACTTTTAAATAGATCTATTTAGACATGAAATGCTATCAAAACTATTTACATTCTTAGCAAAATGTTTTATATGCATTAATATTTTGCTATAATTCTGAAGATACACTATACAAATATCAAGTAAGAAGTAGTAAAAAGAAGTAGTGAAAGTGAACAGGAATGGAAAATCATTTCAGGAAATACTGTATCTCAGCATTTCATATCAAAAAGCATCCTGGGAGTTATAATCTCTACAGGGATTCTGAGAATTCTTATATTCTTATATCTTATATTCTTATATCTCTAAATCTTTTATTGAATTAGATACCATAGAAGGAAATAGCTATGAGTCTATTATGTAGATACATGAATACTGTTATGACAGAATAAGCATTTTTTTATACTTGCTTTGCCGTATTTCTTCTCTAGTTATTATGAAATGAATATTAGAATACTTCTATTTACTTAAATACGTTAGCTGAACAGGGAAGGGAAGCACTTGCCATCCTATAGACCAGTGATGGCGAACCTTTTTTTCCTTGGATGGCGAAAGCGCGTGCACGCACACTATTGCATGCGCATGAGTGCCCACACCCATAATTTAATGCCCCCCACGTGCCCCACCCTCTGCGCATGCATGTGCAATACCCCTGCGTGCTGCCCTACCCCCCACGCATGCACGCACGAGCTCCCCGGTTTGGGCCTAGCAGGCCTCCCTGAAGCCTCCAGAGGTTGGAAATGACACATTTCCAGACTTCCGGTAGGCCCATTTTCCCCAGGCTCCAGAGGCTTTCTTGGCGCCTGGGGAGGGCGAAAGCGGCCTCCCCCACCCCCGCGGAGGCCGAAAGTGTCCTCACAGAGCCTCTGCGCGAGCCAAAAATCAGCTGAAATAAGCTAGGGCAACGATTCACGTTCCGGCAGATATGGCTCCGTGTGCCATAGGTTTGCCATCACGGCTATAGACTTTATTCTTCTTGAAACTTAACACCAGAGAGTATCACTGAATATAGGTCTAACAGGAAATATTTTCAATAGAAATACATTTTGAAATGTGTTGATGTCTTGTAATAGGGTAGCTATTTCCAGATGTCTGCATTCAGCAGATATTTGAGATGAAGTAACCTGTATTTAGTGCTTAGTGGGCACTAATCTATTGCACATCCATTTAGATTTATTCTTGTTTATTCAATATTCAACTGGGCACCAAAGATCATTGCCTTATAATATGTGAAGAATTTAGGTCAGAGGATTTTTCAGCATTATACTCTAAGAATATCAGTATAAGTGGGATAATAACTGCTGGATGGGAATGCAATCCCTGATTAAGTGTGCTGAGCAGAGTCTCTGCAGCTTTTTTATGAGTCTAATGCTAAATGCTTCAGAATGAAACCTATACAAACTGTTCTGGAAGTAAATCCTGCTAAATTTTGTTGGATTTTTCTTCTAGGTTACGTATCGTATTGCATAGTAAGCATATTTACCTTGATTTAAGCTTTTTTAAAATCATACTTGTTGCACACTTTTACTTCTGAGTTACGTATCATATTGTATAGTAAACATCTGCCTTGACTCAAGCTTTTTAAAATCATATTTTTGCACACTTTTACACATTAAACTTGAAAGTAATAGGAATAAACTTCACTTAAGTCGTCAATTATTTGCATTCAAGAGCAGCAGCTTTTCATGTCTTTTATCAAAGAGACAGAACAATGATTACCATCTGGTAGTCTTGGAAGTGTTCTGCCCCTTTAAAAGGGTTCAAAGAGAATTCTTATTAGGAGCTTGACTGTTTTGGAAAGCTGGTGTATGACTCCTAATATTACATTAGTTGTAATGAATGGTGGGATGCATATCTGTGTTTTTGTGCATACACACACTTACCTTTTTATTTTGTTGGTCACATGATTGGAATGGCAGACGAAATATTAGCCAGAGATAATCCACTCCAGTTATCTGTAACTGGGATCAACAAACACCTGTTTTCTTGAACAGCTGGAAAATAGCTTGGTTTATCCTGATCTTGAAACAAACAGTGCCTTCTTGCCCCCATGTTGTACAGCTGAAGCTTGATAGACTACGATTCTTCTTCTGGAGCCCTAAACTGAAACCCTAACCCTAGATTTTGGCTTGTCCATACTGCTTTTACTCGTTTATCTGTGAATTATACAGGGCTGTGGAGTCGGTAGATAAATGTTCCGACTCCGACTCCGACTCCTCAGTTTTTTGTACTTCCGACTCCGACTCCGACTCCAGGTACCCAAAATTTCCTCGACTCCGACTCCACAGCACTGCTGTGGAGTCGGTAGATAAATGTTCCGACTCCGACTCCGACTCCTCAGTTTTTTGTACTTCCGACTCCGACTCCGACTCCAGGTACCCAAAATTTCCTCCGACTCCTCGACTCCGACTCCGACTCCACAGCACTGGAATTATAACATAGAAGGAAAATAAGAGATATTTCATCTCCTTTTTCTAATACATGGATCATATCAGCAAACTAACAATTTGCAGCATTGGGAATATTCTCCTGGAGGTTATCATGCAGAGGTATCCGAAGAGATGAAGGAGCTAGGGTCGTTTTAATTTTTAATGTAACTTTTAATGCCCTCTTGAGCCAAAGAAATACAAACTTTATGCTTCAACAAATTCATTAAGTTCAAAGAGGAGAGTTAATGAATCCTCCATTTCTCGTGTCTAACTGTTTGGTAAATCCGTTTCAACACTGACTGTGATTTATCGTCTCATGGCACCGTTCCATGTTAAAAGTTGATACTTTAAAATAATTTGCCACTATCTTTTTGTCGCAGTTGCTTCCTCCATTCTTATACAGTATTGATTTACTGTAGGGCATCTCTAAATCAGAAGTTGTTTTGGTTGTTTTTGTAAGGTGGCAGTGAACTAATGATGCATTTGTTTTATGCTCATTTCCAGAGAGCAGAACTGACCTCTGATAAAGACTTATACCTTGACAACAGCTCTATTGAAGAGGCATCGGGAGTCTATCCATTTGATGACGATGATTATATTTCTGGATCAGGCTCTGGTAAGTCAATAGTCTGTAAGAAGAAAGGATTATGAATTATATAACACTTTGCATGAGAGAAGTTATTCAATCCTTAGCATCACTAGGGTTTTGAGGTTTTTCCCCCCAAATAATAATAGGCAGTAGGAAAGATCGGTCACCTCACTTGCCATCCTCATTAGGACAGCCAGTTTTTGGAGAGCTGAAGAAGCACATCTTTCTTTTGAGTCTGAAATTAGCCAGGAATGTCTCCTTCACCCTAATATCCCAACACTCTGCAGTGCGAAATTGCAGATTGAAATCAAGTCAGGATCCCAATTTTGCACCTGAAAGCTGCTCCAAACCTTGGTTGCACACAAAACCAAAGCAAACTACAGCTAGTCCTTGATTTACAACCATTCAGTGACCATTTGAAGTTACTGCAGCCCTGAAGAAAACCATTTATGACCGGTTTTCATACTTATGACCATTGCAGCATCCTATGGTCATGTGATCAAAATACAGGGCACTTGGCAACTGGCATGTAGTTATGACACTTGCACTTTCTCATAATCATATAATCACACTTTGTACAAGCCAAATGTAATGACCGCATGTGTTGTGGCCTGTTGGCCGCTGGCCCCTCCAGCAGCCGAATCAGAGGAGGAGGAGGCGGAGTCAGGATCAGCATCAAGGCAACCTGAGAGGTCCGAGGGGGAAGAGGGAATGGAGCTGGCAGAGAGAAAGAGAGAGAGGCAGAGGCAGAGTCTGGGCTGCCTGTCAGCCCTCAGATGGAGAGTCAACAGTCCCCAGGTCTGGAGGTGGCTGATGAAAAGAGGAGGAACAGCTGGGTCCAGTGCCTGATGCGTGGATGCGCAGAAGGCAGAGGAAAGGAGAGCAGTGGAAATCTGTGGGCTGATCCTTGGGAAGGAAGAGCCACTGCTGCTAGTGAAGCCCCACCCTAGCTCTGCGGATAAAAGGCAGGGAGCGGAGATGAATAGATGTGGTAAACAACTATTCATCTCCCAGCCGGATGGACTTGTTAGCCTGTGGTGAGAGAGAAACTTTTTGCCGGGGCTGCTGGCACTGCTAATATAAGAATCTTTGAGTTAACTTCAGAGGGTTTGTCGTGTTTGGGTCAGAACCGCATGATTCACTTAACAACTGCAGTAATTTGCTTAACATCTATGGCATAAAAGGTTGTAAATGGGGGCAAAACGCATTTAACAACTGCCTTGCTTAGCAACAGAAATTTTCTCTTAAGCCGCGAACTACCTGCAATGTGTTTTTACTTCTTCCAATCAGATTTGGGAGACAAGAGATACAGACTCCTGTGTGGGTTTGCTGTGTACCCAATAGATACTTCAAGACGTAGCCAGCAAAGCAACCTTTGTCTGGCTTTCTCTTCCAGCTGTTAGCTCTAGAGAGGAGTGAAGTATGAGCTGTCAAAGCAGATGGCAGTAACTAGACAGAGCAGTAATCCGACTCAGTAATGCACAACCTTCTATGTTCCCTATATGTATCATCATGGCTGGTATTTATGTCTTCCTAACTGACTGTAATGTGTGAGGCAACGTTTAGTCAATATGTACAGAATGTACCTAATTCATAGACTGTAGAAAATTCAGCAAACAACGTATGTGTGTGTAGGGATGTTTGTGTGTGTGGGTATTTATTACAGTCAATATGTACAGAACGTACGTAATTCATAGACTGCAGAAAATTCAGAAAACAGCATATGTATGTGTAGGGGTGTGTGTGTGTGTGTGTGTGTGTGTGTGTGTGTGTGTGTGTGTGTGTATTAATTATAAGTACAACCTGGAACATAGATAGCATGTTTAAAATTCAAATCTCAGTGTAAATAACAGTATAACATCAAAAAATTGCCATAATAAGGCGAAGGAAAAGCTAAACAATACTGAGCTTTAAAATTCAAGGGTTTCACCAATGAAGTTCCTTTAAACCCACTAATACCGTCTTTCCCCCAAAATACCACCTACCCTGAAAGTAAGTCCCAGCTTGGTTTTTACACATGTGCCCAATATAAGCCCTACCTCCCAATATAAGCCCTAATTAAGACCCAGCCCACTCCAGGATGGACGGATAAAAATTAAGCTAGGGTGGGGATGGGGGGTGGAGTTGCCTTACTATTTACCGTATTTTTGGAGTATAAGACGCACCCTTTCCCCCCCTAAAAGAGGCTGAAAATTTGGGTGTGTCTTATACTCCGAATGTAGCTTTTTCGAAGCTTTTTTTCCCAGCCCTAACGAGGTGCTAACGATCTTCCCGGCTTCCTACTCCATCAAAAGAAGTTTTTTTCCAGCCCTAAGTCTTTGCAGGCCTGTTTTCATTCCTACTCCCTCTGAAAAAGGTTTTTTCAGCCCTAACGAGGTGCTAATGATGTTACCGGCTTGCAGCATTTTTTTATTCCTACTCCCTTGAAGTAGTTTTTCCCCAGCCCTAAGTCTTTGCAGGCTTGTTTTCATTCCTACTCCCTTCGAAGAATTTTTTTTTCAGCCCTAACCCGGGGATAAAATAATGTGCTGAAGCTGAACAGACTAAGGACGCTAGCCAGATGAATACCTGGTAGGTAGATTTTCCCCCCCTATTTTCCTCCCCCAAAACTAAGGTGCGTCTTATACTCCGAAAAATATGGTGCCTTCGGATAATTGCAGCCAGGCCTCACACACCCCGACACCTGCCTTGCCGGCCCATTTCTTCTGCAGCCGGCAAGGCTTTCCTGAAGGCCTCTGCAACCAATAACAGAGCTCCAGATCGATTCGGAACACAGTTATCGGCTGCAGAGGCCTTCAGGAAAGCCTTGCCAGCCACAGAAGTTCCTGAAGGCCTCTGACAGGGAAAAAGAAGCCAGGGGCGACGTGCGCAAGTGAGGTGAGTCAGTGGATGACATCCCCTCCGAAAATATGACCTGATGCCTTTTTTGGTGACAAAAAATCTATACGATCCGGTCTTATTTTCGGGGAAGCACGGGTAGTTTCTTCATTTCTTAGGTTTCTTTTACCATAAATAGATATTGATAGCCTCTGATTGAGCAAATGTATTTTCTGAAATTGAAGTTCAAAGCTGCCTTATACTGTATAAAATCAAAGTCTTTGCCTAAAAAGTGATGTTTTGAAGATGACTATTAGCATTTATTTTCTTTTGAAAATGGTAGAAAAGAAGCCAAGGCATTATGGATTGGTTCTGAAGATTTGTTTTTGCTTTTATTATTTAAAAATGTACATTCCACTTTTCTTTATAAAGCTCAAGTCAGATTATCACCATTATCACATCATATGCAGCAAAGCTCTTTGTTACATTAACACAATTCCTCTTACTAAAACCATGTATGAAAGTCAAGCACAAGTCTTAACAACCCAGTGCAACAAAATGGAGTTAATGCTTTAAAAAACACTAAAAGCAAAAGAACTATGTTTTAAGCAGTTTTAAGAAAAGGGGTTCCACTTGTGACCTCCAGAGCTGATGAAAGAGAAAAATATTTTGTTTTATTTAAGTGGTTTTAACTCTGGCTTTCATGTGTCATTTTGTTTGCTGGTTTAAATCAGGTATGAGAAATCAGTACTTTTCCAGATGTTGCTAAACATTTTCTATCATCTATCATCTTTGGTTATATCCAGAGGCCTGCAGGTTCTCCACATCTGGTCTATATAATGCTTAGATTTCTCTTGCAAAGGCCTTTTTAAAGATTTGCTTGTAATACATAATCAAATGTGCTGTGATCCAGAATTTTCTAACATTAACATCTAGCATAAAATTGTTTACACAGCCCTATTTAAAACAACACAACTCCTTAAATTACTGCTATGTCTCATCTGCCTTTTTCCATATCTATCTTTTCTGTGTCATCAGATGAAATTGGTTGTCAAGCTATTCATAGGTGGAAATAATTAGCAGAAGAATCAAGACCTTTCAGTGTCAGTGCCCATTTGTTGGAATTTATTACTTACAAAAACTTGCTGAGTTCACTTGCTTGTAACTTCTTTTAAGATCATGAAACTCTTCTGTTCAGGAAACTAATTGTTTTGATTACTTTCAGTTGAGTCTGGAAAACATGGATTGAAATTTTCATTCTGCCAGAGATCTGAAATGTATTTCTACTTTTTCTCCTAAGTGACCTTAGAAACTGGGAACTGGGTATGTCTAGTTTATTTAGAAACTGGGTTTATTTAGGAACTGGGTATGTCTAGTTTAATGAAAAGAAGGATCAGGGGAGACTTGATAGCAGTGTTCCAATATCTCAGGGGTTGCCACAAAGAAGAGGGAGTCAAACTATTCTCCAAAGCATCTGAAGGTAGAACAAGAAGTAATGGGTGGAAACTAAACAAGGAGAGAAGTAACTTAGAACTAAGGAGAAATTTCCTGACAGTTAGAACAATTAATCCGTGGAACAGCTTGCCTCCAGAAGTTGTGAATGCTCCAACACTGGAAGTTTTTAAGAAGATGTTGGATAACCATTTGTCTGAAGTAGTGTAGGGTTTCCTGCCTAGGCAGGGGGTTGGACTAGAAGACCTCCAAGGTCCCTTCCAACTCTGTTGTTATTGTTGTTGTTGTTGTTGTTGTTGTTGTTAAATTGTTTTGGGAAAAATGCATCTCTGAATATCTTGGATTTGACACATAAATGCTTAAAACTATGATGTCTTTAACAACTTTATTATAACTAGTCTTAAGGGGAGCACACATAATAATAAAAAAGAACAACTGTATAATACTAAATGTGCATCTCTTTTTTAATACTCTCTAGGAGATGAAGAAGAAGAGGAAGAAGAAAACACAATAGCAATGACCACTAGAATGCTTCCAAAGATGCTGCCAACAAGTGATGCTCCTACGATTGAGAGAACTACACTGAATACAAAGACCAAGGTACCTACACAAACAAAGGTGTGTATAAGAGAAGAAGAGAAGGAGATGCCAATTTGGTTATTTCAAATACTGTAATAAATTTTAGAAATACCGCTTGGTTATATTTTAAGAAGATTTATTAGATTCGGTGCAAAGCTGTGGAGTTGTAAGGATGACTGTATTTGATATTATAGCTGTGCAGTCTGTTAAGAGGACCATTGGACTTTGCTCTTCTCTGTTAAAAGTACTGCATGCCTATTAAAACGAGGCATGTGAGCGCACATAAAGCAGTTCTTAAAAAAATTAAAACAGCAGTATCTTTCTCCAGATTTATGTAGCTACAATCATATGAAAAAGTAAGTCCACCCCATTTAAATCTTCTTTTTTTTAACATACTTGGAAATATTGATACGTTATCTTCAAAATGTAAAGATAAAAATGATGTTAATTGAGCAAAAAACTGTGAAAAATTGACTATGCAATCATTAATTCAACAAAAAAATTTAAAGCTACACCATTTCCTTCTGTGAAAAAAATAAGTATAACCTTGGCTTTAATCCCGGTAGTACTCTCTTTGGCAGAACCAGCCATAAGTATGTGTTTCTTATACTACAATTGTCTACCAGTCTCAGAGATAAAGTAGAAATCATTTTCCCCACCCCTCATTGCAGAATTTTTTTCAGTTGTGTAATATTTGAAGGGTTTCCTGCATGCACAACCTATGTCAAATCGCCCTACAACATCTGGATGGGATTTAGATGCAGGCTTTGACTTGACCATTCCACAAACCTCAATTTCCTTTTTTTTTTCAGCCATTCCTTGGTGAATTATTTAGGGTCATTGTCATGTTGCAAGAACTACTGACAGATGGCTTCACATTATCCTCAAGAACCTTTTGGTACAATGAAGAATCCATAGTGAATTCTATGAGGAGCTGCCCAGGCCTCATGCAGCAAGGCAATCCCAAACTATAACATTTCTACCACCAAACTTTTTTGGATAGCAAAGGCTTCCTGCTTGCACATCTGCCATGTAAATCTAATTTGCATAGCTGTTTTCTAATGGTAGAATCATGCACTTTGACATCAGTAGTCAAAGTACTATAGGCAAAGAGCCGAGATGGCGCAGTGGTTAAATGCAGCACTGCAGGCTACTGCTAGTTCAGCAGTTCAGCAGTTCAAATCTCACCAGCTCAAGGTTGACTCAGACTTCCATCCTTCTGAGGTCGGTAAAATGAGGACCCAGATTGTTGGGGGCAATATGCTGAACTCAATATGCTGAACTCTGTAAACCGCTTACAGAGGGCTGTAAAGCACTATGAAGCGGTATATAAGTCTAAGTGCTATTGCTAGTAGTGGGGAAAGCAAACTGTAGGTCATGTGACAAAATGTTGCGGTTCTTAAATACTTCTTTCAATAACTTGCATTCTGCTCTAAGGCTGAACTTTCTGGGACAGCCAAGTTGGCAGCTGTTTAAAATCTCCATTTGTAGATGACTTTCCAGGCAGTGGAATGATTTACGTCCCATTTTTTGGCAACCTTTTTAATCTCTTCCCAGATTCATAGGCATCTATAATCTTTCGGAAGGTCTCAGACAGCTCTTTTGATCTAAGCATGGTGATGTCATATACTTCAAAAAGAAGAGCAAACTCAAATGTCAGATTTTTAAGTTACACAAGTTCCTCCTAGATTGTCTGTCACAATGTTCTAATCATTAGTACCTGATCCTAAGTTTAATTATTTTAGATGTCATAAATGTAGGAGTGTACTTACTTTTTCCACATGTGAAATTTGCATCTATATTTATTTAAATGAAAACATGTAAGTAATCATGATCCTTGTTACATCCCCTTTATTTGTCAATATTGTTGAAATGATTGTCAAATATTTGTATGGTGAAATACGTTGAAAAAGTTAAAATTTCAATGGAGTGTACTTTTTCACATGACTGTATTTCAGAAGCATACCTATGCATGCACACACAAAGAGGAAAAAACAGCTGGGAGCAGCTTCTGAAGCAGCATACAAGTCTGGGATAAGATGTCGCTGCTAAAACAATATAAAAAGTGTTATTTTGGAATATACCCAGATAGTCCAATACACTTAACTCAACAATTTGCATAGCCCTATCAGCTTTATAAGACGCCATTATAAGCAAACAGTACTGTTTCCAGTTATTTCTATCTCTGTTGCTGAAAACTCAGTTGCAAAGAGGAAAAAGGCTTTAATGGAAAGCATAAAAGAACATATGGAATTGTTTTAAAAAAAGTATTTTTCTCCATTTAGGAATAGGGAGCCCACATTAGTTTGGACAGATTCTTTCCTAGTACCAGATTGTTCTAGTGAGGAATCTTTAACTCCAAAGCTTCAAAATGCTTGTGTCCAGTTTAATATACATGAAAAGTCTCCTTTGTCAAGTTCAATTTACAGCTATCTTTAAAGAAACATGTTTTTATTTTTGCTAAGGAAATGGTTTAGCGTTGCCTTTTTCCAGGATATTTTTTCAACTTCTCAGTCTAATTTATGTTCCTGGAATTCCTTGGTGTTTTCCCCCGCAAAGCAGAGTTTTGGTCTGACCATCCCTAACTTTTCAAGATCGGCCAAGTTTGGCTATGTTATCATTTACATGGGCAAGTTCAACATACCTATAGGCAAAAAGATAGAAAGTGGGGTTTCTAGTCTTATAACTGCAAAAATAAGTACTAAGAAGGAAAACAGAGGCACTTAATTCTTGCTTTGCTCAATTGCACATTTTAAATCAGGGATGGGTTAAAGGAATGGATAATCTTTTAATAACCAAGACCTGCTTTTGTTATTTGTGGAGGATGGACTTACACTTCCTGAGTGAGTGAAACTACTGTATTTTTCGGAGTCTAAGACGCACCGGAGTATAAGACGCACCTTAGTTTTTGGGGAGGAAAATAGGGGGAAAAATCTACCTACCAGGTTATCATCTGGCTAGCGTCCTTAGTCTGGTCAGCTTCAGCACATTATTTTATCCACTGGTTAGGGCTGAAAAAAACCTTTTTTGGAGGGAATAGCAATGAAAACAAGCCTGCAAAGACTTAGGGCTGGGGAAAAACTTCTTCCAAGGGAGTAGGAATGAAAAAATCCTGCAAGCTGGGAAGATCGTTAGCACCTCGTTAGGGCTGGGGGGGAAAGCTTTGAAAAAGTATAAGACGCACCCAAATTTTCAGCCTCTTTTAGGGGGGGGGGAAAGGGTGCGTCTTATACTCCAAAAATATGGTATATAATGTATGTAGATGTGATTGGGACAGGGAGATGCTTTAGAAATGTTATTTTGTTTTTAAACTGTGATATGCCTTTTTTAAAGCTAGGATTATAGTCTTCTTTTGTTTCCCACTTAGAAAATGATAGGTAACTCAGTTTTAAACAGTCATGGTTAGAGAGGTTTCAGAGGGCTACAGAAATGGAATTCAGAAGCTGCATGCTTGAGAACACTTCTACTTTTATCCTTACTCTATGCTAGAATTGCACTCATCTGGACTTTTGGACGGATTTGGAAAGTTTGATTCCTTCTGTATATGAACTGATAATGATTATTAATCTGTCTGTGTGTGCATGTGCAGGCACACGTATATGTGTAAATTGGATCCCTCAGTTCTGAAAAATGATTTTGTGGCACAGCATAGTTTTGAATAAGAAACTAGAAAAATGATTGCTTTTCATTTTTGAAATTATGCAAAATGGGTACATTTACATCTGGTTGCCGGACTCCTCAGTGACAAAAAGAAGGTTGCTGTCACGGTTCCAAATAGTACCCAAGCAAAAATCAGAGTCCAAGGCAATCAGTTCACCAAAGTTCCAATTTAATGCGGAGACCATGTTGGCAAGCACATGGAGAAACCCAAATCTAACTTTCCTCCCAAGTTCCCACCCGGTAGGAAGTTGGCACCCCTTTTCCCCCACCCCCCAACTGGGTCACGTTGGCCACTCATCTTCTGCCAGCATGGCAATCTCTCTTCCCAGCTTCCGGCAGGTGTTGGACAAAGGATGACCTTGGAGAACTAACCAAGAATGTGTTATCTCTAACGTTTCTCCCTCACGGTATTCCCCCCTCCCTTTCCATAGTCTTCTGTTGTGAAATGTGGCAAGCGATGCTTTGTCAGTTGCTTTTCCAGGATTACTTAAGCTAGGGAATGAGCAGAAACAATGCAAATACTGCTTCTAAGCTGCATGCGCATGTGAAGACCAGCTGGCTGGCGTGCATGCGCGTGCCGGAAACCGGAAGCTCAGCTTCCCGGTGCGTGCATGCACGCCAGAGAGCTGCTCTTCCGGTTTCTGGCACTCCCACCCATGCAAAGACTAGCTGGCCGCCGTGCATGTGTGCGCCGGAACAGCAACAGGCGACGGCTGGTGTGCCCGGAAAGATGGCTCTGTGTGCCACTTCTGGTACACGTGCTATAGGTCCGCCATCACGGTCCTAGATTATTTGGCAGGTGTAAGTGTCAGCCATCCCAACTGAGTTATCTAGCATAGAAAGACTCCTGGCCATTTGTTTTACCAAGAATGTACTTTACTGAAGATTAAATGGTTACAGAAGTAGCATAGGCTGAATCTGAGATTTTCCCGAGCAAACAACACAAAGGAAAGTTCTCTCTCAAACACCCCACCCCACCCAGGCCATCCCCCGGTTATCTGCAAATGTCCAATCAGGTGCTTGTGTATTGTCTAGGAAACAGCCATGACAGTAAGTTTGAGAGATTTACTATTATAACAGCTTCAGTCCTTTCTGAAGGACACTATTCAGCAGGTAATGATGTGAACTCTTGTTCTGTCTCATAGCTCTTGCCTGTTATATTGAGTCTTGGCCTTTTTTTTTTCATGCTTGAAACCAAGAACTTAATCATAGTGTGATCAATATGCAGATTCTCTGCAGCTCTACTTTTGCTTTCCTCCAACAATTTGCTGGGGTCACTACATCTAAATGGTGCCTGGAGACAGTATTGGGATGGATGGGAGGAGAACTTCCATCTTGATAAAATGGAAATACAGTTAACCTTTGAATCTGTGGAAGTACAGTCTCTGACCAAGGTTAAGTGGAATTTCAGGTTGACTCAGTACAATCCTTAGAACTCTATCTGATGTTGAACATTTTAAAAGAAAATGAATAAATCTCCACATTCAGATTACTAGATGAAATATTATTGAACCGTATGATAATATATTTGAACCATTTTATATAATCTATAATAAAAACTGAATTGCAAGAACAGTTTTGAGACAGTTAGTTGAAGCTTCCAGGAAAGGAATGTATTTTCCAGTGCCAAGTAGCAAGCCCTGAAACAGTACTGTAAAAATGCAAAGCCAGAATAGTATGTGTGTGGCTGTTTCTGCATTTTATTTGTCTGCATTGATTTGGTATTCTTGTTTTTCTCACAGTCACCTGAGGAGATTGATAAAAAAATACTTAAGCCTGATGCAGAAAACAGAAATGCTCAAAATGAGCCAATTGAAGATACTGATGTATTTACTCGGAAACATTCAGAGAACCTTTTTCAGAGAACAGAGGTTCTGGCAGGTAAGGGCCATGCATCAATATATTTTTAGTTTTAGAAAAAGCAAAAAAAAAAAGTCTGCAGTTCCTGATGGGTTCTTGCAACCCATTGCTATAGGTCAGGGGTCAGCAACCTGCGGCTCTGGAGCCGCATGTGGCTCTTTCATCCCTCTGCTGCGGCTCCCTGTCGCCAGTTGGCACCACAATTTTGAGAGGAGCTTCCGGTTGGGGGGGGAGCAGGGCGTGCCAGGAGGAGACTCTATGGCAAGGGGCGGGTTTTTCGGTCAGCTCCACAATTGATAGGGCTTTCAGTTAGGACTGGTAGAGGAAAAAGGACACCGCGCTAGGAGGAGACTCTATGGTGGGGGAACCAGATTTCCGGTCGGCTCCAGAATTGAACAGGGGGATTCCGGTTAGGACCTTTGTGGCTCATTGAGTATTTAAGGTTGCTGATCCCTGCTTATAGATTATGCATTGTGTCTTCCCCACTTGAATAGATTTCCCCCTTTTTCCTTTTGTGCCCAAGTAAGTTATGCCAACAAGAGAAGGCTGTTATCCCAAAGGTGTTTTTCCCCAAAAAAAGGCAACTGGACTTTCTTTGTAGTCCAGTCATAAAATATAACTAGTTCCATTCCCCACTAGTCAGTTAGAACTGAAGAAGCTTTTTAGATGAGAAGCAAAATGTTTTCAAAGGAAAAAAAACCCAAGAAAGCCCAATTGCCTTTTGAAAAAGAAATGCACTTTTGGGACAACCATGACCTGGACGATAGAGATCTTCCATAAGACACAAGGCTGCTACTTTATAGAGTGAAGCTACCTTTCTTTACATCTTGATAATATAAAAACACTAAGAGGACATCTTGAGTGACAACCTGGGGAAAAAGAAAATATCCTTTACCTGTGCAGGATTGTAGCCAAGAGAAGGAGAATCTCAAGGATGAGATTCAAACACACGCTTTAATGTTGCTTCCTAGGCTAAATACAGCCGCCAAAAAAATATATCATTTTGAACTTGGCAGGACTTGAAAGTAATGATGATTAGCACTGAGCTGTCAAGGAACATTGTATACTGTTCTTTCCAGAAAATACTGTGATCTCCCTCCCATCCCCATTTTATGATCTGAGTTACTGAATCCAAGGACATGTTAATTTTAAGTTGTTATAGTCAGTCATGTTGTTGTTACAATAAAGCACTTATGAAAAGTCAAATTCCCATATTCTCTCAAGCATAGACTTTGCACAGTTAAAAGTAACTTCATGGAATTCAGTGGAATTTTTTCTTCTTCTTGTTTACAGCGGTTATTGCTGGTGGAATCATTGGCTTTCTTTTTGCAATCTTCCTTATCTTGCTTTTGGTGTACCGCATGAGAAAGAAGGACGAAGGGAGTTACGACCTCGGGGAGCGCAAACCCTCCAGTGCTGCCTATCAGAAGGCACCCACTAAAGAGTTTTATGCATAAAACTCTAAACGTAGTGTCTCTATTTCAGAGATCACTGAACTTTTTAAATAAAGCTTTTTTTTTTTTGGCCTAGAATAATGAAGAACTTTTTTTTCATTAAAGAGCCTATATGGCACCTTTATGATAAGAAAAAAAAGAGAGATCCCATTGTATTTAAAACTTTTCATGTATTCCTTTTAAAAAATGTAAAATAAAATCTTAACATTTTGCAGTATTCTGTGAATAGCAGTGGCAACATATGATTTTATATAGCCGTTGATGTTCACCGAATTATTTACAAAAATTTATGCATAAGTGGAAATGATTGTTTTATCTGATGGTTCAATGGAAGTTGTTTAATTTTGTCAGCATGTCTGATGACTCTCACAAGTTAGTTTTTATTTCATTAATTTATCTGTTCTCCAAAATCAAAAATAAAATACTTTTGTAGTTGTCCTAGTGCAATTTGTGTTCATATAATTCAGATAATGTAACTCTTAGTGTAAATGTATTTTTTCAGCTATGTAAACCTTAATCTCCATTTTGTATAAATTTTATTGTCAGAAAGTACATTTTACCCCGTTTGTTTCTCAATGGTTTCTGTAGCTTGATTGAAATTTAAAGCGGCAAATTAATGTGTAAAATTGGACTACTACAATTTCCCTTTACAAAACAAATCTTTATAGATCTTTCAGTAAGCTACTGACAAGCCTACATAAACCCAAAGACTCTTAACAGTATTGCAAGGGGTTGCTGCAAAATTTATTTGGCCACTTTTTTTTATTAATTTCAATTTGTAGGTACGAGATGGAATTCAAAATGAATCTGAATCCTTTGTTCTTTTTTTTAAGCATTTAAAGTAAATGTCTTTTAAAGCCTTTGAAGTGCCTATGATTCTATGTAACTTGTTGCAGACTGGTGTTAATGAATATATAACATTAAAACAAAGAAATGTTGATATTTTATAAGCACAGACAATTCTAATGGTAACTTTTGTAGTCTTACATGGATAGACATAAATTGTAATTTGGAAGCATAAACACTACTGAATAAATCATGTGGCCTAATACTGAAATATATTATTTGGGGTTTTTATTTTCATCATCCTGCATATTACAAATAGCACCTTTATGTGACAAAGGGATTTGTGTGAAAATAAGGATCTCAGAAGACCATTAACAACATTTTGCAGTAGAAAATCAATATTGCCTTGTCAGCATTTAAAGTTTCTAATTCTCTTTAACACAGGATAGATTTTAAGTAGTAATTAATAGGTGCCATTTCTGTGCAGCTTATATTTAGAGCCGGGGTGGCGCAGTGGTTAGAATGCAGAATTGCAGGCTAATTCTGCCCATTGCCAGCAGTTCAAGTCTCACTGGCTCAAGGTTGACTCATCCTTCCATCCTTCCGAGGTCCCCAGATTGTTGGGGACAATATACTGACTCTGTAAACCACTTAGAGAGGGCTGTAAAGCACTATGAAGCGGTATATAAGTCTAAGTGCTATTGCTATTTATATGGTTTTCTTCCCTTACTTGGCTATTGAAATTAGTAACTTGATGTTAAGTAGTTTAAGGAGAAGGGGCACAATAATTCTTTAGCGGGGGTCTCCAATCTTGGCAACTTTAAGACTTGTGGACTTCAACTCAGTGGTGAAATCTATTTTTTTACTACCAGTTCTGTGGGCGTGGCTTGGTGGGCATGGTGTGGCTTGGTAGGCATGGCAGGGGAAGGATACTGCAAAATCTCCATTCCCACCCCACTCCAGGGGAAGGGTACTGCAAAATCCCCATTCCCTCCCTACTCCTGGGGGAAGGATATTACAAAATCTCCATTCCCACCCCACTCTGGGGCCAGCCAGAAGTGGTATTTGCCGGTTCGCCAAACTACTCAAAATTTCCGCTACCAGTTCTCCGAACTACTCAAAATTTCCGCTACCGTTTCTCCAGAACCTGTCAGAACCTGCTGGATTTCACCCCTGCTTCAACTTCCAGAATTCCTCAGCCAGCTTTGCTGGCTGAGGAATTCTGGGAGTTGAAGTCCACAAGTCTTAAAGTTGCCAAGATTGGAGACCCCTATTCTATAGCAATAAGCAGTGAGGATTTAAAATATCTGTAGCTTGGCCAAAACGATTGTTCTGATAGACACTGAGTATGGCAGATGTACATGTGAGAAGTCTGAAACAAAGAATGGGACAAATTAAGCAATTCTGCCATTGTTGCTAAGATGTATTTGAAAACTAATTTATAGTAATATTATATACTAAAAAACTCAATTTTGGCCAAGTGCTGCTTCTCTGAAAATCTGCTCTTTCATTTCCTTATGACTTTTCTCTGATTGGTGGCCTTTGGCCAGAGGTCCCAAATATCAGATGCTCATTCTAGCCAAGCAAACAAGGATATCACAATGAAATGCATTTAATCAATTCATGTAAGCAAATAGTTATTCTGCATTAAATCATATTCTTTGCTGAGGTTACAATTTACAAGAAGGGGTTATTTAAGTATACTCATTCCAGTGGCTTATAAATTACAGAACAGGAAATTACAAGCAGAGGTCTCTGAACACACGAAAAATGTAAGCTTCTATGCATTCAAAGTTCAACCACAGCCAGGTCAAACATCCCTCAGAATGTTTTATCTATATAAATCTTGTTTCATTGATTTAAAACTGGTTGCTTAGCAACCATTTGAAGTTACCATGGACTTCCCAGGATGATTTATAATCCAGATTCAAAGTTCCAACAGCTGCCCCTCCCCCAACATGTGATCACATTTTGGATGCTCAGCAACCAGACCACATTCATAGTTGTTTCCAGCGTCCTGTGCTCACAACTGCCATTTACAATGGTTTTTGCTGAAGACTGGTGTTTACTTCTGGTTTCTAGCAAAAATCATCCGTTGCGGACACTGGATTCACTTAATGACCGCCACAAAAATTGGGCCCAGTCACATGGTGAGCTATTTAATGACCTGAATAACCTATGACCATAAATCCAGGCTCAATTACGGTCCATCAGTCCAGGATTTCATTAATTTTATTCTTAATTCAAACATTCTGCTGTTACAACTGGTACCATGTTAGCAAATAGGTAAAACACATGACTAGTACAATTCCTGCCCATTTGGCTTAAGACATTAAAAGTGGACATCTTATGATTTTCTACATTCCAGAAAGGTTCTTAGGAGTAGCTGAGACTTGGAATTTGCATCAGGAAAACACATATATGGTTTAAAGGATTGTGCTCTTATAAATCAGTGACAGATGGACCATTTTTGACTTTTAAGCTACAGATATTATTTTGGATGTGACGGGAGAACCACATTTTTTCATTTTATATTAAGAACAATGCTTAATAGGATGGATGAACAGATCTAGCAGAAAGATTAGAATTCATTCTTAGATGTAAAAATTGGCCATTTTGAAAAGATATCCCAGATATTGGGATCATGATATTAATATATCCTGCTCTGGCATAGATATGTTTTTTTAAAAAAATACTGACATTTTTTTAAACAATAAAAGACAAATCTAAATGAAAAAAGAAGAGAAGAAAAGAAAAGAAAAAGAATAAAAGGTGTGAAGAAAAAGAAAAAGATCTAATTAAACAAAAATAAGTGACTTCTGAGTTTCTTTGCAACAGAAATTTACAAATTGACTAGCCATCCTCCCTCCCCAATATTACAAAAATCCCTTCACCTGCATATTATTTTTCAGTCATCAAATCCATAAATTGTCATTTACTTTTCTCTGATTTCAGCAAAAAGTCCATAAAGATTTTCCAGTCTTTCAGAAAAGTACTTACCACTTCCTCCCTGATTAAAGAGGGGTGAGGGTTTTGGGGGTCCATTTTTGTCAATTCTGTCATAGTCCTTTCCTCCATTGTAGGAATTTCAGTACTTTTCCATTACTGTGCTTATAACCTTGCTGCAGTTACCATATATAAAACCAATATTCCATGAGTTTTTCCTAATCCACTGTCCATAAGTCCTCATAAAAATAGTTGTTTTCTCAGTATTAGTCTTTATTTTTTTTGTATCACTATATATTTTTATTCATAATTTTAACTGCTTCATAAATCTACCATGCATCCCAACATTGATTTGAAGTACCTACAGTAAATACATCTTTTTTATCTATGTAATATACCAGCAGTACATACTTTTTAAACTGTACAAGTTCTCTCTTAAATTAAAACAATGTGAATTTCAATCTATCTACATTTTCTTATTTATCCATTTGTATATCATTACCAAAACTGATAGCCCATTTCATCATGCAGTCCTTAACTTGTTCATCTCCAGTTTCAATTCTTAACAAAAAGCTTATGTATGTTTTGCCTCATTGAGTTACTTATAAAAGCAATAAAAGTGAAGTAAAAAATCTAATTAAAAAAATCTAATAATCTAATGTTTGCAATTACATGTTCATTTGTATGTAATTCATTTTCAAATTCTGTTCTATATTGTTCAATTCCACTCAGATTTTTTTATCTATATTAAATCTTTTTCTTGATTGTACATATGAAAACCATTGAAAACTTATCAGGCATGGGTGTATTTTTCTAGTGGTCTTTTTTTAAATTGAACCTTAATGCAATTTTACTATTTTAATGTAATTTGCTGTTTTTGTTTTGTTTGCTGCTCAGAGAGTTCCTTGGATAGTTGGGTGGTGATATAAGTGGAGGGAGGGATAGATGGATATACAGTACATCCCACAGAGTGGGCCTCCTCCAGGTCCCATCAGCCAATCAATGTCTGTTGGCGGGTCCACGGGGGAGAGCCTTCTCTGTGGGAGCCCCATCTCTCTGGAACAAACTCCCACCAGAGATCCGGACCATCCCCACTCTACTGGCCTTCCGCAAAGCCGTAAAAACATGGCTCTTCCGGCAGGCGGGGTGAAGAAGAAGACGTTCGGATTCCCCCTGAATGAATGGTTTTTAAAATGATGTTATGTTTTTAAAATTGTAATGTTTTTTTATTGTATTGTTCTTATTCCTATTGTATGCCGCCCTGAGTCCTACGGGATTGGGCGACCTATAAGAACTTTTAATTAAATTAAATTAAATTTTTAAAAAATGATTTTTAATATTAAGTGAAGGTGGAATCCTCCTGCCTGTCAGTGAGAACAATTAATCAGTGGATCGACTTGCCTCCAGGAGTCACTGGAGATTATTAAGAAGAGATTGGACAGCCATTTGTCTGGAAAGGTATAAGGTGCTCGAGCAGGTTGGACTAGAAGATCTCCAAGGTCCCTTTCAACTCTGTTATGTTGTTAGTAATTTTGCCTGATGGGAAGAGCTGCTGCAGACAATGCTTGCTCCCAAGTCCCCTCTTGTCACACCTCATAAGGGGTAGGGGAGCGTTGGGTTGCTACCGGTACGGTACGGTTCTACAAACCGGTAGCAGTGGTGGTGGGAGGTTCCGCCCACTTGCCCCTGCGCAGAAGCGTTGCGCGTGCGCAAGCACGTACACAAACAAGCAATGGCATTTAGAAACCATCACTGGGGTAGGGGTTTCAACAAGTGGTTTCTACAAACATGCCTTGGATGAGCATATTTTATTTGAAGCACATCCTCCTGGATTTATGTCTACTGCTGGATGGGCATTGATCAGGGGGACTTTTGCCCAGCTTCAACTTAAACAGCTCTATCTAAAGTGAATGGATGTTCAGTGATAATTTATCCCAACTTATTATGACAATAACAAGAAGCTTTACATAGGGTTGCCTTTGAGAATCACTTGGGAACTGCAGTTAAATCAAAATACAGAAGGCTGCTTATTAGCCTCTGCTTGTTACCAGGAACATTGATTATGGTGCAATTGAAAGTGACAGTTTTCACCTATAAAGCCCTAGATTAGGGGTGTCAAACTCACATCATCAAGTTACGTATCGTGAGTTTTTCCACTTTGCTAAACTGGGCATGGCCAGCGTGTGATGCATCCGCTTCCGGGCGGTGAGTTTGACAGCCCTGCCCTAGATGATACCTAGAGAACCACTTTCCATTTAAGTCTTTATTTAATATGAGAGAAACTATTGTTAGTTTATCATTTTCATAAAGTGAGGAAACTGAAGCAAGCAGATGTTGCTTTTCTGTAATGGCTCAGTCTTATGGAACAGCTATCCCTAAGAAATTAGATTTGTTCTCTCAGTAATTGTTTTCTGGAGGCAGGTAAAAATGGATCTTGCAAATTTCTGATGGTCCATTGGATTTATCTGTGTTTTGATGGTTTTTTTTTCTGTGATAGCTTCAATTATTATTTCAACTAATTCATTTTAATTGAGCTTTAATTTGCTGGCTATTAGCACAGATGTTGTAATTTGGGTACCATATATATTTTAACTATTTTTCTAGTACTTGTTCATCATTAGAATGATATAGAGATATACAAAAAGAATGAAAGGGGAAGGGGTCATGGTGGTGCCAACAAAAAATAATGCAGTCATCAAAAATAGAAAAAAGGATGGAAGCCAGCTAATCTGAGGAGGAGAGATTTAATGGCATATTTCCCATTGAATAAATGGTTTTGTTTTCTAGGCAACTGCACCTTAATTCAGAAACCAATGTGGAGTGACATTTAAATTGATACTGTTTTCAGGGCATACAAAGCTGTAAAATTAACCAAACATTTTAGGATATGTGTCATGAAAACAAACTTGGTTATGCTCACGTAGATCTACTGTAATTAATGTTAAATCTCACTGATTACAGCAATACAGATGAATTACAACTGTCTGAATGCAATCTTTATTACGATATTTATAATTTTTAAAATCTCAGTATTTGGTTGAGCTAATTCCTTCTTTCTTGATTACTTATAAGAGGTTAAACAGCTATTTTTCTGCTATGCAAATTTATTGCATAACACTTGAAAATTAATGAAATGCTACACTTTGGATTTGTCACAAGTTGAGCAATTTTAAAATTGTGTTCAGCAAGTGTTCCTTAATTGCACAATATGTCGCAAAGCTGAGTTCACAAAGTAGTAAGATAAAAGTAGCAGAATGTAATATTCTGACAATTATCCTCCTCGACAAAGCAAAATAAAACTCTTAACTACTGTTGTGAAGTATACTATGAATTTAAAGTTTTAAGATGAAAACCATTGTGGTCAAACAGTTTTCTTTGTAGAGTTTGATGCATGTTTCTCATTGTTCGTGATAGTTTACAATACAATAGATCAGTGGTTTTCATCCGTTTCTTCAGCACGGATTCCCTTTAAATACTTTTTGTGGCCATGGTCCATGGCCACAGACCACCAAGACGTAACTCAAGATTTAAATCACATTTCTTCAAGCCTTCACGGACCCCGTGACAACATCACGGCCCCCCGCCAGGAGTCCACAGGCAACAGGTTCAGAACCACTGCAATAAATTCCTTAAAAGTGGCCATATACTACATAGGAACAAATGATACATTCTTGATGTGATCAAAAGCATCTAAATGACCATGCTCCAGAAATGCTTGAGTGGCGTACAAAATATTCATTTGTTTCAATGTTTACATATTTCTAATATAGTGTTTCTCAACCTCAGCAACTTGAAGCTGTATGGACTTTCAACTCTGTGGCCTATTTTTTTGAGGCATTTTCAAGTTGATGGTGCCCCAGACAGCTTTGAAAATCCACAGAGACAGAGAAACAGCCACTCATTCTGGCAATGAGTTCATCCTTTACCAGATCTCTCATATTAAGAAGGCTTTTTGTGAGACTTCATTGATAAAGCACGCAGAATGCTACATCTAATCAATATTGATCCAAACAGTGGTGGGTTGCTACCGGTTCGCCCCAGTTTGGGCGAACTGGTAGCGGCTGTGGCAGCGGGAGGCTCCGCCCACCCACCCGGATGTCATCATGGACGAGCTGCGCATGCGCAGAAGGTTCTGCACATGTGCAAAAGAGCCGCACACAAGTGAAGCGCGTGTGCGCGCGTTCACAGTTCCGAACCGGTAGCAAAGGTAAGTGAAACTCACTACTGTCCAAACCATAACTGATTTACTAAGATAACTGACTTTGTCTAGATACACAATATTTTTTGTTAAGTGTATGTGCTTTCGAATCAATGTTGACTCCTGGTGTCAGCCTGGACTGGTCCCTGCAATTTTCTTGGCAAGATTTCAGGATTGGTTTGCCATTGCCTGGTTCCTAGGGCTGAGAAAGAATGAATGGCCCAAGGACACTCAGCTGATGTCAGGCACAAGATGGGATTAGAACTCAAAATCACCAGGCTTCACTGCACTACATCAAACTACCTCCCAATACATACAGTTGCTCAAATTAGCCAACTTCATGTTATTCCAACGTTTTTTGGAGCAAGAAGCAAAATTTAGAGGAGCTATACTTATTTTTTACCGTTCAAGGCAGACTCTGTTCTAAAAAGGCATCTTTTTCAAGATAACTGCAGCCTCCTGAGAAATTGGACATTTTACACTTCTTGATGCATTTATGTATATTTTCAAGATAATTTTATCCCAAGAAGAATATCTGGAAATTGTAGATATTCATCCTTAAATGGAAAATCACCTGCATTCAATTTTCAAATTATAACATCAACAATGTCAAGTTTACAATTTCACTACTGTTGCCCAAAGAGTCCAGCTTTTGAGCAGAATTGCATGACTTTTATTCTTAATTGTACACGTTGTATCTCAGGACTAATGGAATAGAGGTGGGTTTCAGCAGGTTCTGACCAGTTCTGGAAAACAGGTAGTGAAAATTTTGAGTAATTCGGAGAATCGGTAAATACCACATCTGACTGGCCCCGCCCCCATCTATTCCCTGCCTCCCGAGTCCCAGCTGATTGGGAGGAAATGGAGATTTTGCAGTATCCTTCCCCTGCCATGCCCACCAAGCCACGCCCACCAAGCAACACCATGCCCACAGAACCAGTAGTAAATTTTTTTGAATCCCACCACTGTAATGGACTAGTACAAAGCTAGCATGTTTACCAGAAAAAAAGTATAAGCAAAGTACAAGGGCCAGCACATAGGATCTCATACAGAAATAGCCACCAAGATAGGGTAAGATGTAGTGTGCACTGTACTGTACATACGGTAATCTAACACTCCAGAAAATGAACATTTTTAAAGATGAATTGTTAAAGCCCTGCCTATCCCCCTCTGTTGCTACCTACCCACTCTTAGGTTGAAAATAACATACCTTAAGATTGCATTCTATGTCTCCTTGGATGTCTCAGTAGTCTTTTAACAATTAAGGACAACTTAAGCCTGTATATACTGACAATGAGATGAAGGCAACATTACAAATACCAAAAGGAGAAAAGACGTTGAGAGGGTGAGTTTGTGGCCTGATTAGATGCAAATTAGAGTGTTATGCTTTAGTGATATCATATGTAGGTTGTAAAAAGCTGGGTGGTAGCAAAGATCTCCTAGCCATCTATTGTAGTAGTCATCTGGACTTTTCCAGCCCACATAGAGTAGCCTGTTCCAGTTGTGAAGAGAGTGAAGATATATTGGTTGGAAATTGGAAGTTGGAAATCTCTTTGACACATCTGCACAAACATTCTGGGCCAAAAGAAAGCAGACCAAAAGAAAATTTTCAATCAAGCCATGTTAAAACCCATCCCCTTCCCCACCTTCTCTAACCTACATTAAGTAGGATGGAGGTTTCTGCACTAACAGAATATGGGTTAGAGTAGGGCAATCTGATGACATTTGTGGGAGAGAGGGAAGGAAATAAACGAAGGGAGCCCATCAATCTCTGTCCCTTAGCATGTCCTGTGTAGTGTAATTAATAGAACCATTCACCGGCACTATGTCTATGATAGCATAGCATCTATATGAAAGCACTAGACCCTATACCCGTGGTGGCGAACCTATGGCACGTGTGCCAGAGGTAGCACGCGGAGCCATAGAAGCCGGCACGCGAGGGTTGCCCACCGGCAAACCGGAAGTGCGAAAAAATGCACTTCCGGTTTGCCGGTGTGCTGTTTTTTGCACTCCGGAGGGTTCAGGGAAGCTCCCTGAAGCTCCGGAATGCAAAAAACTACAAAACGGACAAACCGGAAGTGCACTTTTCCGCACTTCCGGTTTGTCCGTTTTGTAGTTTTTTGCATTCCAGAGCTTCAGGGAGCTTCCCTGAACCCTCCGGAGTGCAAAAAACAGCATACCGGTAAACCAGAAGTGCGTTTTTTCGCACTTCCGGTTTGCCGGTTTCGTCGTCCCAGGCTCCGGTAAGCCTTTGCGTGGGGGTGGAGGTGTGTGCGCATGCGCAGGGGGCAGCATGGGGGGGGAGGGAATGGGTGTGGGCACGTGAGCATGCGCGCCCCCCCCTTTTGGGCACGCGAGCCGAAAAAGGTTCGCCACCACTGCACTAGAAGGTAAGATAATTGCTTGGAGTGAAGAATCATGAATAATGTCAACCTACCGCACTTGTGACTAGGCTTGTAGGTGGTGTGAATGTCTTAACCTAGTGTCTGAAAACCATTGGGTTTTGAATAGGACAAAATAGGCTAAAGGTGAATCATAGCAAGATGGACCTATTCAGCATGCCCTTCTTTAAGTTCAGGTTTTAAATCTCAATCAGTTACACTCTGCTCAAGAAGCAGATTTATGACACACAGATCCTCCTAGATTCAATGCGCTTGCTGGAAGGGCAGGTGGAGGATGTGCCAGGGGGTTTCTTTGCCTAACTTTGGCTGATATGTCAGTTGTTGCCCTGTCAGGAACAAGAGATTTTAGTGATGATGACTCAGTCTCTGGACCAGTGCCATAGGAATGCCTTTAAAGCCAATTGGAAAATCAGTGAAAAATGTAATGATGGACTTTTTGATGAGTATGAACTGCTTATGACGTGAACTTTCAACTGGTTTTCAATACGTCTACAGATTCAACATATAGTCCTGGTTTTAACCTGTAAAGCCCTATTATGCTTGGTTCCTACATAACTTCTGGGCTGCCATCTCCAAATGGAATCAACCAACTCAATCTTTTAAGCAAGGATTTATTATGTGATATCACATAATTTCTCATACACCATTACAGTTCCCCAGATATTGACACCAGATGTCTAGTTTTTCCAAAAGTTTGCATAGATGGAACTGTTCTAAGGAATTTTCAAGGAATGAGGGTAGGTTGCTCTTAATTGGATGGATTAGATCAACCTTGACAATTTTTAAGACTTATGTACGTCAACTCCCAGAATTCCTCAGCCAGCCTGGGTTAGAATATTACTGTTCTGATGAGTTTCCATTCTATTTTAATTTTGTTCTACTATATTTTTAATGTTTTATTTAATATGCAATGATCATTCAACTCTTTCATGCAATCAGCTTTATATTAACCATGGGGGGTTCATTCTGTGACTAAGGCAATATATAATACTGATAAATAAATAAGTAAATAGTGCTATTACGCTGGTATAGTTTTCTGCCAGCTTGATGTCTGGTGAATAGCACTTTAATTTTGCCATGTGCCCTCCCTTTTCTTTTGGAAGAACAGTCACTGGCCAAAAGCTTGTTTATCTTCAGCTGTGAGTTGCATAAAGCCTCATTAATTGCAATAAATGATCTATTTCCCAACTGGAATTCTGAACCTAGACGAAGTATACTTCACGCAAAAATACCTTCTTAAGTGTTTCATGGCCTACTACTAAAGCAATACCCCAAAGAATCATGAAACTGCAAAAGTACTGAGTGGTATAAGCATTTTTTGGCAGCTGGCTTGCAGCTGTGGAACTTATTCCCAATCCCTATCATAGGATCTCAGAACATCTGGTGATTCTTTCTCATCACTCCCTTGCCCTAAAACCCAGAAAACATCAAATGGCTTAAACGATCTCATGCTTCTGAAGCGCCTCTTCCTTCCTGTCTCTGAAAAGATTTTAATATGAAATTGATGGTAAATGGAATCAACAATGCAATGAAAGAAATAACCCTCTCTCCAAAGTTCATATTCATGGCAGGATTATACAGCTACAATGTAAAATCACGTCTTATGGGTGCAGCTTTATTGTGATCCATTGTTGTTTAAATGCCACTTATTAAAGACTTTAGTTCTGAATTAACTAACCACAGCACGAACATCACTGCCTTCATTTTGTCTACAGCCATGACTGAGGCACATTTAAAGAGGTCCATAGTTGTATTGATATTAAAAACAGTATTTCCTTATTTCTTTCCCGCCATCCAAATGCAGCCTGGAAATACAGACAAACTTTAGATTTTTTCATCCATTACCTTTGGGGAAAATTAAGTAATGGCCAATGACTGGGAGTTGATGCCATGGAGCAGGGCAGGAGGAGTGGGCCATTAAGTGATGTCTCCTTGATTAGTTTCCATCCATTGCTTCTTGTCCTGCCTTCAGATGTTTTGGAGAATAGGTTGACCTCCCCATCTTTTGTGGCAGCCCTTTAGATATTGGAACAGTATCACCCCTAGTCCTTCTATTTATTAAACTAGAATATAAGAATTTATTTATTTATTTATTTATTTATTTTTTATTTATTTATTTGTGAGATTTATATACCACCTCACTGTGCAAGCACTCTCTAAGCGGTTTACACCAGTAAGCAATGTATATTTATATTGCCCCCAACAATCTGGGTCCTCATTTTACCTACCTCGGAAGGATGGAAGGATGAGTCAACCATGAAGCAACTATAAACAGATCTGTGCTAATTTATCCAAAAATTTGTCTAATCCAGCATTTTGTTTCCTTGGTGGCCAGTCAACATCAGAAGAAGAGGACAATTGCCCCCTCCAATTTAGGATTCCAAGTCTATCTTCTTTATTAATAGATATAATTATCATGACAAATAGCCATTGACAATCATATTCTTCATAAATTGTCCAACTGTCCTTCAAAGCTATTCAACTCCTGGGTATCTTATAGCAATGAATCTCCCTGAATCTCCCATGTTTCAGCTTCTGTATTTCAGGACAGGACCTGATATTCATTGGTATCAGATGCACTGAGGACTACAAATTTCATAGAATCTTATAATGTAAGTTTGAGATCATCTAGTTCAATTCCCATCCAAAGCAAAGTTGCACTTAAGAAGCTATGACATCTCCCAGCACCTGTTATTATCCTCCTTTCTACCATACCAGAATTCTGCTGCTAATTGTGATTTAAAAAAAAATGATAATGTATACTTTTGCTATGTTTGTATATTGGTTTTCAACTTGTTTTTATTGGACTATTTTACCTGTTGTAAGTCACCCAATGTAACTTAAATGAGATGGGCAGCCATTCAAATCAAATCAAATCAAATCAAACCAAACCAAACAACAAAAGAAATAAAAGACAAGAGTTTTTGAGTGCCAGTTGAGAGTGAATATGACTTTCTGGCTTTGACCAGCTGGTTTTGTGCCTAAGGCAGGATTAGAATCCACAATCCTCCCATTTCTAACCTAGTGCCTCTAACTACTATGCCAAACTTAGCAATTTGCCTGCCCTGTCTTATTTTTGAATGTGGCTGATTTATGATGTTTCAGAGCCAAGACTGGGCTGATCTTGCTTAGAATTAGAAAGTAGGCAAGAGCTTTGTTGGTTTTTAGCAAATCTTCCTAGAATACCAGGGCTCTATATCTTTAGAAGAAGGCAATGGCAAACTGCTTCCATATAGCTGCCCACAAAAATATACCAGTGTCTACAGCTGAACTCAGCATAACCATCATTATCATATTTGTTTTATCATTTAATATATAGAGGTTTTGTGATAGCCTATTTTACTTTAAATTTCTTTGTTAAATAATCCTCAAAATGGAATCTGCCTTTTTCATTGCAGATGCACACAAATTAAATTTTCATTGAACTATGCACCATAACCTCTTCTCTCAAGTGTTATTACAGGTATGATGCAGGAGTAGGTAACCTACTGTCCTAATCCCATGTATTTGTTTGCAGCTTGCAAAGCCAACTCAGAAGCCAAACCACTTTTCTAACTTGCAGCTGATCAACACAAAACAAATTTTGACTTCGCCCTTACTGTAGGCCATGGTAAACCAGCAATCTGTAACGGGGTTATTGAGAGAGAGAAAAAAAAATGTAATTGCTTCCTCTAACCCAGGGGTCCCCAACCTTTTGGACCTCAGGGACCAACAATATCATAATTTTAAATCCTGTGGACCACCAAATTCATAATTTTAAATCCCGCGGACCCTCATTCATAATTTTAAATCCCGCAGACCACTAATATGAATTTTTTTAAAAAGATAAATACATTTGTAAAATAATTATCAGAGAACTTCCATTTTATTAATATGAAATGCACCTATTTAATATAACAAAATTATAAATGCTTATTTAATTATAACATCGTAAATGCTTATTTAATCATAACAAAATCTTTAAAGGTTGTTTTAATTGTAACAACATTATTAAAGTTAGTGTGATTATTACAAAATAATTGCAGCTTTATTGACGGTGGCTTGCTGATGTTGTTGGAAATGTCAGTCCCATATTCCAGAGTTGTAGCTGTAGTCTCTTCCCTTCCCTCCCCTCCCCCCCTTTCCTTTCCTTCTTTCCTTTCCCCTTCTTCCTTTCCTTCTTTCCTTTCCTTTCCTTCTCTTTCCTTTCCTCTTCTTTCCTTCTTCCTTTCCTTCTTCCTCTCCTTTTCTTTCCTTTCCTTCTTTCCTTTCTTTTCCTTTTCCTGCATCGGTGGAGGAGCTGCTCCGGGATGACCAAAGGGCCAGTCCTGCGACTACCACAGCTCTGGAATATGGGACCGGCCCGTGGTGGGGCTGGAAATCTCTGCCATAGAGGGTGGCACATGCAATGTGCAACTTTGCAGGTGGTGAAACGTGCAAAAAGGAGCACAGCCCTCGCCGGCCGGAACGAAATAATGGTGCTGTTGCAGCAGGGGGATGCAAGCGGGCCGAAGCGGGGGTTGCGATGGCTGGAAGCTGCAGGAGCAAAGCGCTACCTGCATTTGTGCAGCATCAGCATTCTGCCTCGGTATATTTGTGCCAACCAGTGGCGCAAGGCAGCCCTCATCTCCTGTCGCTTGGGACTCACGAGAGGTAAATGGCATCTGGTCTGGGGAGCAGCTGGAGTTTGCTGTCCATTGCGGATGCTAGCTTGGCCCCCTGCAAACTCTTGTCTCTCGAGCGCTTGCTGAAGCGGCACAGGAAACTTCGGCCGGGCTCCTCGAGAGACGAGAGTTTGCAGGGGGCTGAGCTAGCATCCGTAATGGACAGCAAACTCCAGCTGCTCCCCAGACCAGATGCCGTTTACCGCTCCAGGTCCCAAGTGACAGGAGCCGAGAGCTGCCTTGCGCCACCAGCTGGCACAAATATACCGAGGCAGAATGCTGATGCCGCGCAAATGCTGATGCCGCACTACAGCAGAGAGAAGCAGCTGGAGAGAATGTAGCAGGTGCTTTCTCTTGGGCCTCCCACCCGGAGGCCTCGCAGGAGGAGAGATCTAGGCCCGAAAGGCGACTGAACCTCCCTCACCCCCAGACAGCCATTTGGCTGAGCGCAGCAAGTTCTTGGTCTTATCTTCCTGTTCCAGCTCGTGTGGCTTGCATCACTATACTCAAGGTGAGGTTTGCACTCTGCCTTAAGAGTGGGGGCTGGCGTGTGGGTGGGGTGATGTTGGGCGGTGTAGCCTTGTGTTCCCGCGTGTGGGCTGGATTAATTGCGCTCGGCCATATCCGGCCCAGGGGCCAAGATTTCTCTATGGACCACCAAAATTTTCTCGCGGACCACCAGTGGTCCGCAGACCACTGGTTGGTGACCTGTGCTCTAACCTCTTAATGATTGTGCTGGGAAAAGAGAGAGAGAAAAAAGACTGGTGGGATGTGGAATGGCTGAATTGTTTCAAATCCTGGCAGAACAGCAGCCCTAAGAGCTGACAAAGATCTCTACTTACAGTATTATTATTTTTATTTAGTAGGAAAAACAGAACTCTAGAAACAGATGCACAAAGTCAGCAGCTCTTGAAACCTTATTATTGCTTTCCATTTAGTTAACTGAAACTAAAATTGTATCAACAAATCAGAAGGATTTAGTCTTGCTTGAGAGATCACTGTATAAAAGTACTCTTATCGGTAGCAGTGCCAAAAACCAGTGTTTGCATTAAATGCCACTGAAAGACATTGTATTAAGATGGTGCAATGGTTCTGGGAATAGCAGCATTCAAAATTTCAGGTTAAATTCATATCAGTCTGAACTTAAATAAGTTTTTGCTGGAAAGTTCATGAGGAAAAAAAATAAATTTAAGAATTTTTCACCACTAGAAAGAAAAGATCTTATTTCTTCTGTTTGTAAGAACGAATAGAGGATATGACAAAGATATAGAGTTAGCAAGGAGGGTTGAAGGGAGAGATTTTATTATAAAAGGAAAAGCACCATTGATAGCTGGAGGGGGAAAGACACCTCCCCAGTCATATGCTGCTTTCCTGCTTAAGCATAATTGCAGACCTCAAATGTGGCAGTTTTGTATGGATTCCCATTTTCTTCTCCTTTCTTCTCTAATCTGAAGATGGTGAATGATTGACCAGCAATTCATTACGCTGGAGATATAAAAATTTGGTTAATTATTTCTACTGTTAAATGCCAAATCCCTTAAACTTAATTCAACACTGCAAACATGTGTATCATAGTATTCCCAGAATTCAGCTGCCTCCAAGAGAGATTCAGCTCATAACATAATTCAACATCATAAAATGCTCAGAACTAATTAATGCCTTCCAAAAGAAAACCCTCAAAATAACACCCAATTTTCTGCCTTTTCTCTATCAATTCTTTTTCAACATGATAAGAATTTCTTCTCAATATTTTTGTCATAGCAGAATGTAATTTCAGAAGAATTTCCATGGATAAAATGTGGCATATTTTAAGATGGATTAAGGAATGTGCATCTCAATAATACACTGTATTTCTTTGTACAATCGTCTCTCCAGTGAGTTTAAGCCATTTCGCACATTTTTTCAAATTCAATATTTTATTCAGATTTGGAAGTGTGGGCAACCAAGGAGGTTTCAGAATGATGGAAAGTTGTGGAAAAGAAAATATATCATAGTGCCAGATGTAGGATCTTCTACCATCTCCAACAATAGTTCAGAAATACAACCAAAATAATAAATTGAAAAAAGTAAGGTTCTACATTTAGGCAAGAAAAACAAAATGCACAGATACAGTATATGTGGTACCTTGCTCAACAGTGGTAACTGTGAGAGGGATCTTGGAGTCCTAGTGGACAACATTTAAATATGAGCCAGCAATGTGCAGCAGCTTCCAAAAAAGCCAACACAGTTCTAGGCTGCATTAACAGAGGGACAGAATCAAGATCACGCGAAGTGTTAATACCACTTTATAATGCCTTGGTAAGGCCACACTTGGAATACTGCATTCAGTTTTGGTCGCCACAATGTAAAAAGGATGTCGAGACTCTTTCTAAAGTACAGAGAAGAGCAACAAATATGATTAGGGGACTGGAGGCTAAAACATAAAGAACGGTTGCAGGAACTGGGTATGTCTAGTTTAATGAAAAGAAGGACTAGGGGAGACATGATAGCAGTGTTCCAATATCTCAGGGGCTGCCACAAAGAAGAGGGAGTCAAGCTATTCTCCAAAGCACCTGAGGGTAGAACAAGAAGCAATGGGTGGAAACTAATCAAGGAGAGAAGCAACTTAGAACTAAGGAGAAATTTCCTGACAGTTAGGACAATTAATCAGTGGAACAGCTTGCCTCCAGAAGTTGTGAATGCTCCAACACTAGACATTTTTAAGAAGATGTTGGATAACCATCTGTCTGAAGTAGTGTAGGGTTTCCTGCATAAGCAGGGGGTTGGACTAGAAGACCTCCAAGATCCCTTCCAACTCTGTTGTTGTTGTTGTTGTTGTTGTTGTTGTTGTTGTTATTATTATTATTTATTATTATTATTATTATTATTATTATTATTATTATTATTATTATTATTATTATTATTATTATTATTATTATTATTATTATTATTATTATTATTATTATTATTATTATTATTATTATTATTATTCAGAAAAATCAAGGCCTTTTTTGCAGGGAAAAATATTTCTTAAAAAATGCAATGTGAATTTTTGCACACCATTACTTTCAATGCACTGAAGGAAAAAGTGGCATTTTTCCACCTATCTCCCCTTCTTCTCAAATATAAAATATGGGGGAAACAAAGTTGTTTGAAGATAAAAGCCGATTACACTTTTCTCAGTATTAAATTAGGCAGATAAATTAGTGCCGAGGAAATGTAAGAGTTGGTTCTCAGACTGTTCAAGATTTAATTGGTCATTATATAAACAATCAGCTGCAGACTTCTCAATTAACAGTGGAGAGAGCTGCTTTCCCTCTCATGTAGTATGAAACTGTGAGAAAAAGATTCACAAACTTTCTACCTAATGCACCCTGCGATATACTGAGTGAAAATTATTTCACCCACTGAAATTCTTGAAAAACTACTCTTTTAATCAATCTTGTTTAAAAGAATGCTGAGTTCATGCTTGGGGGCAAAAGTTACTTTCCAAAAAAATATTTTTAGTTTAGGCAATGCCTGAAGGCCTGACAGCAAATGTAGGACATCTTTATTTGGAATGCAGAGCAACAGAATAAATTATTTTTCAGAACAAAAATAAGGAACACAAGATAGTTGGGTTTTTCACCCATCTTTGAATTCCAAATGTCAAGTATGGTTGTTCTTCCAACTTTGCTGTAAATCCTTGCCCTCCAACCTTTGTTTTCCTATTGATAATAAGAAACAGCAGCCACAGAGAAGCATCCCTCATGCCTTGAATGCTTAAAGGCAGCGAACCAGGTGCCATGGATCCTGCAAAAAGTAATTTCCTAGGATATAGAAAATCTAAATTTCCCAGGTGTCCTAGCAACCAATATACTATTTCTGCAATACTGATTCTGTTGTAGAAAGAAGCACTCAGTTGCACAATGAAATTGCACAATTAATGTATATTGCTAAAACGGAGGAACATTACCGTTCTGACAATTTTGTACTATAACTGAAAAGCATTTGGAATTCTAATATACTAATTGGAAATTTATGTACAGGTGGTCCTTGATTTAGGGCCAGCCATTTAGCAATTGTTCAAGTTAAGATGGACCCTCCACAGGGCTAGATTTGAAGTTGCGATGGCCGGGGCCCCTCCATGGTCATGGTGATTGCGTTTGGGGTTCTTGGCAACCAGCTGGCAATTTCATTCTTTTGCAGTGTCCCACAGTCATGTGCCATTTACTTCCAGTTTCCAGCAAAAATGGCCTTTGCAGACAAAGGATTCATTTAAGGACCACTACAAAAAAGGTCATTAAGCAGGTCACAATCATATGGTGACCCATTTAACAACCAGCATGACTTATGACCATAATTCCAGGCTTAATTACGCTCAAAAGTTGAGGACTACATGTTTCCTGATAAATTCATAAGTTAGGAAGGAGGGGGAAAAATCTGGGAAAGATGTTACTACCGAATGAAAGCACTGTTAACACTCCATAGGAAATTAACTATGAGAAAAGCATTTTGTCACATTCCTCGGCTTAAATGCCACATAGAGGGGTCTTTTGCCCTGGCAGCAAACAGGAGCATCTTCCAAGAATAATGTTTATTGGATAAAGAAATCCATATGAAGACTTGCACTTAACAATGGCAAAAACATGCCCTGGCAACAATTCTTTTCTGCCACATCCCCATAACACTGCCTTTCTCCCAGCTCAGTTCATAAGTGCAAAGCCTTCAGCGCATTTCCCATAGCATCTCAGTATGAAGGCATTTTTCCCCTTAACCTGACCTTGCTGAAAGGCAGCCCTGAGTGTACAGAAGCTTTGGGCAGCCATTACCATATAGCAATATTTGTCAACTTTGGCAACTTTAAGGCACATGGACTTCAACTCCCATGCTGGGTGGTGAACTTGTTGAAGTCCATACATGGTAAAGTTGCCAAGATTGAGAAACATTGCCATAGACAAGAGGGAAATCAAGCCACTCAAGTAGCTGAGCAGAGGCACCCAAGGCAGGGTAGCGTTCAGCAAACAGCAAACAAACTTCTTGCTCTAATTTTCTGCTGATTCCAAGACAGATGAAGTGCACTTCAATTCAACCCCCTGGATAAACACACCAAGTTCCCCACTACATGCATTTAGAAGTTTTTTTAAAAAAACTTGGAACATTGTTTATATTGCATTTTTTCCCTTCTCTCTCAATAGCCCTCACTTTGCAGCAGACCACCGGGCTGTAGCTAAGAGGACTCTACTACAAAGGGTATGAAGTATGTTCCTGTCGACAAGCCAGCAGCCTGCCAAAAGTGGGGTGAAGGTGTATGTATGTGTGTGTGTGGGGGGGTGCACACTTCAAAGTAATGGAAAACCTATTTGGCATTTTAAAGACAGCTCAAAATAAAGGAGGACTTATCTCCTCTGTTCCAATGACCTGGTGGGCTCAAGAAGCCCACGGTGATGCAACCCAAAAAGCCCCTGCCCCCTGTCCGCAGAGAATAAGAGGGGGAAATGGACTCTGTGTTGGCTACAACATACTCCTAGGCAAATCCACACCTGAAGGCTCCTCCTTTAAGGCTTGGGCTTCGGTGGAGCCGCCCCACTCCCTCATAAGAGCGGGCTCAGGAGAGGCGCCTTGCTTCCGCTTCTTTCTCAGAGGAGTCGCAGGCTAAAGACAGACGAAGGGCCGCAGCCAAAGAACTACGAGGGGGTAAGTTAAAAGTTGCCTCAAGCGCGTGCGCGTACGCGTGCGCTGATTCGGGAGCGCGCGGAGGCAGAGCGCGGTTGCGGGTGTTCCGAGCGGCATAAATGGAAGCCAGGGATCTACAACCTCTTCCCTCCTTCCCCCAACCTATGCTTGCAGCCCGAAAATGTCGAGAAACGGGAAAAGGAGGGGATCTAACTTTTAAGTTTTACGCTTTCTTTTCCTCCTTATGTGCCTGTCGCTCTTGTCACAGCCCGTTTGACTTGTTAATGCATGGCTGCGTATTGTTCTATGCAATAGAGAATTACTGGGGGAAAAAATCTGAAATGGAAGGGGGGAAAACATGAAGTTACAATGGGAGTAAGTGGTATTCTTCGGTCTGTCATGCATTTAGTCTCGAAAGCAGAACTTTTGGGTCAGGTGTTGGCACAGACACCTAAAGGGAAAGTGAGCATTTGGTAAGGCTGCTAATCTGAAAATAAGGGTGTTTTATAAATTACCGTGGATCATCAAGGATATTTGGTCTTTCTGTCCTGGACCAATGCAGCTACCTATGCCCTTCTGGCAGTAGTTTTCTGTCTTTACTTGACATGCAGAAAATTTGCATTTTAGCCCAACTTTATCTGAATAATAACAATAACAACAAACACATAAGAAATGGACATATTTATCTGTATAATAAATATAAAGAGATCTGAATGGAAGAAGCTCCTTAAACACAATGTAGACTACATGCAAATTAGATTAACATGGCTAATTTACTCATTGACTACTTGCTTACAAGAAACAATAATTTGCCTGTGTAAATGAATGGTTCTTCTACAAGAAAAGATTTTGTAAGGGGCTTATACAAACCATCCACAATTGTGAGATGAGCAACATATAAATTAAATAAGAAAAGACTCTACAGCAGCAATTTAAAGACAATTAAATTGTGCAACAAGTCTTCATGTCCCAAACTCACTTAACCAAATGTCTGAAAATGTTCTGCCTCAGTCTTCTTCACCTACATAGAATAGGGATAATTATTAAGGATAATAAAAATAGTATTGAAAATAGAGATGCCAATATTATAAAGCAGTGATGTAATTGCATTTGAAAGATTGTGTGCGGTTATGGTCAGCACACCTCAAAAGGGATGTAAGAGAATTATAGAAGATTTGGGGGAGGGCATCTAAGATGATCAGGAGGCTGGAGCAGTTTCCCTATTGAGAAAGGTTGTGTGAAATTAAATCCTGGAGTAATCAGGATCAATAAAAGGATTGTATTTTTACACAATATGTAATTGAACTTGAAATTTGCTATCATGTGATTGCTATCATCTTGGCTGGCTCAAACAAAAAGTGGGACTAGTTCATGGAAGCCATGGGAATCAGTGGCTATTAGTCTTAATGGAAATGTGACTGTCTGGAGGCCATCTTCGTGGCCAACCAATTTCGTTGCATACATGATGTACAATGACAATAAAGGTTTTGAAACTGAGAGACTAAGGGGTTTCTTTGTGCACTTAGTTGGCCACTGTGAAAAGAGACTGCTGGTCTAGTTAGGGCAGGGGTGTCAAACTCATGTCACAGCAGCATCACATGACATATTGGGACTTTTTCCCTATTCACTAAATTGGGTGTGGCTATGGCCACCACAGGACACATCTGGCCCGCGGGCCGGGAGTTTGACAGCCCTGAGTTAGGAGATGGATGGAACCCATCCACCTGGATGCTGTTTATAGTCTATGTTCTTAAGAGGGCTGAATTTGAGTGAATGAGCTAGACAGAACAATATTGACCTCGCCTAACTTTGACTGAATTGTGAAACTCATCGCCGTCCATAACAAAAAAAGATTATTTGATGCTTTTGTTTCATATATAAACAAAACATTGTAGATATCATTGGTTTTCTTTCCAAGCCTCGGAATCTTGATTTTTGCTATCTCATTATATCCAAATACTTCTAAAGATGTGCTTTAAGTGAACATTTTGTTTGTACTTAGTCTGTTCTTCTAGCCCAAGGTATTCTCAGCAATCTTCTCCAGCACTACAATTCAAAAATATAGATATTTCTTTATAGAACCTTTCTGATAGTACAAATTTCACAGCCTTATGCTAAGCTAAGTGACTTTAACAGTATGAATCTTAGTTGTCATTGTGATGGCTCTGGACTTTTAATATTTTTTTGTAGTGGATTATGTTTTACACTCGAATTTAGTCAACAAACCTATAATTTTCAGGTACAGGTAGTGTTTGACTTACAACAGTTCATTTAGTGACCGTTTGAAGCAGGGGTGAAATCCAGCAGGTTCTGGAGAACCGGTAGCAGAAATTTTGAGTAGTTCGGAGAACCGGCAAATACCACCTCTGGCTGGCCCCAGAGTGGGGTGAGAATGGAGATTTTGCAATATCCTTCCCCCAGGAGTGGGGAGGGAATGGGTATTTTGCAGTATCCTTCCCCTGGAGTGGGGTGGAAATGGAGGTTTTGCAGTATCCTTCCCCTGCCACGCCCACCAAGCCACACCACGCCCACCACGCCACGCCCACAGAACCAGTAGTAAAAAAATTTGGATTTCACCACTGGTTTGAAGTTATAACGGCATTGAAAAAAGTGCCATGACCATTTTTCACACGACCATTGCAGAATCCTTATAGTCACATGATCAAAATTCAGATACTTGGCAATTGACTCATATTTATGACAATTGCAGTGTCCCAGGGTCATGTGATCACCTTTTGCAACCTTCTGACAAGTAAAGTCAGTGAAAAAACCAGATTCACTTAGCAACTGTATTACTAATTTAACAACTGCAGGGATTCACAACGGGCGCAAGAAAGGTTGTAAAATGGAGCAAAACTCATTTAACAAATGTTTCACTTAACAGAAATTTTGGGCTCAATTGAGGGTAATTTGAGAACTATCTATAGTTCTCTACAGAAAGAATGCTTCATTTCCAAAACCAACCAAGGCCAGTTTAGTGGTGCTACAGTATAACCTCTGGTCTGGTTATTCATACAACATAAACTTTAATTTATACAATTTATTTATTTATTTATTTATTTTATTTGTCAAAACGTGTACAAGATAACTGGTATAGTATAAACATAAAAGCAAAGTAGGTATAGGTAAATTAGGACAATAGGACAGTAGGACAGGGACAGTAGGCATGATGGTGCGCTTATGCACACCCCTTACAGACCTCTTAGGAATGGCGTGAGGTCAACTGTAAACAGTCTAAGGTTAAAGTTTTGGGGGTTTGGGGAGGAAACCACAGAGTCAGGTAGTGCATTCCAGGCATTGATCACTCTGTTGCTGAAGTAGTATTTTCTGCAGTCGAGTTTCGAGCGGTTTACATTGAGTTTGAATCTATTGTGTGCTTGTGTGTTGTTGCGGTTGAAACTGAAGTATTCATTGACAGGTAGGACATTTGCTGCCAAAAGATATGGTGGTAGCCATGACATGGACAGTCCTAAATAGACTTAGATAATCTTATTAAGAATGAGTTATAGCTTCCATAGTTTGGATAATAATCGTTGGGAACAAATAGAAAAATCACAAGATGTTCATGTGAGCTTTGAAGCAATACGTATCTATCCACCATTGAAAAGAGAACTGGACTGGACAGACTTGCTCAAATTCTACAAGACTCGTATATTTCAATTTTCACATGAATATTGAAGTATCCGAAAGGAATCACACCTTTTAACAGGTGGTTTTATTTCTGTAGATAACATTCATAAACTTAATTTTTCTAGTTATTTTGCCCTCTGTGCATGCACAGAATGCTTTGTGCATGCGCAAAGGGTAAAACTCAAATGGCGGCGTCCAGGTGGGTGGGGAAAATGGGCGGGGGAAGCCCCGCGCCACAACCGCCACCGGCTCCATCGGCTCTGCGACGACTGACTGGCCCGCCCGAACCGGGAGCATTTCACCGCTGGAAATGTTGATCATATGAAACACTCTACTGGCTGACTACCCATATTTCTTGATTTGCAGAAGCCCAACAGGGAGAGTTTCAGATTTTAAAACCTAAGAAGCCAGGGAGGCTGAAAACAGTTGGATGATTAGAAGAAAGGAAAGGAGATTTGTACAGTCTGTTCGGCCACATTCAACTAATTTCTGTCTGTAAAATATTTCTGGGATATTCCTAAGAAAAGAAATAGCATTGCCTCTGCTTCCTTTTCACACCATTTCACTGGAAAAAGAAAAAGATGGCTGTCCCCACTTAAGGCTTCCATTTTGAGTGTTTTGCACATGTACATGCAACCAGCGGAGGGTTCCAGTTGTTTTCGCTACCGGTGTGCATCGCGAGCATGCGCAGAAGTGAACTCGCGTTCCATCGGGCAATTTCACTTCCGCGCATGCTTAGGACAACATTACAAGCCAAAACACAGCTGAGGAGCTTCAATAAAGGTCCATATTGAAACAAGGGCGGGTGGGAGGGCTTTTTCCTGACAGCTCAGGACACGGAGAAGCGCCAGAAAACGACGTCATCGCCAGGCTCCTACCGGAGCTGCGTTCCACACAGCACCGGTAGGAACCCACCACTGCATGCAACACAAAGCAACCCATTAGCTAGACTTAACTTTTCTAAAAAGAAAAGAATTAGTTCTCTACATTTACAAAGTGGAGAGGGGAGATCTATACACCACAATGTTCTATTTATTTCAAATATTGTTTGTTGATTAAGTGAAGAAATTGCTTTTTTATTTGTATCATCTGGGTGGGAGTGGATAATGGATAAATTAAAGAAAATACTAATTTATGGAAGAGTAAAAATTAATCAAATAATATTGGGATGAGTGAAAATTAATTGGCTAGTTTATTTGTTGAATTGGATAGGAGATTGACATCCTTCAGCAAAGCATAAATACTGCTAATTTCTAGTCTGCATGCATATGTCAATTAATGTGTGCACATATTATGTAAAGTTGGAGTTCAAGAGTCTTTTTAGGATTGAATAATGTGTAATAGTCTGTTTTCAGATGGCTATAAACCAGTGGTTCCCAACCTGGGGGTCGGGACCCCTTTGGGGGTCGAACGACCATTTCCCAGGGGTCGTCCCGGCATCCTCAGCTCCCCCCCACTGCCACAAGCCTGGCCATATCGCGCCCCACAACCCACGCCCTCACTGCGCTCCACCCCTCTGCCGCCATTTGGGTTATTTTACCATCTGCGTATGCGCAGCACGCTTTGTGCATGCGCAGAGGGTAAAAGAACCCAAATGGTGGCAGCGGGGTGGGACACGGTGGGGGCGCGGGGGCGGGGCGTGGGTCGCGGCATTAGGAAGGTTGGGAACCACTGCTATAAACAAATATAGGTGGACAGTGGACCAGCTTGTTACTAAAGCAAAGGAAGGTGGAAACTCTCTTGTCCAAAAGAGACTGTTTCTATCCTTTTATATCACATGGACTAAAGGGAGAAATATAAGAATTTCAAATTTGAAGGTGTTTATTATTCAGTGTGAATTGTATATCCTTGCAACCCAGAGAAATTTCCCTCAGATTGCTCCCAGATGGGACTTATAATTGCATTCTTCATTCTTCATTTATTTCCCAAGATTACGACAATCATAAATCAGCTCTAAATGGGATATATTCCAATCTAGTGGCAATTTAAAATATAAGACCACACTATACCTTAATATGTGACAATATAATAAATAATATAAATAAATCATGTCAAGCTGTAGAAAAAGTACACTGAAATAGCTTGAATTGGGAAGTTGCAAAAAACATCAGCTAATCTAATGCCCAGACTAAATATGGGTTTTGGTGATCTAACTAGACAGGCCACAACAAACTATAAGATCCAATGATTGTGATACAACAGCAAGTTATATTGATGGCAGCAGGAGAGGGAGGCCTCTTTGAGTAATGTTTTCAGTAGCTAGGAATTTCTTTGATTTATGTTTCTAGTTCTTTGAAGTAACAAAACAAGTTCTCCATGACGAATGTAGAGTTTGATTAAAAAAATGGTTCATATCTGCCAAGGAAAAGGATCGTGCATAGATTTGAACTTTAGTAACTCACAAACTCATTATAATGCAATAACTACACCTCTTGAACATGAGAATGAGCATTAACAAGCTCATGCTAGGAATATTATGGGATGCTATGAAATGTTACATGGTACATATAAAGTTCCTGAGCATGTGTATTACATCACAAATGAGTCAAAAGATGCTAACCAATAAAGTGATTTTCTACCTTTCTCTTTCCCTCTTTTGGGGTGAGATGCCTGTTCTTACTTATGTACATAAAGAGATATTAGTCTACTTTTCCAACTTGGATCCAATTGGGCAAGGCACTCCAGGCTAACAGATCTTGTTGACGTTTACAGTTAATATATTTCTCCTCTTTGGAAGAAAGAAATATTGAAACTTTGCTATGATTGCAAGAGAATGAGTGTAGTTAAGTGTACCCACCTTTCTTTAAGGATTTTTGGTGGTCTTGTGTCCAAACAAATGTCAAGGCCTATGTTTATGTCACATTTGCCACCATATCAAACCTTTAACTATCAAACTAACCAGTCTGCTGAACCCCCTACCCTCTCGATAGGAGTCTTTGGACACCATTTTCTTGGATTTTATTTCTAATTTTCATGTGAGAAGGATCTGAATACCATGTTTCTCTGGCTGATGTTTTCGGAGATGGCTTATTTAATCTCTAGCAGCATGGTGGGTCAGTGGTTAAGACGTTGGGCTTGACGCCTGGAAAGATTTGAGCGCCACTCAACAGAGTGAGCTGCCATCCTTGCCCCAACTCCTGCCAACCTAGCAGTTCGAAAGCATGCAGATATGAGTAGATAAATAGGTACCACTTTGGTAGGAAAATAACAGCACTCTGTGACATCATTCTGGCCACATGACCACAGAAATGTCTTCAGACAGTGCTGGCTTAATGGCCTTGAAATGGAAATAAGCACTACCCCTATCATCAGCAAGAACTAGCAGAATAAAATCCACAAGGACTCCTTTTTTATTTCATCTTTGGCCAGGTCTTCCCTCATCCCTCAGTACCAGATTCTGCCCAGTTGTTCATCTATCCATACTTTCTGCTCCGTCACCCTACCAAATAGAAATGCTCAATTCATTTATCCATTTTGGAGAGGGTTGGTTTTTTTTAAGTTCCCGTTTTTCCTTAAGTCATCATCCACCATCTACTGTACATCTGATTTCATTATAAATAGGTCGTGCATTTGATACACAACAGTTGCAGAAATTCTTTCATAATGGCTTGTTTAGTTTTTCATACAACAAATGACTTATCAATTGTTCTCTTTCTATTCATCTTGCTGGGAGAAGCTTGATACAGTCTCCCTTGGAGTAACATGAAAATGTGTTCTCTATCTTTTTAAATGTCTAGCAGTGCTCCTTGATAGAGGTTTTTCCTTTTTTCCTTGTATGTAATATGGTGAATTGAGAAGATCTCTGTGAAGAATTGAGATCAAAGTCATCTGAAAGGCATCTGTTTGCAGTCCCCACCGATTATAATAATTGGAACTATTATCCATCTAAAAATCCTTCCAGAGGTATATTCCATAGTCTAACTTTGAATTTTTATTTTTCAATATTCAAGTTTGTCTTTTAAAATATATCAGACAACTAGTTAGTGAATGGAGAAACTAATGTCATAAAAATAATAAGATTGTCCTCTGTCAGATAACCTGAGTACGGGTAATCTGTCGATCCCTTTCTCCATCCTTCAGGGTCCCCCAAGATTGCATCAGCAAAACATGTAGAAGATTGCCAGTTTATGGTAACTGCCAATGTCAAGTACTTTGATGGGGTGGTGATGGGCCATCAGTGTTAAGTCAAAAAAATGTAAACAAAAAAAGAACCATAAATTCCAGCCTCATTTCCTCTGTGACATCATGCTGTTACTGCCACACTTCTTCAAGCCCTTGAAGGCTGAAGAAATTCATTTAAGGTGCATAGATATCAACTACAAAAGATTGCTTCCTCCATCTGCTATGTGATAAGGTGTCATGCTAATGTTATTAATGGGGGCCTTGCAAGAAGATTGCACAATAAACTATAGTTAAGTCAGAGATCAATTTGACAGCATGGGAAAACCATGATTGATAATGACGTTGCTGCAACAGCTATGAAAGATAATCAGAAACTCTTTGAGACCAACAAATAAATAAATACAAATAAGTTCTGCGCATTGCTGATCTAGTTTCAAGAATTTGATATGTAATTTATTTTATTTGTTTATCAAATTTATTGGCCAACCATTTTATATTTCCCAAGTAATTGTTTTAAAATCATATGTGTTTCCCTGAAATTAATGCAAATCTCTAGTCTATAAAAGGTATTGAAAATTAGTCTGATATACAGATGAAGAAACTTCACAACTATTTAACTGCAGTCCAATGTATTCCACCATTTCCAGAAACGTTTTCCAGCAAGTTTCAGAATTTGCTATCTTATTTTTCAGCTTCTGCTCTTTTGCTAAGAAATGCTTAAGAGTGCCCAAGAAATGTCTGTATTACTGCTGTGTAATTTGACAATTTGATTACTTTTGAATCCCAGTGCAAGAAGCTGGCAGAAAAAGAGAAAGGATATCACACATGACAACTTTCACAGCAAGTAACAGTTTCTTGCATTATCCAGCTTACCTCAGGGTTGATAAACTTTTTGACAGACAAGAGGCCTTTTCATTGTTTCATTTCAGTGTTGACTTGGCAAATACAATGTAGTGTGTTAATCTTTTGCCAGATATGCTTTGCTTGCAGTTCTGTTGGAAGAAGCAGAGCAAATCAAATGGAAGTCCCCAGACTCCCGAAGATTATATGTTTTGCTTCTGCCTGAATGCTTTTTTGTTTTGTTTTTCATGTCTTATTGTTATGAACACTATTTTTCAGGATGGCGTGTTGAGTTTCCCCAAGATGAAACTTGTGATCACAGGAATTCCTACTTTTTTCAGCTGTTCTCAATATTTGTAATAGAAGCAGAAGTTAGAGCAATATCTGACGCAAAGAAGGGTAAAGACATGAAGATTGGAAATTCTGGCAACATATATGGTCACATGAAAATGGCAAGAGCCATAGTTGACTTGACCTAGATAAGTAGATATTATTTCCCAGCTAATAAGGAATATACAGGTACTATAGTCCTGGACTTATGATCACAATTGAGCCCAAAATTTATGTTGCTAAGTGAAACATTTGTTAAGTGAGTTTTACGACTTTTCTTGCTACAGTTGTTAAGTGAATCATTGCTGATATTAAGTTAGTAACATTGTTAAGTGAATCTGGCTTTCCCATTGATTTTACTTGTCAGAAGGTCACAAAAGATGATCCTGAGACACTCCGTCTGTCATAAATATGAACCATTTGCCAAACATCGGAATTTTGATGACCAAGGAGATGCTGCAATGGTCGTAAGTGTGAAAAATGGTTATAAGTCACTTTTTTCAGTGCCGTTGTAACTTGGAAAGGTCCCTAAATGAACTGTTGTAAGTTGAGGACTACCTGTATATTTTAAAAAAAGATGATTAAACATGATACTTGTCAAAATTTTCAAGATATCCGTACTGCATACCTAAGGGACTAGAGAATGCATATCTAAGGGACTAGAAATTGGTACATAAAAACCAACAGACCATGTGTTCTAATCCTGCCTTAGACTTGAAAGTGGGCTCGGTGACTTTGGGCTAGTCAGTTTCTCTTAGCCAACCCACCTCACAGGGTTATTAATGTGGGGAAAATAGGAAGAGGAAGGAATATTAAGTATGCTTACCAGCTTAAGTTATTTATAAAAATAATAAAAGTAGGATAAAAGTAAATAAAGTACATAAAAATAACAGGCCTATATCCTAAAAGGTTCCTAAAACTTTGTATTATTTATAAGTAGTGCTCATTAAGCTTCATTATCATTGTTAAATTCTTTAGAGCTAACATACTATTTAAAAAACAATTCCCCTCATCATCTTCTACAGGTTGATGTTTATTTTCAGTAGTGCACAGAAAATAAGCTTCTTCATGCATGGAAAGAACCCATGAGAAATACAATGGCTTGTCCTTATATATAGAGCCCTGTTGCCTCACTGTTTGGGTCTCAATGTACAATGTATGTAGAGGGTTATCTCATTACAATCCATTAAAGCAAAAAAGAGTGAAATTGCAATTAGGAATGTTTGTATATTTGTTTTTCTATATATTTATTTTTAATATCGATTTTTATATCTCTTGTTTTTATATCTTGTTTCACTCGATTGTTGTATGCTGCCCCCGAAGTCACTTTTAGTGAGATGAGCGGCGATACAAATTTGATGGATAAATAAATACATTGTACGGAGAATACATTTTGCAGCTATTTTGTGCATCCTGTTTTGTCTGGGTGGAGAAAACTTGTCCAGATTCTCAAAAACATAATTAAATTGGTAAACCGGTTCATGAACTGTATTTATTCAGTTGTGAGGATTGGTGTAGTTGAAGGTCCTCTCATTAAAATATTATATAAAATATAATATTTTATATATTTAAAATATTAATAAGTTTGGATGTTATTGAGACAGTTTATTAACTAGCTTTTTCTTCAATACAGCAGGTTTTTCATAATTATGACCTTTCCTGGGCTGGAGGTCCCATTTTTTCCCCCAGTCTCTGCAAGAGCTTAACAACAAAGATCACATAAGGAGCAGGGTGACGGATAGGAATTTTCCTATCAAAAAGGTGATATAGGATATTGCTTCTCTGAAGTCATTCTTACTTAAAAAATAGAACCGAGATTCAATTCTAATTAACAAAATATTTATTTCAGTACAAAAGTAACAAAAGAATATAAACCTTAAATAAGCTACATTTTCTCAGCTAAGAATTCACGTCTGCCTCGGGCGAGGCTCACAGGAGAAGAAGGAAGGAGGAGACTCCTGGAATTCACACATGCGTAGTAAAACATATCACATGTCGGCTTGATTAGAAAATACAATAAACCTAGAAATAGTAGAGGTGCTCAACTGGCAATATCCACATCGTGACACAGGGACAAGACAGTTTTGAATTATAAATAGATGTTTTAAGTGAAAAAATAATTTGTATATGTTCCTATTACACTGTTTTCCTATCTTGGGTATATTTCTCTTCTGTGGATGATTTAGGGGAATTTTTATCAACATGGTCCTCTGGGTTGGCATTTTTCAAGATCCAGCTCTCTCAGGGTGTCTCACTTTATATATCAGGGGTGTCAAACTCGCGGCCCATGGCCCAGATGCATCACGCGCTGGCCACGCTCACGCCTGGTTTAGCAAAGGGGGGGAAGTTGTGATATATCACGTGACAATGCTGTGATGATGCGAGTTTGACACCCCTGTACTTTGGATGTATATGTGGATGTACTGTATCTTTATTTGTAACATACACAAATATAAATGGGTAAATACTGTGAAGTAGTGCCATGCCAAAACAGGTAAGAATGGTTGCCTGTTTCTAGCAAATCTTAACTGATACCAGTTTTTAAATGCAAGAAAGATGGTTTTGCCAAATATGTTACCCAACAAGATGAAGTTTGCAGAGTGATATTGAAGATGCTAACTAGTAGGGGAATGTGTTCGTATGCGTGTAGTTTTGTTTTACAGTCTATGTGTTCTCATTTACTTAGAGCAGTGATGGCGAACCTATGGCACGGGTGCCACAGGTGGCACGCGGAGCCATATCTGAGGGCATGCGAGGCGTTGCCCTATGTCAGCTCCAGCGCGCATGTGCTAGTCAGGTGATTTTCAGCCTTCTTTTCGGCCGTTTTCGCTCTCCCCAGGCTTCAGGAAAGCCTCCTGAACCCTGAGGATGGCAAAAAATGGCCCAGCGGGCCTACCAGAAGTCTGGAGGCTTCAGTGAGGCCTGTGCCCATGCACGGGTGGGCAGTGCTTGGATTGTGTGCATGCGCAGGGGGAGGGCATTGCATTATGGGTGTGGGCACGCATGCGCACACTATCACGTGCTTGGCACACCCTTTTGGCACCCGAGCCAAAAAAGGTTCGCCATCACTGACTTAGAGGTTTTCATTAGGCCAAAATAGTTCTGTGCAAAATCCATACCTCAGAGCACAGCACTGAGTCCCCAAAGCACAGAGATAATGCTTTCTCTGGGAGAAAGTTTCAGTTTCTTTCATATTCCCATTTTCAGCCATTTTTGTTCTCTTTTCATGAAAGGAAATAGCCCCATAACTTTAAAACTCATAATTCCTCTTCTGCTACACATTCAGCTAACTTCTGGGCCAACTTTTTCACAGCTGTCATAACAAATTTACTTTTGCATGCTACTAATGAAATCAGACTCATCAATGTAGTACTTGAAGTACTTTACTTTTCCTGGAAGTTTCAAAGTATAAGTCAGTGTTAAACAGATCACCTCTTGTATTTTAAGCATGTGATTTCATGTACTCCTTAGAGGAAAATAAAATAGAGAACATAGAAAACAAATTATTCATAAAAATATGAGAACTTTACTCATTAAGTTTAATCATGAACCTTAGCTTATTTCTTTTTCACATTTGTCATTCTGCATTAAAAACAAACTGAGCCTCTTTTAAAATCCTTATGTTTGTTAGAATCTTTAAAAAGTCTGCTAGATAAATAATAAAAGTATTGCTCAAATTTTATTAATTTGGGCTGCTTTTGTGCTTTTGCTCTTCTGCAGACTTTTGATTTAGCCCTTTATTGATATTTAAATTTTGTGTTATTTGGTTTGTCTCAGAGTCAACCAGATGTTCAGAATGAATTTGACATTTTTATTCACCAATTGAGTATGGGATAGGATGAAATTTATACACCTATCCAAGGACCAGGGATAGGCAGAAGTGGATGTTTGGTGGTGTTGCAGATACTGTTGCAGGATGTCCCAAATAAAGCTTCCTTTTGCAATTGACTGGTGGTGATTTTGTCAATGCCTATGGTGTTCAAGTGGTGCTCCACTTGTTTCGAGATTGCACCCAAGGCACCTATTACTATTGGTACTACCCTTTGATCGCTTTTGCCATAGTTTCATTACTATTTCCAGGTCTTTGTATTTTGTTATCTTCTCCATTTCTCTTCTACTCTGCTGTCTCCAGGTACTGCCAAGTCCACTATCCAGATTTTTTGTTGTTTTTACTGACAGTGGTTAAGTCTGGGCAGAGGTGGGTTTCAGCAGGTTCTGACCAGTTCTGGAGAACCAATAACAGAAATTTTGAGTAGTTCGGAGAACCGGTAGCGGAAATTTTGAGTAGTTTGGAAAACCGCTAAATACCACCTCTGACTGGCCCCGCCCCCTTCTATTCTCTGCCTCCCGACTCCCAGCTGATCGGGAGGAAATGGGGAATTTGCAGTAACCTTCCCCTGGAGTGGGGTGGGAATGGAGATTTTACAGTATCCTTCCCCTGCCATGCCCACCAAGCCACGCCACACCCACCAAGCCACACGGGTAGTAAAAAAAATTGAATCCCATCACTGAGTCTGGGATGTTATTTGATAGGTGCTTGTTGAATTCTAAAGTCCCAGACACATTGGCTTCTTCCTTTTGTATTACTTTGTCTGTTTTGTGGTCCTACCAATTATTGCCTGCAGGCAAATGGTGCTTCTTGCAGACCTTCCAATCCACAATTGTTGCTATTTTGTCATGCCATTGTTTGTAATCAGTCTGTATGGTCTTCTTGCAGCAGCTAACCAGGTGATCCACTGTTTCTTCAGCTTCTTTGCTTTTGCAGCATTTGCTATCTTTTTTATTTTTTTATTTTTTTATTTTTTTATTTTTATTTTCATTTTCATTTATTATTTATTTATTTATTTGTCAAAATAAAAGCAAAGTAGGTACAGGTAAATTTGGACAATAGGACAGTAAGACAGGGACGGTAGGCACAATGGTGCGCTTATGCACGCCCCTTACAGGCCTCTTGGGAATGGGGTGAGGTCAATTGTAGACAGTCTAAGGTTAAAGTTTTTGGGGTTTGGGGAAGAAACCACAGAGTCAGGTAGTGCATTCCAGGCATTGATCACTCTGTTGCTGAAATCGTATTTTCTGCAGTTGAGTTTCAAGCGGTTTACATTGAGTTTGAATCTATTGTGTGCTCGTGTATTGTTGCGGTTGAAGCTGAAGTATTCATTGACAGGTAGGACATTGTGGCAGATGATTTTATGAACTACATTTAGATCAGATCGAAGGCGACGTAGCTCTAAGCTATCTAAGCCCAAAATTTCAAGTCTGGTGGAATAAGGTATTCTGTTGCGAGTTGAGGAGTGGAGGACTCTTCTTGTGAAATATTTCTGGACTCTCTCAATTGTATTAATTGTATTAATTGTATCTGTTAGTGTCTTCTGAATTCTGGCTTTGTTTACATTTGTTTGGGTGCTTTCCTTTCTGCTCAGGTGGAAAGAGCTTATTTTCAACTACCGGATGCTCTTGGATTGCATCAGACACAATAGTTAGCAAGTAAAGAATCGTTGGTAAGCAGATAATGGGCCTGTAATTTCCTGGTGCTGCCCCTTTTGTTGTATCTTTCATTTTCAGGTAGGTTTTGCCAGATGTTAGTCACTCTTCAATTTCACTTCCTTGCAGTATGTTGTTAAACTGTTTGGCAACAAGTGGGTATAGACCAGTCAGATGTTTCAACCAAAAACTATGCAGTTCATCTTCACCTGGTAATAAACAATTCTTTTCCACCTCCTTTAACCAAGCTGCGTTCTTATTGTATTTCTTTGGGTTATCCCATATCTCTGCCCACAACTGCCCTGAGCTGTTTCTTTCTCGTCAGGAGTTGACTGATTCATTGCAGTCTCTTCATTGATGGATTGGTAGAAATGCTTCCGACTGGATAGAAATGGGAGATTCTGGCTATAATTTGCCACCCCAGCTTCTTATGTGCTAATTGCCTTGTCTGTAGCTGTTATTTGGTGCTTTGTTATTTCCAGGGCTTCCTTGATCTTCCTTGTTTCTAGGGGATGATGTCTTGAAAATCTTTGATTTTCTTGTACTTATGCTTTTTTTTCTTTCATCAGTTCTAACTTGCTTGCATCTGATCTTACCTTGCTGATCTCATTTTCCAACCTGATCTTCCATGTTATTGATGTACTGTCTGGCTCCCCACCCCCCTTCTTTGTAGATTTTCCTTCCCATGTATTCATTTATAACTGCAGCTGTGCTGTACGTTAGTTGGCTTGTTTCTTGTAGTGAGATGGTGCTTATATCTGATATTACAATATTGGTATCTTTTAATGCTTCTGCTAGCTGGAACAAGCTTCAATACAGGCAACCTTCTTCTGTTGTTTTTATGTTGGTCTAGATTCTCAGTTATTCTTTGTTTCAGTTCTATTTCTTTAATTATTAGAGGGCTTTGTTCTTCCTAAAGAGGCAGAGGAGAGGATGTCTGGTTTCCTAATGAAAACAATTAAATAGCTATGCTTGGCTTCCTCTACTGCCTAGTTCTCCTGGTGTGCCTCTACATTCTGAGCTACTTCTGGCAAGGCTTTTATTTTTTTGCCCTGGGTAGACCTTTGCAATTCTTTCAATTCTGCTTCAGCAAATACTGTATTTATTTATTTTATTATAAATCAATGTTGATCTGCTAACCTCTGTTCTCTTATTTCTGATTCTGGATATTGTTCTTTCCAGAATCGATGCATTCATTTCAAATATCCTCTTCTTGTTGGACTTAATTTGTAATACAGATAATTATTTCTTTGTTTTCTATCTCTGAATATTTGTGATGGGTAAACACTCCCCCCCGGCCGCCCAGTAGTTTTGCAGTTCCTGGCCCTGGGTTGCTTAGCCACAGGGGTGGGTTCCACTTACCTTCGCCACCAGTTCGCATTGCAACGTTTCACACGCGCATATCCCCTCGTGCAATTTGACTTGCGCGAATGCTCAGAAGTAGGAATGAGCCCAAAACACAGCTGTGGAGCTCATCAGCTGTGCTTCAGGGGAAGAAATAAAGATCAGAATTCACCCGCGGGCGGGCGGGCCCTTTTTCAAGCCGCGGAAGGGGAAAAATGCACACAAAATCCAAAAAAAGATGGCGGCGCGCACGGAATGGCACTGACAGTGATGTCACCAGTGGGTTGCTACCGATTCAGGCAATCCGGTCTGAACCGGGAGGAACCCACCCTTGCTTAGCCAATAATCCTGAGCCTTGTAGCCCATTTTTCATCAGGAACTCCAATACCTAGCATAATCCTTGTTGATTCAGATGACAACCAAGCTGGTATGGGTTTCTGTAATTTATGTCTCATCATATTTTTTATGGGAGAGACACTCTGTCTGATTCCTCTGATGAGACCTGTCCAGCATGGTTGAACCTCTGGCATAACTCCCACCTTATTTAAAGCACACAAGCCCCATAACCATGTTAAGGTAGTGCCTCACTAGGGAATGATATTTTTATTATTAATGTATTTATTTATGTCATCTTTTTACTATCATTTATGCCTTCTAACATTGATAATTGACACACAAATTTGTACTCTTTTAAATGTAAGCGATAATCTTTGCACATTGAATTACTGCCCTACACAGGCAATTTAAGGTTTAAGACACAGCTTTCTAGGAATAACCAGATTAATATCAGTGTGATTTCTTTAATGTGTAGGGCATCAAGAATAGCAGCTTTAACTGCCTTAGGGACTTGTAATGTCACACCTTTTACATGAATCTTATTGTTCTAGTCCCTAAGAGTGAGTCAAATTATATATTCAATTGAATATGCACTGTGTAATCAATTCTCTGTTTTGTATTCTAAAGCCAGTGAACCATTGAATCAGATAAGTAACACAGCATGTGGACAGAGGAAATTCTCTACCTGTTTTGGGGGAGGGAGGGGGAGATGAAAAGTAGGCTTTGGTGAGAATCAATTTTGGAAAATCAGCATCTGGAAAGAAGTTGAAACAGTGTACATGGGTGCTGATCTGAGCTGCTGCGCTGTGGATTACAGATGAACAATCTGCTGTTCCACAGCTGTGCTTGTTCCCTGAAACGCATCTTTGTGGTACTTGATGTTCTCTGATGCTCTCTAATCTTGGTTGTTTGCTTGCAGATGCTTCATGACCCAACTAGTTAACATCATGGTTCAACCCTGAACTACATATATTCTCCTGGGCATCCTGTCTAACAGCTTCCCATAGCTATTGAAAACTGATAGCATTTTGAAGTGGGAATAACATAAAAACTATCATGAAAGCTTTAAAGTAGATATAATAGTAAAGAAAGAATAAATAACTCTCCACATCTGTATCATGGCCCTCTCCACTTTGCATTAGGGCTCACAACACCCAGAAACCTTGCTCTTCCCTACTAAATGGTTCTCAGTAAAACACTAAGGGTACTTTCTGTAATTAATGTAGAACTAGTTTGGTGTAGTGGTTAAAGTGATGACTTAGAAACCAGGTGACGGTGATTTCTAGTGCTGCCCTAGGAAAAAAAGCCAACTAGGTGACTTTGGGTTAGTCACTCTCTCTCAATCCAATTCACCTCATAGGGTTATTGTGGAGGAAATAGGGGGAGGAAGGAGTATTATATATAATCGCTACCTTGAATTACTTGTAAAATAATAAAGTCAGGATAAACATATAATAAATATGTTCTTTGACTCTGGATGTTGCATAATAAGAGTTCCACAAATATTTGGGCTTGCTAAGCAAAGTTAGTTGCCTCCAACATTGAGACACATGATTGGAGATGATCTGTAAATTGCCATCCAAAAGGAGTTAATATTTTTCAAATGTTCTCCCTATCAAAGTCCAATCCTAGTTTACCTGTGAAATACTACATGTATGAAATACAGCTTACTTGTGAAATACTACATAGCAATAGCAATAGCACTTAGACTTACATACCGCTTTACAATGCTTTACAGCAGTGTTTCCCAAAGCTGGCTGGGGAATTCTGGGAGTTGAAGTCCAGACATCTTCAAGTTGCCAAGGTTGGGAAACACTGCTTTACAGCCTTCTCTAAGCGGTTTACAGAGTCAGCATATTGCCCCCAACAATTGATCAAACAGAATATCTTGTGATTTGGCAAAGTTCCCCCTCCCCACGCTATTAAAAATAATGTTTAACAAAAAATAACACCAAACTCTATTTGGTGTTTTTTTTATGACAAAACCTCTTATGATGTGACACACACTAAAGCATTCCCAAGTGCTACCAACTGGAGCAAGGCAAAAGAAGCCAGAAAAAAATAGCTATTTTGGGTTGCTTTTTAAAATTAAAATCCATCCATGGGCAGGAGGTACCACTTGTGACATGCTAGAATGAACACAGCCATGCAAAGTAGTTCATAACAGAAAAAAGTTCTTTTTCAGTCCTGTGAAGCTGAGATTGGATGAGATCCACTTACTCAGCAGAGCAAGTAGAGCAAGACACAATTCACTGTTTACTGGAACAGAAAGCATTATTTCCATCGCCCCTGCTTCATTTCTAGGAGCACTTTGTATTCCAGACTCTAGATGTACAAATTGTGATCAGAAATTTGTAGAGATCCATCTCCAGACTGAAGTTGTATGGGGTGTCTATATTTAACTTGGTATTTGAATTACCTTGCTTCAGTTCTAGATTTAAGGCTCATCCAATTGCGATGACAAAATTTCCTGTGTTATTACTTGTGTCAACAGAAATTGCTTTGGAGTTAGAGATATTCCCAGCAGAATGTACCCTGTGGTCCATGAAACGTATCTCGAAACATAAAGGAGAGTTTAAAAAAAGAAAAGAAAAGAAAAAAGAAAATCGAAACAGCCATTTCAAAGCACTTTTAAAAATGAACTAATTAGCAGTCCACCTCTTCATGGAATAATTTGAACAACATTCTTTGTAGAACAAAATTCAATTTTGCATCTGGGATTAGTTCTTTAAAGATAAGCCTACTTTATTCTTATGACAATTATAATTAGCTTTTAATAAGAGTTTTTGAGACTCTAAGAAACTAAGGACTGCTTAGTTTTTGCTAAAAATTGAGTTTTAATGTGAGATCCTATTGTTGAAACACATCTTAAATATAAATTTAGATACATCTATAGATTTATTTCCCCCTACCATTTAATATATAAGTGAACAGGTAGTCCTCGACTTATAAGGACTGGAGCCTGCCCAGTAAGGTTGTAAGTTGTGATGGTCATAAACCAGGTCACCACATGAGCAGCCTGATTTTATGACTTTTTGCCAGTTATAAAGCAACTTTTGGAGTCATTAAGCAACCGCTCAAACTGTCATGGCCATTAAGCAACTGCTGCAATCATTAAGTAAACCCATTGTTCGCTATGAGGCATTTTTGCCAAAAACCAGAAGTAAATGATTTTCAGCAAAAACATCATACATTGTGGTCATATGACTGCAGGATGCTGCAAACAGCCATAAATGCAGGCCAGTTGCCAAACACCTGAAATATGGTCACATGATAACAGGAGTAGACCACCTCTCAGAACTTTGGAACAGGGAAATAAGTACATTAAGGGAGGTCCCTCATATCTTCAAACAAGTCTCTAAGTGACTGGTCATAAGTCAAGGACTACCTGTCAAATTTTTGACATTCCATTTGAAGTCTGACTAATACTGTATTGAAATGAATGACTAACAGTTCTGACCTCTTTTATATTTAACAATGTTTGATTTTAATTCTGCATCTTAATTTTTCAGGTGGTTTCTGTTTAGAAAAACATCATTTTTTAAAAAACGTTTATATTACAAAAAAATCCTGCTTCTCAGTTTTATTTTAAAAATGTTCGAACACATTACGTTTTAAAGCCTTAAGAAAGTACAAAATACCAAACTAAAGCATGAGCTAAATGCTGTCTAAAAGACTGGAAACAAAATTTAACCTGTTTGTATGATATCCCTGTAGAACAATGTTTCTCCACCTTGGCCACTTTCAGATATGAGGACTTTTAATAATTAATAATTAATAATTTATTGTCATTGTACATATATACACAGTACACCCATCACTATCAGGATTCTGAATTCCATACATCTGAAAGTATGCAAGCTGGTCTAAATGTATTGGAGATGGGAAATTATAGTACAACCCAACTAAAGAGCACCAGGTTGGGAGTGTTGATATTGCCAAACTACCGGTACTGTATATCTAAATTTGAAGCTCTTAGAAAAGGGGCAACAGAAAAAGCAATGCATTTATGTACTGCTTTCCCTAGGGATTCTAGTTCTCGGTTTCAAAAAGTAGGCCTCTGCCTGCGCTTTAAGTATTTGTATTTGTATTTGTTTATTTGTCAAGCATATATGATTATAAACAAAGTATAAACAGTAAACATGATTGAATATATATGTAATAGTACAAGCATGAATAAGAGTAAAAGAGGTAAGAATATATGTGAACATTAGGACAGGAACGGTAGGCACGATTGTGCGCTTATGCACGCCCCTTAGTGGACTTTTGTAGTGTCCACTAAGTAGTGGACAATGGGTGCAGAGATTTTTTGTTCTCCCCTCTCCTCACATCACAAAACCTGGCTTCTTAATTTCTGCCACTGCACTTTCATATGACATTACTTAACTGGATTAGTTTTCAGGCTGTCACGCTTCATAACTTAAAACTTGCTGAGCTGATTTGTAATGTAATATTGTCTTTTTTCCTCCTACAGGTTCACAAATAGAGAAAAATGAAGCTTCTGTTTTTAATGATCTCCATCTGCCTATTTTCTGAAAGCATGACTTGTTTATTAAGCAACACCAGTTACAGCTACCAAAGAACACTTGAGGATATTGAGAGAGAAATAGCCAATTATTCGGACGTTGCTGAGAAGATTATCAAACTTGCAGTTTATGGCAAGGCCCAGAACAGATCTTACGAAAGGCTTGCACAGTTTGTGGACACTTTTGGACCACGATTGAGTGGTTCTAGAAATCTAGAACTGGCTATCAAGTACATGGAGAACTCTTTGAAGAAAGATGACTTAGAAAATGTCCACCTGGAGCCAGTAAAAATCCCCCACTGGGAAAGGGGTGAAGAGAGTACAATAATGGTTGAACCATACAATCATACCATTGCCATGTTGGGGCTCGGTGGAAGTGTTGCAACTCCTCCTGAAGGTACTGACTGCCTGATTTTTAATTTTGTTACCCTTACTATTACTTTTTATTTGGAATCTGGCCTATAGGGTTGTTGTTTTCATTTAATAGTTCTCAACCTCAGTAGCTTTATGCTTGTTAGGGAATTGTAAGAGTTGAAGCCCATATGTTCTGCATGGTTTAAGGCAGGGGTCCCCAAGCCCCAATATGGGGTTGTGGCCCATTCGCAACCGGGCCACGGAAGAGGCAGGCGAGCATGCACATGTGCACAGCTCCACTTGTGTGAGCAGCAGGCGTGTGTGCCCTATGCGCAAATGGAGCTGTGCACACTCGCCTGCCGCTCGCATGGAACCATCCCCTCCCCCCTCCTGCTGGTCCGCAAAACCGGAAAGGTTGGGGAACGCTGATTTAAAGAACCCTTAAAATCATAAAAGGCAAAAAACAAAAACCAGGCCACCTTTTTGGGCCCAGCTCTGGAGGATCATAATAAAGATGTCAAAGAGCTGGATCTGTTCTGCTTCTGCATCCCTGAAGTATGAAAAACCCAAAATGATTGCTTCCTGTGAAAAAAAAAAGCAAGATTTGCCCTTCCCATGTACCGTATTTTCCGGAGTATAAGACGCACCTTTTTCCTCCCTAAAAGTGGCTGAAAATTCAGGTGCGTCTTATACTTCGAATGTAGCTTTTTTTTTCCAGCCCTAACTAGATGCTAACAGATCTTCCCAGCTCTTACCTTGCAGGCTTTTTCATTGTTACTCTCTCCAAAGAATGTTTTTCCAGCCCTAAGTCTTTGCAGGTTTTTTTTTCATTGCTCTACTTGCTCCAAAGAAGTTGTTTTCTAGCCCTAACCAGGTGCTAACGATCTTCCCAGCTCTTACTGGCTTGCAGGCTCTTTCATTGTTATTCTCTCAGAAGGTTTTTTTAAGTCCTAACCAGGAGATAAAATAATGTGCTGCAGCTGCTCCGAATAAGGTGTTTTTTTTAGCCCTAACCAGGTGCTAACGATCTTCCCAGCTCTTACTGGCTTGCAGGCTCTTTCATTGTTACTCTCTCAGAAGAAGGTTTTTTTAAGTCCTAACCAGGAGATAAAATAATGTGCTGAAGCTGCTCCGAATAAGTTTTTTTCTAGCCCTAACTAGGTGCTAACGATCTTCCCAGCTCTTACTGGCTTGCAGGCTCTTTCATTGTTACTCTCAGAAGAAGGTTTTTTTAAGTCCTAACCAGGGGATAAAATAATGTGCTGAAGCTGACCAGACTAAGGATGTGTTGTGCCTTGGCCGCGTCCGGCGCCGAGTCTAGAGGATCCGGAGGACGCGGAGCCGCTCATGGTGCAGCAGTACCAGCCTATGTGCCTGGCACCAGAGACGGCTGGTGATGAGGACTCGGTGCCAGAGCAGGACGATCTCCCAGGACCTTCTGCACCTGCGCAGCAGAGTTCTTCATCAGGAGATGAAGAACTCATGCTGAATGCCAGAGCACGCAGAGCAGCCAGAAGACAGGACTGGCTGAGTAAGCGTCGGTCCAATAGGAGGAAGCAGTGAGGGCTAATTGGGCCACGCCCTTCAGTGGCTATATTAGGCCATGGTAATTAGTGCTCATTGCTGAGAACAACAATTCACTGACCGCAGCATATCCAGAGTTTCGTTTCTACGTCTGTTTGGGAATCTTATCACCAGCTTCTGCCAGCTTTATTCCGGGAAGCCAGCCAAGTTGTTCAGATAAGAATTAATGAGTCTTGCTTTGAACTTTTGTCTGTGTGCTATTTAACCCTCACGTAACCCAAAGAACCTTATTCCTGAAGACTTTCCGTTTGTGTTGTTTTGGACTTCTAAACCCTCTGAGTTTTACTAAGAAACTTTATTAGTAAAAGGAACCTTTTTGTTTGCCTCCCAACGACTGTGTGTGTGTGTTTCTGGGGGGTTGCGGTGCTGGGTCACAACAGGATGCTAGCCAGATGAATACCTGGTAGGCAGATTGTTTTCCCCTATTTTCCTCCCCAAAAACTAAGGTGCGTCTTATACTCCGGTGCGTCTTATACTCCGAAAAATATGGTATATCTGGCTGCCTGAGTTGGCTGTTGAAACTTTCTTCCATGCTGAAGTTGAGACTGCATTTTCCACTGCTGAAGCACATGGATGGTGGCACTATTCACAGTTATTCCCCAGCCCACCTCCATTTCCCCACTCTGCATAATAGGAGGGTTGGTTTTGCTAAGTGATATTCTATTAAATTTCCCCATTTCGCTCTTCCTAGTAAGAAGTTACAGAAAAGACCCTACTCGTATTTTTATAATGTGCATGTTGAGGATCGAGGAATGCCTAACTTAAACCCTCTAAGAGGCAGCTAAATCATTAGCTTAAAGCCTAAGAAAGATTGATACCGCCTGCATTTTTATTACAAACCTTTTAAAAGTCTCTATGTATTTCTTCTGATCACACTTGAACATTGTTCTTCATTATTCGCAAGTGATGGCTAACTTCTCCCTTCTTCTTGGGGCCCTGTCCTCCAAACATCCTGATCAAATCCAGAATTGATCCAGTATAAAACGTTATTGAAATTGAATTGGGAAAGTGAATATGTAACATTGCATGATTCAGTGGGAAAGGAACTGTGGATATAATGTAAATATTAGAGAGATGGGAGAATTTGTGGACAAAAGATTTAAAATTTACATTAAATTACAATTTAAAAGAAAATTTCTATAAGATGATGTATCATTGGTATTTAACACCAGACAAGTTACAAGAATGTATAAAGGTATTTCAAATGAATGTTGGAAATGTAAATGTAAAGAAGGGGCCTTTTATCATTTATGATGGACATGTGATAAAGCAAAGAAATATTGGAGTAGGATTCATATTCTAATACAGAAAATTCTGGAAGTAAATATAAAGATAAAACCAGAAAGTTTTCTTTTGGGTTTAATGGGAAAAGACTTGGGGGGGAATTGGAACTTTGATGTTATATATGTTTTGTGCATAAAGCAAGACTATTTTTTGCACAAAAATGGAAGGACATTTCAGTTCCCACAATGGACGAATGGTTGCAAAAGTTGATGGAGTTAGCAGAGATGGCCAAATTGACCGCTTTGATCAAAGAAAAAAACACAAGTACTTTTGTTTCTATTTGGAAACCTTTTCTGGACTTTGTGCTTGAGATGGAAAAAAAAGAAACTTTGATTTTGGGCTTTACTGATTAGATAGATTTTTTGTTATAGAAAATGGCTAGTTTACACTATTACGTAAAAGTAAAAAGTTGAGGTCTGATGCTACTGTCTTATTCTACTGCACCAGAGAGAGTCAAAAGTTAACACTTTTTTCTTCTTCTTTTCTACACTTCTCCCTTCCCCTCCTCTATTTTTCCTACTATTTGCTTTTGTATTTTTGTATTTTATATTATAAGTTAATAAAAACTGAAAAAGAAGAATTGATCTAGTAATGATCCTGAGGTTTATGTTGAACCCTGGATCTTGAGGCTCCCAGCAATTCCCTGAGTATGTCTCCACCAGGGAAGCAACTGTGGACAGTCCAACAGCAACAATTCCAAAGTGTTGCTATGATCCATCATCAGTAGAGGCATGGAGATGCTTTCAGTCCTACATCCATTAAAATCATATGACTCATTGGCTGAGTCACAGCACTGTTATTTAATTTCTTTCTCTATTGTTGTTTGTGTATTTAGAACACACATTTTCTTCATTAGAAACTAGGCATATAGCTGGAAAACCAAATTTGGAATAATTTTTAGAGTAGCTCTGTTGCCCTTCAAAAAATATTGGAAATGTGACTCACAGGAAGCTGTTTTCATGTAGCTTAATATTGTTTGCAGTGACCTGTAGTAGCTTCTCAGAGTTTTGGACAGGAATCTTTGCCATCTGGGGTTGCTAGGGGCGGTCAGCTGCAGAGCAGTGGCTCTATTATTTTTGTTACTTCTGTTATGTTGACTGGGAATTCTGTGCACTGCAATCCCCACAGCTCTAGAAGACGCCAGTTGAAGAAGTTCGTTGCATAAGCTGTGAAAGGTAACCAGGATATTGAGACCTTATTTGCAGGAAGCATCTTTCATTATTACAAGGAGCTGTCAAGAATTGCTACTATTCTTTCTTCCTTGATGAGCAATCATGAACCCATGTTATTATGTTTTATCACTTGGTGCGGATATAAATGGAGAGCTGGGATGAATTACCTGATGTCAATTCTACTCATTAGTTTTGAAAGCTGATATGTCAAATAGATTGCAGTGCCAGCCTGCAGAGACCTTGATTTTTCTAGTGGAAAATGAAAATTTCCAGATCTCTGGCTTCCTCTCCACTGGCCTAATTCCAGCTTTGCATGCTCCTGTCACCAAGATGTTTTTGAGGCATGCAGCCGAAACTCTTACTCATTAAGAGTGGCTGAAGCCTATCAGTTTACTTCACTTACATGCCAACAATACCAGCAGTAGATTTTGACCTGAGTACGCAAATACGGCACATCTTGCACTAAAAAAAAAAAAAGTAGATTGAGAGCCAGGAAAGTGAGCCCATTAGATTTTTCACACCTTTCTTACCTGTTCCTGGATGCAAAAGTCAAGACCTCATTTCCTACAACTTGATTAATTTTTGTTCTCCTGGATCAGGGGCAAGCAGTTCATGGGCTATATGAAGCCTCTTGCAGACATTTTGCAAGTCCTGGTGCAGTCCTAATTTCTTTCCAAGCATGTGGGCAAAATACAATTCATACCAGATACTTTTTGGTTTATATATTATATCTTTAATCTAAAACTTCTATTGCACCTTTTCACTCACTATTTCTTTCTGCCGTAATTCTTGACAATGGTTCTTAAGGCCAAACTGTACATGATGGAAGAGATATGAAAATGGATTAGGTCAGTGGTGGCGAACCTTTTTAGGCTCGCGTGCCAAAAAGGGGGGGGCGCTCACGCATGCTCGCGTGCCCACACCCATTCCCTCCCCCCACACGCTTGTGCACAACACCCCCCCATGCTGCCCCCTGCGCATGCGCACACCCCCCCACCCCGCGCAAAGGCTTACCGGAGCCTGGGACGACGAAACCGGCAAACCGGAAGTGCAAAAAAAACGCACTTCCGGTTTGCCGGTGTGCTGTTTTTTGCACTCCGGAGGGTTCAGGGAAGCTCCCTGAAGCTCCGGAATGCAAAAAACTACAAAACGGACAAACCGGAAGTGCGGAAAAGTGCACTTCCGGTTTGTCCGTTTTGTAGTTTTTTGCATTCCGGAGCTTCAGGGAGCTTCCCTGAACCCTCCGGAGTGCAAAAAACAGCACACCGGCAAACCGGAAGTGCGTTTTTCGCACTTCCAGTTTGCCGGTGGGCAACCCTCGCGTGCTGGCCGCTATGGCTCCGCGTGCCACCTGTGGCACGCGTGCCATAGGTTCGCCACCACGGGATTAGGTGATGGATAATTTGATATGGGGTCCTTGATGCTCTCTGAGCTTGGTTGTTTTCTTGCAGACCCAAAGGTGCTTTTTTCAAGAGGCAACTGGACTTGCTGGTTTTTCTTTGAAGACTTTTCGCTTCAAAGAAAAACCAGAAAGTCCAGTTGCCTCTTGAAAAAGGTACCTTTGGGACAACCATGACCTGGATGACTGAAAATCTCCATAGACACTTTTCTTGCAGACGTTTCATTACCCAAACTAGGTAACATCATCAATGCTAGTGTTAATTGTTTTTGAATTGTTTATCACAATATGTTGCTTGCAAACCTTCAATCCCACTCTAACAGAATAACTAGCAGCCTTCGGAAGTGAAAATTAATTCTTCTCCTTATTTCGCTGTCCTTATCCAAGCACCCTTCAGATAGCAATAGCAACAGCACTTAGACTTATATACCACTTTACAGTGCTTTACAGCCCTCTCTAAGCAGTTTACACAGTCAGCCCATTGTCCCCAACAGTTTGGGTCCTCATTTTACCCACCTCGGAAGGATGGAAGGCTGAGTCAACCTTGAGCCTGGTGAGATTTAAACTGCCAAATTGCAGTCAGCCGGTAGTCAGCAGAAGTAGCCTGCAGTACTGCACTCCAACCACTGCGCCAGTGTGGCTCAGGTAATCACTCTCTTACATACAGTATGTGTGTAAAAAGTGCCTGTATATTCATTAAGTGATTTTTACATTTGAACAAGTAGAAAGATTTGTTCAAATAATTAAGTATAATCATGCGGTATAAGTATTGTTTCATCCTAGTGTTCATCTTTTTTGCATATCTGTAATGATGTGCACTACTGTTGTATACCACACATGCACATGGGAGAATAGGGATTCTCTTGCCTCAGTCAGAAATCTGAATACCTTCTCTATTGTTACTTCAGCTTGAGAATAAGGAGATGTATTGTGTTATACACAGTGGTTGTGTTGCCTTTGATTCATTGATTGATTATGTACCATCAAGTCATTTTTGTCACCTAGTGACCACATAGATAGGAATCTATCCCTGACCTGTTATTTCAAGTCCCCCGACAGTGCATTCACTGTAATTGAGTCCGTCCATCTTTCTGCTGGTCATCCTCTTCTCTCTTTTCATCTTTCCCAACATTAGAACCTTTTCCAGAGAGCAGGGTCCTTGCACATTGTCCAAAGTAGGTTAATATGTGCCTTGAGTGAGTTGATTTGTTCAATGATCCAATCAGTTTGTTTTCTTTACTGTCCACACTATTCTCAAGAGTCTTCTCCTACACCAAAGTTCAAAGGCATCATAAAAATATAATGTATAAAGTTCAAAAGCATCAACCCTGCTACTTTAAAGTCCAACTTTTGCTTCCATAGAGTGTCATAGGGAATACTATGTACTACATAGCTAATCTGGGCAAAAAAATTACATCTAAAATGGATTAGAACTGCAGTGGTGGGTTCCTACCAGTGCAGTCCACTCTATAGCACCGGTAGCGGCCCGCTGGTGATGTCACAGTACTGGTGCGGTTGGTTGCCAATGCCTGGGCGCCGCCATTAAAAAAAAATTAAATTTTTTTTTAAAAAAATTTTCTTCTGCGCATGACTAGAAGCCGAGTTTCCGGCACTGCGCATGCTCTGCCTTCCTACCCCAAGCAGGGGAGGATGGCTGAGGGAGCGCGTGAGACACTGAAAGAACGGGCGGCAGGAGCTATCTCCATTCCCCTCCCTTCAGCAGTCCGAGAAGCCACCAACGTGTGGTGATGATCCTAGGCATTTTTGCATGTTCGAGGCTTCTCGAGCTGCTGAGGGGAGGGGGAACGGGTGGCAGGATCATCGAATGGGGAGAAGCATTCAGGCCGGACGGAGCCTCCTAGAAGAACCGCTGCCGCGGTTTTGCTGCTTCTGCTGTGGGGGGCTGCGTTGCGGGTGGGCAATGCTCCCCCACTTCTCCGGCCGCTGCCAAGCTACCAATGCCCACGCCCACCCGGTCACATGGCTGGCAAGCCACACCCACAAAATAAGCCACACCCACAGAGTGGTAGTAAAAAAATTAGGAACCCGCCCCTGATTAGAAGCCTTCAAGTCAGAATATGAGCCACTTTGGTGTTGTAGTTAAGGCATCAGACTAGAAAAGGACAGACTGCTGGGGAACTTTGAGCCAGTCACTCTCCCTCAGCCCTAAGAAGGAGTTATTGGAAGTGGTTTATCATTTCCTCCTTCTCATATTCTGACTTGGAGGCTTCTAATCCATTTCAAAGTAACTAAAGACATTTCCACAGTTATTTGCCTGTTTTACCCCGAAAGGTTGCTAACATCTCCTTACTGGAGATGGTTGATGGGATAAGAAGATCTCACCCCCATGTCATCTGTCCGCTTTGATCTTAGTTCTTATGTAACTCTTTTTTAATTTGTAATTTTTTAAATTTTATTTTTGTTTGTAAGCTGCTCAGAGTTGCTATATTGGTAAGATGGGTGGCATATAAATTTAATCAATCAATCAATAAAATAAATCTGGGCCTGTATTTCTAACAGCTGGTTTTTCATTTCCAGGTATTACAGCAGAAGTGTTGGTAGTAAGTTCTTTTGACGACCTACACAAGAAAGCGCACGAAGCCCACGGAAAGATTATTGTTTACAACCAGCGTTACACCAATTATGGTAAAACCGTGCTCTACCGACTTCGTGGAGCAGTGGAAGCTGCTAAATTGGGCGCAAAAGCTTCTCTTATCAGGAGTATTGCTCCCTTTTCTATCAATAGGTAGGAGCCTATTGTTTAAAGAAAATCACACTTCACCTCTTCTTTCAGGTGTGTTCCTATAGAACAGCAAGCCCTTTTGTTGAAACCATTTTCTGTTTGTTTTTCATGTCTAAGCAGTAGTTGAAGTAAACAACCTGACATCTCAAGCTGTTTTCTAACTGGAGAATCACAATTATTTGAGCCATTCATGCTTTTGTTAGCAGGAATAATAGCCCTGCCTTTTTTTAAAAAAAATCGTTGCATTTCATACAATCATGAAGGGCTTCTACATGTTGATTGTAAATTATCATTATTAAAAAGGAAAACAGTACATTTCAAATTTAAATAGAAAGCAACAGTTGCCCTACCTACCCTTTTCATGTTCAGTTACATATTGTCCCAAGACATTTTGTGACTTGAAGTATAAAGTAGAAAAAGTGCCCATTTTGCCATTCAATGAAAGTAAGTTATTTTGGCACATAAGAAAGAAAAGAGCAACAAAGATGATGAGGGGACTGGAGGCTAAAACATATGAAGAACGGTTGCAGGAACTGGGTATGTCTAGTTTAATGAAAAGAAGGACTAGGGGAGACATGATAGCAGTGTTCCAATATCTTAGGGGTTGCCACAAAGAAGAGGGAGTCAAACTATTCTCCAAAGCACCTGAAGGTAGAACAAGAAGTAATGGGTGGAAACTAAACAAGGAGAGAAGTAACTTAGAACTAAGGAGAAATTTCCTGACAGTTAGGACAATTAGTCAGTGGAACAGCTTGCCTCCAGAAGTTGTGAATGCTCCAACACTGGAAGTTTTCAAGAAGATGTTGGATAACCATTTGTCTGAAGTAGTGTAGGGTTTCCTGCTAGGCAGGGGGGTTGACCAGAAGACCTCCAAGACTTCCAACTCTGTTATTATTATTATTAAAATCTCTCAAACATTGCCTTGGCAGTGAAAATATAATGAACCCAATTGAAAAGTCCAGTATATCTCACTCTGCTTCTTAACATTTTCCCAACCTGGGACTTTAAATGTGTCTCTACAACTTTCAGAATGCTCATCTACATTGGTGCCTCCAGATAGAATTTCATTTAAAATATATTTTAAATATTAAATTTAAGATTAAGGAAGATTAATTTACAATGTGGTTTACAAAACATACATAAGGCCAATCCTAGAATATTGTTCAACTATTTGTAAGGGTTCTGTTTCCTCTGTATTGCTGATACTTTTGATGTACAGTATAATATTTTCAAGCCGAGTTTGAAGTATGCTATATGAAAAAAGCTGCTTCAGCTGTAGTCAAGTGATCCCATAAAGAATTGCAATAAGAACAATAGCTATATCTTATTTCCCCAAAACAAAGAAAAAATGTTAAAAGTTGTAAGCTGCCGTCCAGTGGTAATTAAGTCATGAACTCAGTGCAATTAGATTTTTTTAAAATCATCGTTGAAAAAAAGTTTATTCAAATATTTATTATAGAAAATATTGAAAAAGAAGACAAACACAAATTAAAGTGTTGATATATTACTTAGCACCTAAAAAGATGGTTTATGAAAGACAAATATAATACGAGGGTGAGTCAAAAAGTAATGCCATTTTCTTTAGGACAGGTATAATTACCAACACAGGAACATGTAGCATACATCAAAATGAAGCTGGTCCTCTGTGGATCACATCCCTACTTCTCAACATAGTCACCGTTTCTCTCAATAGCAATGTTTCACCTTTGAATGAGAGCATTCTGCCTTGTAAAATTTTGTTGACTGTTCTTTGAGCCACTTCTTCACTGCAGTTTTCACTTCTTCGTCACTGGAATAATGTTTGCCTCTCAAACTCTCTTTCATGGGGCTATAATCTAAAGTATTGTCCTCAAACACATTTTGTAATCGTCTGTGAATGTTCACAGGGGTTTCCCCCTCAGCAACAAGGAATTCAATCACTGCTCTTTGTTTTTGACGCAACTCTAAGGGGGCAGCCATTTTGAATTTTCCTTGCGAGTCTAAAAACTGAAAAGTAAGAAACAAAATATTTCAGAACGTAAATAATATAATCATTTATAACTGGGAAAAATTTCAGGTATTTTTATCAAAAACTTCACCCGAAATAAAGAAAATGGCATTACTCCTTGACTCACCCTCGTAACACACCAGGAAGTGAGAACATTTTAAAGCAGTGCTTTGGCAATTTCAAGCTGTATGATTTTCAACTCGCAGAATTCCCTGGCCAATATACTGGTTTAAAGTATCTTGGCTTCATTTCTAGATTAGCTATTCTACAGTACCTTAGATTGTTTTTGCTTAAAAATTTAGCCCTAAACATCCATGCAAAGATTGCCTAAATAGCATGCTTAATATTTATGAAATAATTGTATTGCCAGCCTTGGGTTATATTTTTTTAAGTTGATTTCTACATCCAGTAATGATGTCTGAAATTCATTGATCTGGCTTTTGCTGTCACACAATGCTCCCTAAAAGTGCCTGCTATGATGCAGATTTTTTTAAAATATATCAAATACACACATTCCTTTCAACAGCATTTCCCCCAACTGCATTATTGCATACACAAATGTAATCGTTAAAACCAGGTAAAAAAAAGAGGTCTGATTCATACAATATATCACGCTGCAATATGCTATATGTGTCCCACAGTGTGTTAGATAAACTTCCCCATCTGTGATTTATTCAGAAGTTTAAGAATGTGTGACAGTCTGTACTTCTTTTAAACTACAGTTTAATTAAATGAAGAGATGGAATAGTGAAATGTTTTAGATCAATGGGTCTGCATTCTTGAATGGAACGTATTATTTGTCACTTTAAAGGATATTGCAATATTGGAGTCTGGGGGGGGGGGGAAGTTTTAAGTTTAAAAAACCCGAGTTGCTTTTCATTGTTCTTTCAGCAATACTCTGCCTGTCTGTTGCTTTCTCTCTCTTTCTCATCCATGCACCATACCTGGGACTAATATCACTGCTGCTACTCTGCAGTGACACAACCTGCTCTTTGTGCCTGCAAGTGACAAGAGACAATGTGCAAGTCTGCAGAGATTTTTCTGACTCTTCGTCTTCCCCTTCACCACCTGTGGTGTCTTTTCTTCTCTGTCCTGATGACAAATGGCATTGAATCAGCCCAGCTGGACACAGCGCCTTTTGTCAACCAGCATCAGGAGGTATTGTCAGCTTCCATTGCATTCCTTTTGGAACGTTTTTATTTTAGACCGATTGATTGGAAGCGCTGATTCCATCTGACAGCTTCATTGATACATAGACTATCCAGAGGCCTGCTGGCTCAGGGGAAAGAAAAGTTAGCAACTGATTTCTAAATAATGGAGTACAGTAGAGGCTGAACCTTGAATGTTACAAGGAGGAAAGCCCCATCCTCTTTTAAATCTTTGACCTTTTCTTAGCCAAGCTGTAGGGCTATCCCTTCTGAGTGCTAAGAGGACATTTTTAGGAGGCATAAATATTAGCAGGAGTAGAACTCTTTTAAGCCCACTGTAACAACATCGCCAAAAAGGCATTAAGAGTTGTAAACCTAATCTTGCGCAGCTTCTTCTCCGGTAATATTACACTAGTAACCAGAGCATACAAAACATTTGCTAGACCAATTCTCGAATACAGCTCATCTGTCTGGAACCCGCACTGCATACCGGACATTAATACAATTGAATGTGCCAAGAGATATTTCACAAGAAGAGTCCTCCACTCCTCTGCTCGCAACAGAATACCTTATACCACCAGACTTGAAATTCTGGGCCTAGACAACTTAGAACTACGTCGCCTTTGGTATGACCTAAGCGTAGTTCATAAAATTATCCACTACAATGTCCTACCTGTCAATAATTACTTCAGCTTCAACCGCAACAATACACGAGCACACAATAGATACAAAATTAAAGTGAACCGCTCCAAACTCGATTGCAGAAAATACGACTTCAGCAACAGAGTGGTCAATACCTGGAATACACTACCAGACTCTGTGGTTTCATCCCCAAACCCCCAAAATTTTAACCTTAGACTATCTACTGTTGACCTCACCCCATTCCTAAGAGGTCTGTAAGGGGCGTGCATAAGCGCACCTGCGTGCCTACCGTCCCTGTCCTAATGTTCACTTTTACTTTTATTCATTTCATGTATTCAAATTATGTATATACTTATATGTATTATCTAATACGAGATTGACAAAATAAATAAAGGACACATTTGGGATTCTGTGAGAATATGAAGAATGCAACCAGCTCAGACTCTTTATCAGCCCTCTTCAAGGTAGACCAGACTAGGAAACCGATGTCATGGTTGCTCATCTCACAGAAATATACATGCTTGTTTATAATTTTAATGAGTCTCTGCATTTTCATACAGGCACAGTGCATTTTAATTGACAAACCTCTTTACGGAATTTGTGGATGGGTAGGCAGGAGAGTATCATTCACATGTTCTTGCCTACTCTACAAAATGCCTTTAGTTCAGTATAACTGGATCTTCTTTAGGAACTGACATTTTCTGCCCACCTTATTTTTTTTATAGCTAAATCTCAGTCATCCTGATTTAAAAATAATTCTGCAGTTGATATTGAAAAGGGTTCTGCTTAGTCCTTCCAGGAAGTGCCATATATTATAGGAAATTAAAAGACACTGGATCTCTTTGTTGAGCAATGCACATTTTCTCCTAGGGGCACATTTTGGCACTGACTTGTCAACATTACATGAGACTCCTAGTGATGCTGGGCCAAGAGCAATAAAACCTTAGCAGAAATAAACCTTAAAAAACAAACATTAAAATATTTAGTCTTTTAGGGAATGTGTGGTATTAATGTGCTTGGCCCATTCTGAAGCCAGAAGATAATTATTGAAATAAACTTGAAAATATTAAGATTAAACAGGAAGAAAAATTCAAAGTGAGCTACAGCTTTATAGGCAGAAGTCCTATGGACATTACTCAGTGTGAGAGTATATAGAACTGCAGCGTCAAGTGTGTTTTAATAATAATAACTAAAGAAAAAATGAAAAATGGATTCATTGAGTGGCCTTCCCCAAATAAGTTTGATTTCAGTCCCCATATTCTTCAACGTTTTTTTGCCATGCGGTCTAGGAATTAAAAATCCTGAAGTTAACACGTTGGCACATCTCCAGACTGAGTAGGTTATCAAAGAGAATACTAATATTAGACATTTAATTGAAAACATAAAGATGTTTGTGTTAGCTAAGTGAAGAAATGTCCATGAATCCCACTTCCATAACATTGGAAGGACTAATAGGGAGGGCTGCACATGCTTCAAAAATGATTTGATAGAACTTCAGATCTTGTGTCAGCCTCAAAGAAGATATACTACTATAAGGATTTAGTAAGGGGGTGCTGCTTTAATAAATAACTAGAAGAACATGTGAGGTCCAAAGCACTTTTCCTAAACATTTGCAAAACACATCGAATCCTAATATGTAGTCGACCCACAATGTAGCACAGCTGTTGAATTTGTGGGAACTGTTGCTAGCACCTGCATTCATGGCTCAGATATCACTTCCTATTTGTACCATATGTTTCACTGTATTTGATCCCTTCTGTTTGGCAAAAAAACTTCGACATGCTTGAATTGCCCTCAGTGTATTTTGCAGCCTCTTTTTCATGTAAAACTGGCTACTTCAATCTCATTTGCTTTTAGAATGTCTTCTGTTCAAGACAGTTGATCTGAGTTGATAGTCTGCAATCTAAAATGAAATTGCTCTGAAACTTTTCCATGCATTTGTACTTGGTAGTCAACAGAGCCATTTTATGGTTCGTCTCATTCAGCCACTAAAACACAGCAACTTAGATTGATGTTACTTGAAGTCTTATTTCAATCTTCTTCAATCTTAAGAGCTGTGGTGGTGCGGTGATTAGAATGCAGTATTGCAGGCGAATTGTGCTGACTGTCGACTGCTGGCAGCTCGGCAGTTCAATTCTGATCCGCACAAGGTTGACTCAGCCTTCCACCCTTCCAAGGTGGGTAAAATGAGGACCCAGATTGTTGGGGGCAATATGCTGACTCTGTACATCACTTAGAGAGGGTTGTAAAGCACTGTGAAGCTGTATATAAGTCTAAGTGCTATTGCTATTGCTATTCTCGTTTAGTGCTAGCTTGTTATGTTGAGCTTCAGTGCCCATAATCATCCAGTCAGCATCTCAGTCCCAACCAGCAACAATAACTCTGAGATCAAAAGCTTTCAGCCATTTTGTTGACAAAATCCAAAGTTCTGATTATGTAGATTTTGAAAAATGAAGTATTAGTGGAGAAATGTCCTTCAGTTTTCTCTTATTTTTAAATTGGGAATCAGAAAGGCTTATTTTTACAATTCCAGGAGCTTCTTTTTGGCTGAAGAGAATTGTATCAATGCTTTACATAAGTAAATAATGTCACTTATACAATATTTTGAGCTGAGAAGTCTTAACACAGAAAAGGTCTGTATATTAATCTGATAATGTACATCAGGACACACACATTGGACACCAGGGACCTCCTTACGCTTTCCTGATTCAGCAAGAATGCCCCTTAGGAAGAATTCCGAAAAATTATCCAATTTCTGAAAAACGTTTTGTACAAAATGTGTTGTCTGTATTCAGAAGACTAAATTAGCTCTATTACCAAATAAATACTCTGGAATACACAATTCAAACATTCGTTGATTGCAAATGTATTTAGATTTGTAATAATTACTGAAGAGGTAAATAAACCTGAACATAGAAAACCCAGAGTGGGACTTGGATGCTGTCATTTGTTTCAGCAACTGCCATCTGTTGTATTGCACCATTTGTCATCCAAGCTGCTGTTCCACTGAATCACAGTTTTCCCAGGGCATTTAAATTTAACCAAGAGTTTACTGTTTAGCTGACACCTGTTGGAAAGACTGGGAAAAATAAGTCTAAACCTAAAGCACAGCAAATTATTTTTCCAAATGTTTCTATTGACTGTTTAGTATTAATAAATGCTGTTTATACTATAAGAGGAATTTTATGCCTTAGCTTGAGGATAAACATTGAAAATGTCAAACATAAAAAAAGTTGAGATGTCAATTTAGAAATAATAAATCCAAGGTAGGTAGGTATCTTTATTTAGTATTTCTTAAGCTCCTGAGAATATATAAATTACCTTCTATTGCAAATATTTGACTGCAATTTTTTTATTCTGTTTCTTTTTTTTAAGATCAATACAAACCTTCCAAAGAAAAATTAAAAAGCAAAAACATTTTTGGGAAGATGTTATAAACCTATCCAATTCCCATGTTTTAATTCATCCTCATGTGATTATTGAACATTTTAGGGATAGATGATGCATATCCTGTCAAGTGGAAATAATAATAATAATAATAATAATAATAATAATAATAATAATAATAATAATAATAATAATAATAATAATAATAATAATAATAATAATAACAACAACAACAACAACAACAACAACAACAACAATAACAACAACGTTGAAAGGGACCTTGGAGGTCTTCTAGTCCAACCCCCTGCTTAGGCAGGAAACCCTACACCATTTCAGACAAATGGTTATCCAACATCTTCTTAAAAACTTCCAGTGTTGGAGCATTCACAACTTTTGGAGGCAAGTTGTTCCACGGATTAATTGTTTTAACTGTCATGAAGTTTCTCCTTAGTTCTAAGTTGCTTCTCTCCTTGTTTAGTTTCCACCAATTGCTTCTTGTTCTACCCTCAGGTGGAAGTATACAAGTATACAAGACAGTATACAAATATACAAGACTTGTATACAAGACTTGTATACAAGTATACAAGACAGTATATAAAGTATACAAGACAGTACAGATGATATTTGGTCCATTTAGAATAGTAATAAATGATTCTTCATGGAAGTACACCTGTTTCTGTTGCCATTTTTATGATTAATCTGTTTTGTTTTGCTTGGTTTCGCTCTTGTTTTGTTCACATGGCAACAGTGGAAATCTGACGATACTGAAGTCATAAGGCTAATCATATCAACATGCCACTCAGTCCTTGAAACATCAGTTGCAATCCCCATAATCAGACATAACAAGCAAAGTTAAAGCCACTTTCTAATTAATATACTCAGTATGCTTTTTCTCCCGATAGCTTTTTCTCTCCAAATGTTTGTAGATCAAATATCTTGCCAGATCTTCAAAGGTGTCTCCAAATGAGAACCCTAAAGTAACGAAGGAGAGTTATATTGCTTTGCATTTGAACAGTGAGTCTGTAAGCTGCCAGCTTCTACAAGGTCCCAGTTCTTTGTTTCTATTGATTGCACTTGTTCCCAAGCAGTAACTTTTTTGCTGCTTTATTAAAGAATAGGGTTTGTTAATTTGCTGAGCTTCCATTAACACAGCACTGCTGGGTTCAGCACATGGGGTCTATCCATGCTGGGGATTTCAGACTCCACTAAAATATTTAAAAGAGTTGGGCAGAAATGATAGAAATGCACTGTGCTAGCACTGACTACAGGGGGTTGAAAATGGAAACTCATGCAGTAGCGATTTTTTTTTGGCTATATGAAATATATTTTTGACTTTTTTTCTAAAGTACCAAATTGGGAGGCTAAGGTTCAACATGGGTCTATCACAAGTTAGATAATTCCATGTTGAATTGTAATAGGAACAATATCAATTATTTAATACACTATCGGACTCTGTGGTTTCTTCCCCAAATCCCCAAAACTTTAACCTTAGACTGTCTACTGTTGACCTCACCCCATTCCTAAGAGGTCTGTAAGGGGCGTGCATAAGTGCACCAACGTGCCTACCGTCCCTGTCCTAATGTTCCCATGTACTCAAAATCGTCTCATGTATATATGTTTATAGTTTTACTGTAATCTTATATATGCTTGACTAAATGATAAATAATAATAAAATAATTCTGAAACACTGTCATCATCTGATAGAAGAAAATATTTGTAGCTCAGGGTTGAACTGTGGGGTCCTGGATGCTGCCTGAGCTTGGTGGTTTTCTCGCAGACGTTTCATTATCCAAACTAGGTAACCTCGTCAGGAAATACTGGAAGTCATGATGATGTTACCTAGTTTGGTAATAAAACGTCTGCAAGAAAACCGCCAAGAGAACATCAAGGATCCCACTGACTTCATCCCTTACTTTGCAATGTTCTTCTATTTAGTGAAGATTCTAGAGAAAATGTATATATGGCAAATAGTTGTGAGAATTGTAATCTAGAATATTTAGAAGGCATCCTATGATTGTAGAGCCTGGATCCAAAAGTCATTATTGCCAATTCTTTTATTAGAAGAAACTGAAAGACACACACACACACACACACACAGAGAGAGAGAGAGAGAGAGAGAGAGAGAGAGAGAGAGAGAGAGAGAGAGAGAGAGAGAGAGAGAGAGAGAGAGAGAGAGAGAGAGAGAGAGAGACTGACTTCTGGTTTCTCCAGACGTCTTCATCAGGTTAAAAGTAATTGTGCCCTTGGGCTTCTTACAGCAGATAACGACAAAGAAAGTGGATGTTGTTCTATTCAACAAAAGCCATGGATCCTTTGTTCCAGTAACCCATATCTGGGCTGTAAAAATCTGGGCAACCACCAAAAGAAAAGTCTAACTCTTGTTGCCACCTAGTGATTGTCCAACTTTCTGCTTCCCAACTGTGGCAAGATTATTTTCCTAGAGCAGTGGTTCCCAACCTTTCTAATGCCGCGACCCCTTAATATAGTTCCTCATGTTGTGGTGACCCCCAACCATAAAATTATTTTCGTTGCTACTTCATAACTGTAATTTTGCTACTGTTATGAATCGTAATGTAAATATCTAATATGCAGGATGTATTTTCATTGTTACAAATTGAACATAATTAAAGCATAGCGATTAATCACAAAAACAATATGTAATTATGCCAGATCAGAAATTCTCGGCCAGTCTTTGCAAGAGCACAAGGAATATCATCTTCCACAACAAGTCTACTTCTGTATTTAGACTTGATAACCAACAAGTGTACAGCAATATTTCTCAATCTCAGCAACTTTTAAGGTGCCTGGACTTCAACTCCCAGAATTCAAAGGAAAGCTGGCCCCTTAGCTGATGCTGTCAAAGCTCGGCCGCCAGGCATCACAAATGCCTCTCACCGAATGGCACCTCTCCCGACCAATCGGAGGGCTCGGGCGAGTTGAGTCGATATGGCCAGGCTTGTGGCAGTGGGGGGGGGGAGCTGAGGATGCTGGGGCGACCCCTGGGAAATGGTCGTTTGACCCCCAAAGGGGTCCCGACCCCCAGGTTGGGAACCACTGTCCTAGAGGTAAGGCTCACAGCTACATTGGCATGGGAGAAAGCATAAATGAACATTACATCTATATCAGTATTTCTCAATCTCAGCAATTTTAAGATGCTGGCTGGAAAATTTTGCGAATTGAAGTCCACACATCTTAGTTACTGAGGTTGAGACCACTGGTCTGTATAACTGCAAACATGCAGAGTAATTTTGAGTAAAAAGTCAAATTACAAACCTTGTAATTGGAGAGGTTTGGGCTCTCTAATTGCAGAGCTGCTCTTCAAATGTATAAATACCTCCTCCTCTGGAGATAACGTGTAACTAAAGGTTCCTGTTTTCCAAGGGATTTAAAAAGCAATCTTAGCTATGTTTCTCCATGAAAGGCAGTTCTAAAATATATACTGGAAGAACAAAAGGAGTTTGCCATTTTTGCAGTCATATAAATTTATTATCTTCAAATTCCACGATTCTGAGAAAATAAGATTATATATGTAGACTTTTCACTTTCTGTTTTGTGTTACTAATTATAAATGTGCTCCCCCCGGTATGTTAAGGGTTTTTAGATTTTTTAGATTTTATTATTAGAGTTGGAAGGGAACTTGTAGGTCATCTAGTCCAACCCCCTGCTCAAGCAGGAGTTCCTACACCATTTGAGACAGATGGCAGTCCAGTCTCCCCTTGAAGGTCGCAAGTGTTGGGGCTTTCACAACTTCCGCAGGCAAGCTGTTCCACTGGTTGATCGCTCTCACCGCCAGAAAGTTTCTCCTCACTTCCAGGTTGAATCTCTCCTTGGTCAGCTTCCATCCATTATTCCTTGTTTGGCTTTCTGATGCCATAGAGAACAGCCTGCCCCCCTCCTCTCTGTGGCATCCCCTCAAGTATTGGAACACTGCTATCATGTCAGGGGGGCAAAGTTTTGATAGTCACAAGATAGATTCTTGGGATAGAGAATTCTTCTTTTTGGCTGTTATATATGAAATTTTAGCAGAATGTGGAGAATTAATATTTCAGTAATACAGCCTAGAAAAAAGTAAACTTATTTCCCTTTTCTGAATG